>JASKOS020000036.1:0-600000 GCA_030770465.2 Perdita meconis | reverse complement strand
CCGAATCCTCCATCGCCTATTCCAATTCCAATACCCCTTCCGAAAAAACGTCGAAATGTTCCTAAACCCCTCAAACGCCTCAGGAACAGACAACTAAAATTCTCTCTATCTCCACATTCTACACCATCACCTAAAAATAACCCTCGAACACCTACCCACCCCCCTACGAGCCATCAATCGCTTCCCGAAAATTCTGAAAACACACCCCCAGGAAATGCTTCCGAAGAAATACCCCATTCCCCGCGAAGAGAACCTCACGACGAAACAGATATCGAATTTATACCTCTTTTCGACAACCTCGAAGACGATTCACCATCTGACTCATCCACGCACCTCGAGAATACCACCTCTGAAGCCGAAAACCAAGAAGAGCTAGAATACGCAAACGCAGAACACACTAAATTAAAAATTAGGGAAATTCGTGATTCATTATCGAACACCAAAGATAATAGGGTAGTATTCGTAAGTCTTAATGGAGAACCTGTGGACAATGGCGCAACAGACCTATGCTTAACTGGGCTACTACCCCACTACACGGACCTTATTTTGGAAAGAGGACGACCTACCCCAGACGACTCCAGATACATAATTGGGATCCCGATCAGGGAGCACGAAAGAGCATTCATTACACCGAACAACATACGGAACGGACTCTTGTCACTCCTAGATATCGTAGAAGAATTGGGTCTAAAAACTTTAGCAATCAGTAAAACCAACGATCTCGACGACATCCCGTGGAGATACATCATGAATAAAATAAAAGAAATTTTCAAGGACCATGAAATTACCATCACCATCTGCACCGGAGAAGTTGAAGTCCCCGAAGAATCGAGAAGGCTAGGAATCATCAAAGAAAAACATGCGTCGTCATCCGGAGGGCACAAAGGAATCACGAAAACCTATCATCGAATCAGACAACATTACTACTGGAAAAATATGAAAAAGGAAATCCAAAAATTCATTAACGGGTGCCACGAGTGCCAAATGAAGAAGTTAACCCGAATCAAAACGAAGCAACCTATGATACTCACCGACACCCCAGGAAGAGCCTTCGACAAAATTAGCATGGACATCGTGGGACCACTCCCAAAAACGAAGAATGGAAATACACACATACTAACTATCCAAGACCTCCTAACAAAATATTCATTAGCGATACCTCTCGATAAAACCACCTCTGCGGACATAGCAGATGCCTTCATAAAAAATTTTATTTGCAAACACGGTGCTCCTAAAGCAATATTAACGGATCAAGGAACTAACTTCACCTCCGCCCTTATCAAAGGGGTAGCAAGAAAGTTCAAAATCCAACAATTCGTGACCACGGCATACCATCCGCAAAGTAACGGCTCTATCGAAAGGTCCCACCACGTACTCATAGAATATTTAAAACAATACATAGATGACACTAACAATTGGGACGATTGGATAGACTTGGCTATGTTTTCGTATAATACTTCGGTGCATGAAGGTACTAGATTTTCTCCACACGAGTTAGTTTATGGATCTATTGCTCGGGAACCGTCGAGTCAATCTCCGATAAGCGAAAACATAGAACCAACCTATACCGATTATCTCAAAGACCTCTTTAACCGTATCACTGATCTGCAAAATACCGCTAAAATGAATTTGGAAAAAGCCAAAATTCGGTCTAAATTAAACTATGATCGCAAAATAAACCCACAAAATTTCAAACCGGGAGACTCGGTTTACCTTTTGAAAGAACCGCGAAGAAACAAATTTACAGATCAGTATACTGGTCCCCACGAAGTTATAGAATTACTCCCTAACCAAAATGTAAAGATTGCTATAAACAATACTTATCGCACAGTACATATCAACAAATTGAAATTAGCACACAATCGACTTTAGCAATCACTGACTGATATTAGGACAGACGGACCAAGATGCGACAAAATCTAACATTGTAACAAATTCAATAGAAAACGGAACCTTCCAGATTTACAAAATGCAATTACCCCAAGAAGCACAGCAGGAAGAGTTCCAGGAGACCGTGGACGGCCTGATACTGGAAACGTTCGAAGAGGCCCTCGAAGGACTCAGCGAACTATACTGCGTGGTCACCACCCGGAGCCACGTCTACTGCTGGCGCGACACTCGCATTTGTGGGGCGTGTTACTCCAACCTCGCGCCAACGAGACAGGAGGTGTATGAGAGAGCACCCAACCACGTTATCTGTGGATACCTTGGGACTCTGGCTGGCACCACCTGCGCATTATGTGACAGCAGCGTAGGAACGATCAAACCGGCGGCTGAATGTCTCGACTGTACCATCGAGTACATATACTTCGACCGCAGAAAGAAATTGCAACTGAACTATGGAGTCAGCTACGAAATACCTGAATAAAACCATACATTCGCTAAGAACAAACCGACCTTCGATTTTAAAAACCCTGTGACGCATCTTGATCCGAACATCCTTATCAGTCAAGGCGCTAATTTAGATATAAGAACTAAAAATCGATCAAAATTAAGGAAACCCAATCAATATTAATTAGAAATCAAAGATCGACCAATAAGTAACTTTGAACGCTTTAAGAATTTAACTCAAGAATACAATCTAAGAATCAGAACTTAATGAAATATGAGCTAGGAATACCGACTAACATAATAATAAGAATGAAGATACTAACTAAACCTAGAAATCGAGATTACCAATAATTAATTTTAAAGGTGAAAGGTAAACGACCTAGGAAATAAAGCCCACACAACATATATAAGTATAAAAATGGATATATTTATTGATCATTCTTCGTTTTCGTCAAAGTAAATGTGCCGCCGCCGATAGCAGCTCAGGGCCCGAAAGAACTGGCCCATGATCGAGGCCTTCATGGGGTCGGCCGCCCGCTCCTCCTCCGACGGTTCGTCCCCATCGACCAAGTCGCTGACCGCCGAGTCCACGGAGACGCGGTCCTCCCAAAACTCTGCGACCGGCGCGGGATCCCGAGGGGGTGGGCTGTAATCGACCGGGAGGTTCGCTAACCTCACCTCCTCGGCCAGCTGCAGGGCCCTCTGGCGAGCTTCGAACCCCGCGACCAGTTGATCGAGTTCGGCAAAAGCCGCGTCCAGCCGAGCGGCCCCCTCCTCGATCAGGACCACCTGACCGTCCTCTTCGGCGTCGACCTCCGCCACTTCAACGCCTTCCTCCTCCCGGTTGTGCTCGGTCGACATCTAAAATGTGTTACAAACGATCAGTGCAAAATCCCACTAACCATAAGGTGTTACGGACTTACGATTACCTAAATTCAATCTTTTGTATATTTGGAAAATTTTACACTGATGAAGAGGGAAACGATTATTGCTATAAATGTAGTATCGATAAGCAAATCATAGAGACACATTATGTACACCTACTAGCAGTAAGTTATTCTACGCGTTGCGCTAACTGTAAATCTCTAATCATAACTCCCCTACCAATGAGAACATGTAAAATTTGTACTTTAGCATTTTTCTTCGTACACTCTCGGCGACAGTGGTACCGTAGTACTATGTAACTCTATTTTGTTGAAGGAATCGAATAGCTGCACCGGGATTAATCCTCCTACTAATTTCGCAAACACGGGCCCTTATCGGATACGACTGTAGCGGACAACACCTCAACGTCACAACCGTCTCGCTAAACTCGGTGGGAGACTGCGACATCAAACCAGTGGCCACGAAAACCAAGGAAATCTACGTCCAACTACTCCAATCTTCGGAGTTTAACTACGTTGAGATACAGCAATGCAAATTGGAAATTGCCAGGACCATCTCCTATTGCGGCATGCACTCACACACGTCAGCCGTGCACAACGGGATTATGGAATACATAGAAGATCTGACCGAACGTCAATGCCAACGGATGCATTTGTTCGGCTCCCTGTCAATGGGAAACAACGTTTACATCAATGGACTGAGAATCAACTCTACAGCAACCCGAGCTTTTACCATGGCCGGTCACCTGACTATGGACGGGACGTGTTCGGGAACTCAGTTTTCCGACCCGTACGGATCTTGGGACAACGTAATAGTGCAGGCAGTCGCGCGAATTACGTTAAAAACTGCGATGGTCCCAATCAAACTGGAAGCTAATAAAATCCTCCTGAAGTCTGGTACAATCTGTGTTTTCCAAGATGGATTCTGCATCGACGGAGAAGACGGGCACACATTTTGGCGCCCATTCCCGCCATCATGGTGTGAATTCGACCGATACGACGTGCTATATGAAGGCCTCGCCAACAGGATCACCAACAACGAAAATTCCGCAACCCCAGCCGTCTACGCACTAACAACGCAAGATATCACGTTCGCCTTAACAAAAACTAGCGAACTAACCATTTGTGGCTACACCCTCTTCAGGACAGAACACCCTAAGTTGTTCATCCTAGAAACTACTAAAGACAGAACCTTCAAGTCGTTCAAAAGGCTACCTGTCGAAAATTTGGATATTTTCACATACATTAATTCGAAATTTATTTATGTGGAAAAACACATCCGATTCCAGATGACTACACTCTATCATAACCTGATGACGCAGAAGTGCCTCCTAGAGCAACAAGTCCTAACCAACGCACTGGCCTTAGCCACACTAAAGCCAGACGAGTTTGCACACATAATTACGAAAACCCCAGGACACATGGCCTTGGTCGCAGGCGAAGTAATCCACATCATAAAATGCATTCCAGTAGTAATAAAAATCCGACGAACAGAAGACTGCTACCTCGAATTGCCTGTATGGCATAGAAATGATTCTATGTTCCTCACACCGAAATCGCACATTCTCATCTCCAAGGGAACGCACAGGGAATGTAACCCCGTTCTACCGATCATGTACGAGATAGACCGAGCCTGGCACCGAATTTCACCTCACCCGATTGAGGTACCGCCTCCCCAGATGCTACACCCCAGGGAGAAACCGAATTGGCACTATATCTCACCTGCAAACCTCGCAACGAGTGGTATCTACACCCAAAAGGACTTAGAAAACCTACGGGATCACATAATGTTCCCGGCGGAAAAGGCGGCCGTTCTCAATACCGTGGCCAGAGGAGTTTCTGGAAAGGAAATCCCCCCAGGAACCGTTTCACTACTGGGAATCCTAGATGAAACTACAATGAAAGTCCTTGCAGAAAATGCGGTGGATACCCTCTGGAATGGGTTCATCCAGTTCGGATCGATCACCGCGGGGATACTAGGCATCTGGATAATCATCAAATTAGTAAAGATGATCGTCGACACCCTCATTCACGGGTATCAGCTACACTCAGTCTACGGATGCGGACTCCCGCTGTTGGGAGCAGTATGGAGCTCCCTCACTAGTCTCCTTATGCAACTGTCGAAGAAGGATCAATCACCGGAGACAGCCACTAACAGCTACACGCCGAGGCCCGAGATCAATGAAGCCACGACCCAAGCCCCCTCAGCCTCAGAAGAATTCAGGCAAGCCCTCGTTAATTTACAGCAAATTTCCGCTGGAAATTTGCACTAAAAGGGGGGAGGTGTTACGTCCCGCCCTAAAATCGCGTCCCGTAACCGAAAACCACTACCACTGTCCCGGTAAACGCGCAAATTCCCGATCTACAATAATAATAATTAATGAGTACTCACAATAATTAAGAAACCGGGGTATCCGTCCACACTAATTTAATCACTCTCGTACCGCTTCTCGCAAGGTTCAGAGTCGAACTAACAGTAATCTCCTGACGGCTACCCTCGGCGACATAGAAACCCGACCAAGATCTTCACACGCGTGAAGATCTCAGTCGGGCAATCGCACACAGCGTCCGTAGAAAACGCTGACAACCTTAGTAAACGTTGTCCGAAGTCGCCCGGCTCACGCCACCGGCCCGCGAGCACTCGTTCAACGATGTGCCTCCGGAAGAGCGCGAGACGTTGCATCGGCAAAGATAACGCCCAAGGTCCCTCAGCTTGGACGCTGCGTCGCAGCATCCGCGGGAGAATTCGCCGACGCAGCGATAAGCGTCCCGCGGATCCACCTGGCACGTGTCGCTGCACGTCCACCGGCACGCGTCAACCCCCACACCTCCAGAAAGGCGTGGGCATAGCAGTGAAGATTCCCCACTGGACCACCGCGAAGTAGAAGGGATGAATCCCATAATATATATATTAGGACGAGACCTAATTAACGAGAATGTCTTTTTACCACGAAGTTAGAATCGCGAGTCTAATAGAAGAAGTGCAAATTTGGAAAGTGACAACAGACAAAGTGAAAACAGTAGCAAACGACCCAGCGGGAATCTTCATTTAATTAATCATGTAAGTTAATTTTAACAAATATTTGATACTTACGATTGTCCACGAATATTTCATATTTTCTCGTATCCTGCGAATATTTTATACTTACCGCGTAACAAGTGCAGCGTTAACCCCGTCTTGACTCGGGATCCCACAGTTAACTGAAACACTGCTACCTTTCCTCACCTTTCCGAGAGACGGTTTGTTTAGTGACATCTCCTTCGTAGTATCAACTGATTGAACCCGCTCACCAGAGACGGTGTTCTCGTTTGACTACGAAGTCGCTCGCGTCTCTAGAAAAATACCCCTTCTGCAAGTTGAGTGATTGAACAAGTCTCTACAAGGCTGTGTTCTCACTCAAATACAGAAGAGACGAAATCAATTGCATCACCATCGTTTATGCCAAACCGAAATCTCGTGATCCTTCAACGCACTAACGTTCGATACACTTCTTCTTCGTGGCATCGAATGATTGAACCCGCTCCACGGAGACGGTGTTCTCTTTCGAACGCGAAGTCGTTTTGAGTAACACGTTTGCCCCCTATGACCAGGAGTGAACGTTCTTCGCGAACGGAGTTTGCACCCTGACATAGGGCTGACCAGAATTATTCGACTAAATTATTTCAAATTCGGCTACAGAAATAATACTGTACTCCAACACCAACCAAATGAGTCCCCCAACTTCCGTCGATCTGCACGAACACGACCAAGTTAGTATATGAGCATTTCGCGCCAATTTAAACACTCTGTCAAACAACTATAGTAAAACTTTATCTCATCTTTTACCGTAAGGGTTCGAGCCGCACTCGCAGGCGAAATTACCGCCGGTCCCGATTCCGCCAAACATACACGCAATACCGAATCCCTCGGGGGATAGTTGAGGCCCTCGAGTTGTTAGATAGACAGTTGAAGGAAGAGGCGGAATTAGTAAAATTAATAGAAGCCCTTGAGGCCACTGAAATCTAAGAAAATTGTTAACTTCAAATAGAATTGAATAAAAATGAATTTATTATAATCCATTTTTGTTTACTAACCCACACTCTCCTCAGTTATTCCCGAGCGATAGATCCCAGGATCTGCTCAAAAGCGAAACAACGATCTTGAACTTCAGCCGCTCGAGGTTCAGGATCGTTATCCCGCCAATCAATTGGACACGTAACAGTCCGTAGTGGCGGATTAAAATGGGACACTCTCCTTATATATATAGATGTTCGTTTAATGCGACGTCATATAGCAACAATGTTGATAAGTAGAAAACTATTAAATTTCTCCGAATACGAATAATTTTCTAATTAGTGACAATTAATAATGGTAATAATAAATTACAACTCGCAAATCGGGAAGTTCTTTGCGTGGCCCGTAAAGGGTCACACACAAAATAAACATGAATAGCTACAGGCATCACTACTCGTGAGCGAGTGTAGCGAGCGAGTTACAAGAACTCCACTCGCGAGCAACACGGACTAGCTAGTTTTTTTTGTTTTGTTCTCTTCTCTCCCGTTTCTTCTTATTTTGCTTCATCCTTCTGTGGGTGTATTTTACTGCGTTCCTGCACCCACGAGTTTTGAAAGGGGGGGCAATATGTAACCGTATTGGTTCCATATGTGTGTGTGTGTGTGTGTGTGTGTATATATATATATATATATGTCGGTATATAGGAAACACCATGAACTGTATGGGTGGGATATACGTGAGTTTGCATATTCGTGTGAGTGGATCGCGAGAAACAACGACATCCCCTCCAGAATCGTCGCGCCACGGATCGCGTGATGCGCGACAACGAATGATAATTACCGAAATGATGGTCCCCTCTATTAATTTATGCGTGCGCAACTATCCCTTCTTGATCGCGATCTCGGGAGCTCGATGCGAGCGGATCGATCGTCACTCTGATTTCGGACGGGAACGGAAACAGTCGAAACGGAGTCCGTTGGGCGAGAAACGGTGCGTGGTCGAAGAATCAAACTGATTCAGTGCGAGAATCAAACTGCTTCTCGCGCTTTCGCCACGTATGCGCCTCAAACCGAGGAGTCGCGTGTTCAAACCGAGCCGTGGCACAGCCCATCGTAAATTAATAACATCATAATCACATTAAATCAATTCATTGCCTTTGATTCACAAAGTGCACGCGGTTACCGGGAATCTCGGCTTGGGGCGCATACGGAGGCGGGGCGCGAGTCGTAGGTTTCGGTAAATATTTCGTAAAGTCATACAATCTCGCACACCGTTTGTCGCCGAACGAAATATAAAAGTGTTTATAATCGCCGTCATCGACTCCACTCGGAGTCCGCGAGTAAAATTTGATCTTTCTGATTGTTGCGCGACGAACTGTCGACGGATCACGTCGAGGACTGTATCGGCATATCTTGGTCGTGCAGGGGCGAATATAAATTGGATAACGACGAAGGCAGATACGAATTCTCCATCGTTGCCGGAGATCGCTTGGGGATCGCGTCAGACGTGCCTCCTTGCGAACTCTTAGGCATCGCGGTGCATTCGATCTTTGACTTCCCGTTACGAGTGACGGCGTCAAATCATTCGTGATTTGGCACCGTTCTCGGATGCGTAATTCGCACCTGCGGGGTCGGACGATCGACGGAACCGGACACGAATCCTCCATCGTTACCGGAGATTGCTTGGGGATCGCGTCCAACGTGCCCCCTGGCAGACTCTTGGGTCTCACGGTGTATTCGGTCCTAGGGTCCTCGTAGTCAAAAGGAGTGTCGACGCACCCTTGGTGTGACTCGCCGATTCTTCGCTCGTAAGTCGGCCACATTGTGAGTAACAACGGTGGAATCTGGAAAGGACTGCGCACTCGTTATCGGAGATTGTTTGGGGATCGCGTCTCACGTGCCCCCTTACAGACTCTTAGATATCGCTGTTCAGTTCGGTCTTTAGAACCTCGTCAGTGATTCACATATAAGCTGGTTATTTGCGAATCGGGACGTCTGTGAGACAAGGTCGTGCCCGGAAAGGGTTGTGCTATCGATGTCGGACATCCCTTCGAGCTCTTTCGGCCTCTTGGGGAAGTCTTAGGCATCGCGGTTCAATCAGATCTTAGGGTCGTTGTGGGTTGAATCATTCGCCCGAACTTTCGGACGAACATTCAACGGAGGCAACTCTTGTCGAACGGTCGTTCTCCGCGACGGCAATGTGCGGAACGACCGTACGGGACGAGGACGGAGACTAACACGCCGAGTGTGAGAGAGAGAGAAAGAGAGAGCTTTGAGAGTGTAGAAGCGCGAATGTTAATATTGGTCCCGGCGATACGAAACAAACGCATCGGTTCGAGCGTTAACTATCAATTCCACTGTAAAAGATCGTGATCAGAATATACCAACTTTTTTTTTTTGCCTCTAACAAGGAGTCCGAGTCTTGTCGTTTCCCCACTCAGTCATTCTCCGCTTTCCAGTGCCTGGAGGCACGAATTCCACCATTGTTCTTTAAATTCGTAAATTTGAACTTTGTTAAAGAATAACGATAATCGAATATCGTTACAAGATGTACTTTTGCGTAATATTAATTCTGATATGAGTTTTTGTATGATGATTCTAGAATGCAGATAATAAAGAATGAGAATTGAGAAATGTAACAAAGATGTTTCGTAAAGTATTCGACGTAGGCGGTAGAATAAGCGAAAGTTTAGTTTTCCAAAGACAGGAAATGTATATTTAAGAAACTCTCGAGTTAGCTTGCGATAATAGTCCTTGACGAATTTACGATTTCGTCTAAGTCACGTACGGTCCTTGAGAAACGTTCGTTTTCCCATGGAGCTCGATTTTTGTTAATTCTTTTTTTGAGAGGGCCATAAATTTTCATAAGGGTGGTCCGCTTGTCTGGGGCCCATACGCGCGCTTTCTCTTTTTCCGCGTGCGACTTTTCCGTTACGCTGAAGCTATGGCGGATAGCTTCCACTTCCAGCAACTCGGGGGTGGAGTGTAGGAGTAGGTAGAATCATCCACCGCTAGGGATGAGATCGCTCATGATTGGGCCCATGGGTTCAGAGAGGTGGATTTTGGGGGCGGACGTTTTCCCGCGGCGGAGATTTTTTCAACGTTAGGAGGAAAATCTTGTTCGGAGATCGGAATCGATTTTACTTGCGCTCTGTTAACTTGTTCCTTGCGGATTCAAAAATAAAACTTTGGTTGAACTTTAAAACTTTTCACTCTTTATTTGAAAAACCCACACAAATTCCTCGCGAGCAGAGCGGTTTACCGCTCCAGGCACCAACCCATCGCCTAGTTGATTCGGAATTCAGAACGACCGCAACAACATTAAGAAAAACTATCGATAATTTTCGATAGCTATCGAGAGTGCCATCTATAGTTCTCCACCACTATTACGTTACGAGCCTCCCGGCAGCACGCCACAGATTTGAATTTTAACTGTTCCATCCCGCAGAAGGGATTACGAATTGTGACGGGTAAACTACCACGTCACAATATATATAGTAGTTATTAGTATAAATAAATAAATCTAGCATCTATTTAATAAATTAATTATACCATTGCAATTATAAATCGCAAAAGCTGAAAAGGGGAAAAGTTAAAGTTGAAATTGAAGTTAAAATTAAACTTGAACAGCTGAAAAGTTGCAAAACTGAAAAGCTGAAAGAATAATTTAATCGTTATTACTACTCTTATAAGAACAACAAATGAATTAATTTATAAGACTCAAAATAAAAGAATTAATTTAATCATTATTGCTACTCCTATAACAAGAAATCAATTTATTTAATCAAAATTAATTATAAATAACGTACTAATAATAAAAATTAATAAAAAATTTAAACATTTAAAATTATATTACAAATTAATAGCAGAGCTACAGAGTCGCTAGTCAAAATTAACGACTCCGACTCTGACTCTGACGAAATAATAACTACGAAATAGAATCGCTTTTGTTTGGACTCGGACGATTTTTACTATAAATTGAATTTTACTCATTTACAATCATTTACTCGTAATAGGAATCGAAATTATAGCTATAATCGGAAATGGAGCAAGTATAAGGGTGCAGCATCATTTAGGTAGAATTATTCGCGTTTCATCGAATTATTCGTTTCGTTAAAAGAATATGTAAAATAATAATTGTAGGTTCTCGTTTTCGTACGTTATCGTAGATAAGGAAATGGAAAGTATAAACTCGCAACAATAATTAAAAATAGATGCATTAGAATGCACTAAAAATATTGTACCGCTACATGTAGAAAACAATATAATGTGAGTGAAAAGTAGAAAAAGAAACTTGTAAAATTTAAAAATAATGTTTTTTATCTTTGGTTAGATTATTCATTGCAATACATGTAACTTGGCTTAAAGTTATTTAACTCGAGTCAACTAATTATGAAATTATTTAACCGATTATCCTTAATGCGTATATTTTTGTATAAAAAATGTCAACGTTGGGTCACTATCGTTGAACTACTCGTACGCAAATACTACTTATCTCTTATCAGTCAAAGTATTTTCTGCGAACAACAATTTTGTGGTCATATATTCTGGTATACTCGGTTAAGTTGGCGTTATATCATATTGAGTATCCTTTTATATTTTTGGGCGTAGCGCACCTGAAATGCAAAGAAATAATTAATTTATAGATAGCGGATATTATAAACGAAGCAGAGAAAGAATGAAATTATCAATCGGTTGTAATTATCGATGGAAATATCACATTATGTCAACCGTATACACAGTCCATGGGGAATGTTTAGCGATACAGCAGAAGAGGTTCCTTACAGGGGTTCTCCTGATTACACATAACATATTAGCATATTATCTAGTAAAATAAGTAAGAGTAGAATAATGTTGCAGAAGTTCTAACGTTAATCATTACTTATACAGGGCTCCGTACTTGGCATAAATCCACTAAGAATCGTTGCACGCTGTTCTCTTTGCGCAAGATATATGCATTGTACATGCATGAGGAAGAAGCGTACTGTCCCTGGGCTCTGAGACTGAGAATCGCTTCATAGAAAAGTTAAGCGAAGCAGATGCAGTACACTGGAACAGAATAGAATTATGTGATGTAAGAAATAGCATAATAAAGGAATAAATGGGGGGAAGGGGGATACAAGTGGATGAAAATAGATAACAATTAATAAAGAAAGAAAAAATGACCTAATCCAGAATTAGCTAGAATGAATGTTTGGAAGTTAGAAAAAGTTGCACGAGTGTAAATTGGCGATAGAAATGCTATTAGAACAGTAAATCGAAAAATACAAAAAATTAATAATTAAAACAATCGAACTCGATAAATAGCACTCGCAAATTACAGAAGCAAAACTCCTAGGGAATTCCTTTATTCTCCGCGTCGCCGACAGTCGCTGACTTTTGCCGACTTTCATTCATACCAATTCATACCTCACTTTGCGGGGGTTGCCGGATTGCCGTATCTTCGGAAACAGATATATCTATCGCCTTCAGAGGAAGGAGAGATATGATGGCAACAGTGTAATGCGCGGCAATATTTGAAACATAGTTTCTCACCAAATGACGTTTCAGTAAAGATTGTTATAAAAAAGAAAATTTCTTTTTAAATGACAAATAATTTCATAAATTCCACTTGGTATAAGAAGTTTTTTTTATGCATATTATATATATATAGTGAAATATTTTTACACAGTTAAGAGAATTTCTATATTTACGCTTAAAGAAATGTTAGAAATAAAGTTACACATAAATCTACAATTATGTTTCATAATATTTTCTATGTTCTTTATTTTTATATAAAATATACACAAACATAAGTAATGTAAATGTTACATATTTCCATTTTCGAGATATTCACATCACCAATACTATACTATGATATTAAATTCTATTAAATCCTAGTTTTCGAAGGAAAAATTAGTTTCGTACACTTTCTCTCTTGTAATAATAAATTGATAATAGTTCACATTTTTAGGAGTAAGTCTAGTGTTTTTGATTAAGTCTTCGAAAAAACAGAAGTTACACCAAAAAGCCATAACGGACAAATAAGACGTACAGTATTAAAGTAATATAATACAATTAATGCTTATATAATACACAACGTTGAAGACACATATTTTGTAGATTTCTATTGTAACGGATACACGATGCTGGTAGATTTTCAAGAGTAAACCATATATTTTCAATTCGATTTCCAAAAGACAACAGGGCTTAGCCCTGTCTGAAATAGCTTATAAATACAATCATATAAGCTATTTCGTAGTTCTGCGGTGTTAAATTGCGACTGAACAAAAAAATAAGCAATAGGCTGCTTCCAATTGGAATTAATGCCCCTTGCCATGAAAACTCATGCGTTGTGGGTCAAAAGTGCTTTTCTCGTATTTGTGTCATGGAAACCAATAATTTCATCCTGGATCGTTAAATATGTTAAATTTGTTTTAAGAGACATCTCCTCATCAATGTAAAGTACACAATGTTTATCTATATCTGGAATGGAAGAAGATTTAATTTCTAATATACTAAAAAGAGACATGTTATTAAGTCCCTGTTGAAAAACTAATTTTGAAATGGTACATTCTAAAGATCTTTTAGTAGGTAAATGTATTATTGTAGCTAGAAAATTATATGTCCGGGGACTTAAAAAATACAGGGTCAAAGCAAATTGCTTATACTCTATGGAATATCTCCTTCCATGTGCACACCTGTTCTGTAACTCTACTTGGGCTTTAATAATATCGGCAAGTGCATTATTAAAATATTCGTCACACATACGAAAAAAGTCCGTGTTGGTCCACTGCGTTATAGGAGGGGGTAATACAAGCCTTTGCTTACTTTTCTGTAGTGTTCTCACTTTTCTTTTTAGATGTGCTGTCGTATAATTAAGAATTAATATATGTAGTTATTAAGATACAGAAAAATAAATTTCATATTATAATTATAAAGATGACGTACTTTTATAGAAACTATTAGTTAATAAGAATTCAAATGTATATTATTACCTGTAATTTGCATAGGCCAAAATGGTTCCTCGGGGCCAGGTAATGCAGTTCTTTCCACATCATCATATATTTGAGAAGATGTACCTAACAGTGCAGGGAAAATAATGTAAATTACTAGAGACAACTACGATTATTAAAATGAACATGAAGGAATTAAATACTTCAAGTACCCGGCGTATCAAACACTATTACAGTATCAATTGATGCGTGCGATATGGGTTGTAGAACTGGTACACCTATAATGGACTGCTGTTACAATTTTGTTCTTGTAAAGTCTATTATGGTACTGAGCGCATCTGACTAGAAGATACGTGGGACTGCACAAGAACAAGCAGGATGCTCCAATGTGTGTGCGCATGCTTTAGTGAATAATTCTGCTGGAGCCACAAATGCGTCTGAGTGTGAAAGTGCTTGAAAAGAAAAACAATTACTTACTTGAAGTGGCCAGTTCTCCTTTAACAAGAATTGTAGGTGCCGCAATATCGCTCAATCTATTCATTTTACTACCCCTCATGTCATGATGTACTTCTTGTCAAAATGTTCTTCGCACAATTAGCAGCAGTTTCCCAATTTCTACGGTGTGCATTCCCATAAATCCCGCCTGTCGCATGCTGCTATCCACTCCTCTGCCCTGCACAAGTGATGTACAAAATTTGATATCCCGTCTTATAATCTCAATTTAAAATTTAAATTTCGCGTTGACTTAACCCTCCAATGTCACGACATGCTATTAGATTTGGTGCTACATTCAGTCGATACCTCAGTTACGACGCGTGCGTTCTAACTTCTGGAGCCTATATTCAAGCCAGGCCCTTCAAGCTGCACTCTTGTGATTTGTAAGTCAGAATTAATTCGTCCACCAGTCCGCTTGGTGCGCTGATGTCGCTCCCCAGGCTCATGCATAGCGTGTCACTGACATTACACACAAGGAAAGTTAAAAAAAGAACATGGCGCCGATGTTAATACTATAACTCACCGTATGAGGTCTCTAAAAGCGTTATGATTGTGGAGATGAGTCATTGACGGCTTTGCCACCAGGGTACATTCCCGGCGCTGTGGCAAGGTTTACGTTTCGCGCTTCTGGTTAATTCAATCGCCGTTGGTATATATAGAAGTTTCCCGATTATTAGATTACCGCGTCTAAGGCAGGGATCTGCTAGCAAGCCTTACTGACGAGTCCAATAGCAGATCCCGGGACGAAACGTTAACTTCCTTTTCCTCCACATGATGTGGGGATGAGTTATTGACGGCCTTGCCACCAGGGTACGTTCCCGGCGCTGTGGCAAGGTTCATATTTCGCGCTTCTGGTTGATTCAATCGCCGTTCGTATATATAGAAGTTTCCCGATTCTTAGATTACCGCGTCTAAGGCAGGGATCTGCTAGCAAGCCTTACTGACGAGTCCAATAGCAGATCCCGGGACGAAACGTAACTTCTCTTATCATTGCCCCCACATTGGATCACGTCGGGGTCACCAATGTGGTGGCAATGATAAGAGAAGTTACGTTTCGTCCCGGGATCTGCTATTGGACTCGTCAGTAAGGCTTGCTAGCAGATCCCTGCCTTAGACGCGGTAATCTAAGAATCGGGAAACTTCTATATATACGAACGGCGATTGAATCAACCAGAAGCGCGAAATATGAACCTTGCCACAGCGCCGGGAATGTACCCTGGTGGCAAGGCCGTCAATGACTCATCCCCACAATGATTTTGACGCCATTATTATAGTCGACAATTTTGGTGGTAGATGGTTAGTACAATCGGTCAAATTTTTAACATTGACTCAGTGGCGGATCCAGGGGGACCGATAGGGGCGATCGCCCCCCCCCCCCCAAGAGTAATAAAATATAAAAATATTTCCTCACATTCCGAAAAACTTATTACGTATATACTGAATGTGTTACATGATTTCTATTCGAGATTTTTCTGCTTAGCGTGCTCACTAGTGCGCTAGTGCATAGAAGTTTTTAAAATATTTTCAGAATATTGCCTGGTAAAAATTCGCCAACGTAGAGCAGAATTTGTATTATGAAGTATCGTAATCGCATTAATTGTAATAGCTTTTATATCTGTTTTTCTGATAAAATAAAGTCTTTAATCACAATTATATAACACGTAATTATTCTAATTGCTTATCAAGGTTGAAAAGACGAGTAAAAAATAGACTTTTTTACTTTTATATATTTCGCCCCCCCCCCCCAAGAAAGGCTCCTGGATCCGCCACTGCATCGACTATATGTAATAATTATAAAGTTGTAAATTAAAAATTAACTTTATTTGCATATACAAGGTAATTCTCTAGCCAGTGGACTGCAGTGGAGTGAAAGCAACTGAAGCTGCCCTCGCCTAAACATAGCGATGAAAACGCAGGTCTGTATGCACTCATCTATGAATAAAGTAATAAATACTTTATTGTGCTTCCTTCGGCATTTCAATTGTGGTATTCCTGCTTTCAGGATACACCCATGCTAGAATAGCTGCCTCTGCTGTAGTAGCCATCGCAGAGACTTCCAGAAGGATTCAGCTTCTTGAACAACATTGTTGTACCTATATCAGGGTTGGGAAAAATGCAATCTGATTATAAATCATAAATCATAATTAAAGTTTAGTCACTAATTACAGTTTCTGTAATTGTTAGTTGTTACCGACTACAATTTAACCAAATTTGACTGAGTAATCAATACAAATTAACAATTATAAAAACTGTAATTAGTGACTAAACTTTAATTACGATTTATGATTTATAATCAGATTGCATTTTTCCCAGCCCTGATGCACATGTACAAGGTTATCCAGTTATCTCGAAACCCGAGCTCTTTATATGCATACTTATATTATGTATGTATATTTGTATTTCATTTTTCCAGAATTGAAGACTTTGCAGCAGGAAGGATGCAACTCCATTCTTACCTACTTTGAGTAAATTTGAATAAGTATTTATAAAATTATTGCTTAGACTTAATATTGAAACAAAAACATTAAATAGTTCTAGTAATGGTTTTGGAATGTCAAAAACGTAAAATTTCTTTTATGTATATTCTACGTCATAATTATGAAATTGTCAAAAATGAAGTTGCATCCCTCTTGCTGCAAGGTCCTCGAATGCACCATGAAAGACTCAATCTGACCACTTCAGAGTAACTATTACGGTTTTTTAATGTGCAAATCACAAAATTAATCTAAATCTCAAAATTTATATGATATTTAAGTAAATACGTATTTCATCTTTAATTTTTTGCTCAAAAAGTGATCGGTAATTATGTTTTTGACGGTATTTATATTCGTGTTTATTAATATGTGTTATCGTTAGATTGCGAATTTTATGCATTTATGGCAATACTGTAAAGGATATGCCAAATTATATAAAATATCAAAAGAATAAAATCAGTTCAAATATTTAGAAAATTAAAAATACTATTATTCAAGTACCAATTCTTTATTTTTGTGCTTGTAGAAATTGTATTTTGAATAAAAATCCGCAGTCTAGTTATCATTACTTATGTGTTGTTTCTATGATACAGTGAACGCAGCCGCGTGAATATAAAAGAAACTTTGGATGAAAAGAAATAATCTATAAATCGATTTATTATTTCATAACTATAATAAATATAATTTAGTTATTGTTCATATTTATATTGGTAATTGCTTTCAAGCAATGTATAAGGAATTATTTCTTTTCTTTTAAAATTTTATTTCTATTCACCTTATTGTATGGTATATTTTATGTATTATTTATTGTAATATTTACTTTAAATTGAAATTGTAAAATATTACTTCAATATATTTCATTGTTATTATAAATACTGTCTCTGTTTTTGTCCTTCATTATTTTTATCATTGAAATAAATTTTCGACTAAGTATATATATACGGTATCACACGGACATAGGATCATGTCTATGTGTACGTGCATCTCACCGATAATAGGTATACTTGTGTGTGTGTGGAGCGACTTCAGCGCACCAAGCGGACTGATGGACGAATTAATTCTGACTTACCCTGAAATACGGCCAGCTTGGAGGGCCTGATTCAAGCGATACCTCACTTTTATCGCATGCGCGCATGCGCACTCTAAAGCCGGGGTCCCACTAGAGAAAAGCGCGGCGCGCACGGTCCTGAAAATCACCTGAAAAAGTCGATTTTTACGAGCAGACTCATCCTGAAGTACCAAACGCGCTTTGACAGAATACTTTAAGTACTTCAGGACGAATCGGCTCGTGAAAATAGACTTTTTCAGCTGATTTTCAGGACCGTGCGCGCCGCGCTTTTCTCTAGTGGGACCCCGGCTTTAGAGCATATACTACAGGAGGCCGCATTGAAGGCACAAAATTGAGTCCAAATGTGCGCGAAGGTGGGGGGGTGAGTCTTAATCGTCTGCGCATGCTCAAGTATCATCGTTGTCATGCTACTGTTAATATCCAAGAGCAGACAAAAAAAAGGGCAGCAAATAACATAATTTAAAATAATTGATACATGAAATGAAACATAACTCAAAGATTGGAATAATAAGATATACAAAATTATCCACTTACCTTGTGATCACTTATCGCCTGTGTTCCTCACCAAATTTAATGAGTGGCACGGATCCAGAAAACAAAAAACTTTTTCTCTGGTTACAGGGTGAAAGAAGTAAGGTTCAAACTTCTCCTCTACTTCAAAATTTGCACCCATATCAGTACACATTGTTAAGTTAACAATTGCACCATCGAAGGTGACAGAGTGCAGTATCACAGCTGTTTCATGAATCAATTCCAAGCAAATTTTTAATAAACTGGCTCTTTCTTTTTCATTCAACGAATCTATTAAAAAATAGGCCACTGGTACTTCCAGTATCTGTTGAGTGAAACCACCATAAACACCCGTGCGCTCTTTCCTGGTTTAGCATTTTCGGCATTATTATTTGACATATTTACTCCTAAATCTGTATGTCCATAAGAACGGTTCCCACCACAAATTATTTGCTGTCTAATTGCTATTTCGTCTATTACTAAATTGCAAAAGATTGGAGTTGCTAATTTAGACATTTTGCATTTTAAATTTTCTAAGACTTCCTTTGTAAGCCCTGGTCGACCATCTACTGCTGTGTACCATCTGCGGATGGTTGAAATATGTGGAAGGAACTTTTGACAGCTTTTACGGACATTGTTACATGCTTTGCAGGAGTAAAAGGTTAACGCGAGGGCAAATGCTCTCAGCTTTTTACTCCTTCCTATTTCTCTTTCACCAATCTCCTTGAGCACTGTAATAAGTTTAGCCTACATAAACACATTTACAATTCATTATTTAAGTACATAATTGGTAATTATTAATTACCAAATCACGCAATTATTTATTATGTAATTATAAATTAGAATTATGACAATTATAAATTGTATTACATTATATTACAAATATAATTACATAATTGGCAATTGGTTTTTACTCCATGTCATGAAACATAAAATTACAGTATTGAAATAAAGATTTGTATGCAAATTAATTAATGTTAGGTTGCAACCTACAGGGTGTCCATTTTATCTGAAAATGTGTACAGACTGTGTAATTTAAGTGTGACCTTCATACAGTTTCTGAAGACTTTTATCATAGTGCCCTGTGTTACAACCTAATATGTACAATTGAAATATTTCATTACAATATACAATTTGTCTTATCTTAGTTATTTATAAAGTAAAAAATACCCTTAAATTTTCTGTTCTTTCCAATATTGCATTTCTTTGCTTCAGGCACTTTATGGTACTTTCCATTGTTCTCATGCGAGTAATTAATCTGTTTCTCGCTTGTTGTAAACTTTTAATTTGTCTTCGCTGCTTTGCTATTATTCTGCTCGCCAACTGTATTGCTGTTTTAGCTCTTCTAGGTGTCTGAATATGTGGTGTTTTAATGTCACCAAAGTAGCGAGGACTTGTAATTGGTGTTTCCACACATTGGCTACTTTCACAATTTGTCAGCTTACATGCCTTGTTCACAGATGTTTCACTGATGTTCACAGTAGGTTCTATATGTCATCAATGATCAATTACTTTATTAGATCTTGAATCTGTTTCAATGAAATACATACAAATATAGTAATTTTTACCTTCAAATAATACACTGTGATCCTCGTTGACACCTACATATTCAAAGTGACCCTGGTATGCAGATAAATCAACGTTTGTAGTTTGTACTTTCACTAGGCTGTCTTCGCAGTGTTTGATTGCACTACAATCTTTATGTACTTTCCTCTTTTTACTTTTTACACATGGTACAGCATTAGGTTTCACAAGAGTATATGTACTTCTCCGAATTATATCTTCGTCTTTGAAATGATTAGAACACAGTTTCGTTACTGTGTTTAGAACTTTTGCTTCAATGCCACAAAACTCTAACCATTTTTTGCGATACTCTTCGTTTTTGGGAAATCTATTCAGAACAAATGAACGAATATCGTACAAATAGTTAACCTAACATTTCAAATAATTACTTTTGCACGTAAAATAACTTCGGTAATTTAATTTTTTAAGTATCACATATATTTACTTACGAGTAATAAGAATCCAATTTATTTCGGTTACCGCATAATAAGCAATAAGAATCGGGCATTTTTAATTTTTCCTCAACAATTTTCTTGATCCTCCGAAAGCTACGCACCGGTGAAGGCAGGCAACAAGCAAATGCTAGCGTGTGTAGAAAAGGGGAGGTATAGGGGGCTACTAATTACACACTACACTTCCAACACCACAGACCCGAATTCTACTGACCCGAAAAACATGGAGACAGGGCGAGACAAATAGCATCCACCACCTGATCTCTAATTCTACTGAAGAAACGGTTAACTGTCGCGAAGCGCGACAGCGTGACCCCCACACGAAACGCATCGCATGTAAACAAAAACACGCGACCACCGATCGTGAGTCGCGCAGCTTCGCGTATGAGAAAAAAACCACACGTCTCAATATAAAGATTTATTTAACAAATTTTGACAGCTCGCTTGGGTACCGCTGTGTAACCGTTGAAAGATTTCGACCGAATGTGTTTCACACGCCTTACTCTCTAGCTTTTGGCCAAGAAAAAAAAGGGATACAACTAGAAAGAAGAAGAATAGAGAGATAGCTGGAAAACGAAGAGGAAAGCAGAAAAAACAGAGAGGCATAGAGAAAGTCATTGTGAAAAAGGGGAAGAAAACTGCACGTGGGTTCGCGCGGGTGTGGCCGTCAAACGTACTTGACGAAAACCAGACCCGAGCGAACCCTCAAAACGGGAAACGAAAAGAATAGATAGGAAATCGTAAAGTCGTAAGAAAAATTCAGAGAGGAGAAAAATCGCAGAAAAGGCTAAAAGAAATAACCGCAAGGCAGTGGTGAGAATACCGAACTGACACAGATGCATTTACCAGTTACCTTTCTTTCCTATTCTTGCAAAATTTCTTTATACGAATTTAAACATTTTAATGTACTGTATATCGCGATGTTAGCTTTGCATAACCAATTGTTTACATTTCCCTCCCGATGGAAGAGACCACCACCTTCCCGTGGGTTCCATCGAGCGGTAGCGTGCACGTTGCGCGTAATTAATTTGTAAATAGTGCGTGATTCTTTATCGCAACTTGATATAATTATTATCGAAATATCTAGCGAGAAATGTGATTACGTTTAGATTTTAGATTATACTCTAAAAAAATGTTTTTTATCGAAGGCTGCTACAGTGTACACGGTACTGGCCAAGAGTGGACTCTGATTTTAATAAAGTTCGCCAATTTACAGTATCAAAATATTAATTTTTTAATAAAAAATTCATTTTAAGGTTTGAAACATAGAAATAGCTCAAATAAAAAGTACGGAACCTTAAAATGAAAACAAGAAATTATGAATGTCAATTTTTCTTTGTTAAAGTAGTTACAGAAGAACTTTAGTTAACTATTTTTGTATAGAATTTAGTTCGTATATCTGAAAAATCGAAGAACCATAACGGACAATTATCATTGTCCGTGGCCTGATTTTACTCAAAATCTAATCGGATCTTAAGACGAGAATATAAAATCTAAATATAAAATTTTATTGAAATCCATTATTCCGTTTAAACGTAATCGTGTTAACAAATATACGAGACATTAAAAAAAAAGCTCTTTTCTAAATAGTCAAAACGTGATCAGGAGATCTTAAAACGTGTTTTTCCGTAACAAAATTTTTTTCGAAATTTTTTTTCATTACAAGAGTATTGTACATATGTCAGAAAGTGAAAAAGGAATCTCTAGGCAGCAAGATCGCGCACGACGCGTGCCGCTTGCACCTCACCACGAATCGCAGCGTATCAAGAGCGAGAGAGAAAGACACGCATTCGCTTTCTCTCTCGTCTTCCCGACGTTGTCCGAAGCGCCGAGCTCACGGACACGCAGCTCCGCCATAGCGTGCATGCAAGGTGGGGGAAATTTTCGGTGGCACCTGTCCCGAATCTGGCATCTATTCTGAAAACTGCACTCTTGTAAAAGTGAACGTGAAATTAACTCGTCCACCAGTCCTATAGGTGCGCTGATGTCGCTTCACACACCCATGTATAGCGTGTCACTGACATGACACACAAGGAAAGTGAAAAAAAGAACATGGCGCCAATGTTAATACTATAACCCACCGTATGAGGTCTCTAAAAGCGTTATGATTTTGACGCCATTATATTATAGTCGACAATTTTGGTGGTAGATGGTTAGTACCAAAGAGGATTAGATAGAGCGGAAGCTGCTGTATCTCCTTTTTACAGCGCCCTCTGGCAGGTCAGAAGGGAAGGAATTCACAGAAATGAAGAGTTCTATTTCCTTTCTGGTACTTTTCTTGTACATGCCGACGCCAACTAGGCTACGTCATTTTTCTAATTTTTCATTTACGTATTTGCGGTGATTTGCGGTAGACGTGGATACCAGTGGATACATCAGGGTACATACACGAGCGCTTATTTATAGTGTCGAACAGTGTCGAGTGTTGTTTTGAACCAAAAATGCTTTAAAGAGCCAGTGTGTGTGTGGTATGTGTACATACATATGATAGACATTTTTAAAATAAATATAAATATGATTTTTATTTGCGTTTCATTTACTTCCTAAAAATCTATATCACATCTGTATATATGTAAATTAATATTTCAAATTCTTCAGCTCTGCAATGTGGAGAGAAATTACAAGTCCGAATCTCGGACTTGAAATTTCATCAGTTTCTCAAAAAAATTTAGTCATAGAATTTATTGTGAATCGAACCGTGAATTGAAAAACCGTGGAGGGGGGTAGTTTTCGGGTTGCGGGGCAAGGGGACGGATGAATAGTTCCCTTCTGAGCTGCTTGAGGCGCTGAAAAACGAGATACACTTTTATACATGGGCTCTTATGGGGAGCTTCCGCTCTATCTAATCCTCTTTGGTTAGTACAATCGGTCAAATTTTTAACATTGACTACACTTCATTCACCGAGACGAGTCACAAATGTTACCAACTTCATCAGCGAAAAGCATGAACACATGGATAATATGTCGTATCACGGCCCTCTCTAGTACAGGCCGTAATATACGATATGGCAACTGCGGTTCATCAGTCCTGATCACGTGGTTCTGGTCAATCGTCAGTCCTGATCTGTCTTGACAGGTATTGACAGGACTTGGTTAGCATTGATCAGTCCTCGTGCGTTGGAATAAAGTGTTTATATATATTTTCATTCTAATCACAAGTATTTGACAAAAAATGAGTTTTACGAAAGAGCAGTAACTGTAAATTCATTTTATTGTTAATTATATTTCGAGTCTCGTTCTTTGAGGTTACATGTAGATGTTAAGAGCAGAGATCTTGGCCTTTTTAAATTATTTTTTGAAGGAATGTAACACAAAGAATTGAAATGTCAACTTAAGATTAAGAAATAAATAAACATGTACATATTACTATAAAAAATAAGGTTCAATTATTGCTGTAATGTTTGAAGTTTCCGTCTCTTCGTTGAGAAACTAATATTCACATTATTTTTTAATTTTATATAGTTATTAAGTAGTATATAAGTAGTAGTGGTAGTTTTCCCCAGAGGAGGCATAATTACTTCTACAACTGGGCACGCAACATTTATCTGGCATCTCAAAAATGTATAAAATGTTAAAAGAAAGAACAAATATGGAAGTGATATGAAATTGTTAAGAAACGTCAATGAACCGACTGAACGTCACTATGAGTATGAATAGGACTGATAAAGCGCTGTTGCCATATCGTATATTACGGCCTGTACTACAGAGGGCCGTGGTCGTATTCATGCATGGCATATTATCCATGTATTCATGCTTTTCGCTGATGAAGTTGGTAACATTTGTGACTCGTCTCGGTGAATTAAGTGTATATGTAATAATTATAAAATTATAAATTAAAAATTAACTTTATTTGCATATACAAGGTAATTCTCTGGCCAGTGGACTGCAGTGGAGTGAAAGCAACTGAAACTGATGATGGTTTAGGCAACCAATAAGCGTCTGACCCAAAACTTGTCCGCGCATTTCAAAAGTAACAAACAATTTAATAGTTTTATGTCTTTTACAGAGTGTCCTGAACAATATGAGGACCAGCCTGCGTTGTATGGCATCTTTAACTACAAAATGAGCTGTATTTTGTCTTGATACCATGAGAAATGAAGGCGTAAAGTGAGATTCCGTAAAGGCATCGTTTTAGTAGGGTTATAGAATCCTGAAAAGTCACGTGATGTCTCTACCCCCTTTATCACTCGTAGGTATCATTACGCATGCATGCAAAAGCAGCCATACTGGATTTCCAGGTTTTGGGTCAGAGTCTAAGGGCGGTATTCATAGTCAGTTCTTATTCTTAAGCATTTGCTTAAGTCTTCCCCCTACAATGTATTTATATTATGAGGGGGGGACTTAAGCAAATGCTTAAGAATAAGAACTGACTATGAATACCGCCCTAATTGGTTGATAGTTCCCCCACTACTTTTGAACCTCTGCGCATCTCGGGAATGTTTCATCTTATCTTATTCCACCATGGAGAGGACTGTATAAGACTAACCAAAGAGGATTAGATAGAGCGGAAGGTCGTGTATCTGAGGGGATAAAGGTAGGAAAAATAACTCCTTCCACTCTTTACAAACAAAAAGTAGAAAACTCATGTGTATTTAACGAACAACGATTGCAGGTACAGATTACAAAAATTACAAGTACAAAGAGAGGCCGGCAGCTACACGCGTAGCCTGCCTCGAACACGAACCGGAAGAGAGATAGACAAAAGACGCGAGAGCCCGCAGTAGAGAGATGGCTAACCGACACGCGGGATTAGTGTCTGTTTCCGCGGTCGGCGCTGTTGTTGCTCCTGCTGATCAGAGCGCCGCTCAGTGGAGAGCGGAACAGGCTGGGGTGGCGGTGTCGCCCATGGACATAAAAATAAGGGGACTGAGTGTCTCGCTGAGAGGGGGAAGCCAATGCGGGAGGGGTGACGAGGTAAAATTGTGCTGGAATTCTATTGGCTGCAGTATAGCGCGTGCGCATATTACTATGCCTTGGCGGGAAACAGCAGTATATAGTTTATAGTGTCGATAGCTCACGATAGCTGTTGATAGCGTCCTTGGTCCTTAGCACTTAGTGATCCTCCAGGGAGTGATCGGACAATGCGCAGCCATGTTGATCTAAAGCGGAAATCACAAATTCGCGGGCACATTTTAAAAGAATATAGAATAGATTAATTTCTTACAATGAATTCTCCTTAAAATAAGTATGAAAATGAATGAATTTGTATTAACATATTCATTCTTAGAATAATAAAAACAATAACTTTAATGTTTTGTGCATACTTAAATACTAAAATACGTAATTTTTATAAAGAAGAATATACAATATATAGTAAGTTTTTCAAAAAATATTTATTTAAAAATATTTAACAATAATTTAATGAATACATTAAATACATTTTTTTCTTGTTAATTACATCTTTCTTTATAATTAGAATAATATTATTGTACATGTTATTACAGTGAAAACAACATAATATTGTTTGCAAAGGTTTATATAAATGGCTTTGAAACAATGATTTTTAAATTTAAATCCTTAATGGCAGATAAAAAAATATTTAATACTGTAAAATTAAAATGCATAATGAATTTCTCACTTACCTTAATTAGTCCTATGGTTGAATGTTAATTTTTTCATTTTCAGTGCGACCTGTAAAAAATACATTCATCTTAAATATTAGTATTTGTAAAAAATATATATGTGCAATGTAAAGAACACTTTTAAGCGACAGAAAAATAAAGTACAAATGGGTCACATGCATAATTGTAGAAAGATTTGTGGTAAAATATAACTTTATTAATCAATCGTAAAAACGTGTTTGAGAATATAATCATGCAATTATTATATTTTATTTTATTTCATGCATAGCCATGCTCTTACTCGCAAATGCTTTTTTTTTAGAATTTGAAGTCTTGCTGCATATTTTTAATCGGAAAGCACAAAATCTTGAAATAATTTTCATCTTAATATTATGACAATCAGGCAAGGTGAAGACAATTTCATTATATTTTGTAATAAGTAACTTTTTTATATTACATTTTGATTTTTGTAAATGAGGATAATAAGATCTAAAAATTTTTTCCATTTGAAGAAAAAAACGAAATGTTTTTGCATTTACAAAAATAAGTTTTTTTCTTTTTGCTTTGATACGTGCCAATTGATTATACGAGTGAGAAACTAAGTTTGTTGAAATTGTTTTTTTAAAACAGTCATCGCAGACTTTTTGAGTTTTTCCTATACTTTTCATTATATAACCCGCAATGTGATGAAGGACATTCAATTCCGTTCTGTGTAATGTCACTGAGTCTTTCAAAAGATCTGGCACTGAATTTGGAAATTGTGTATTTTCAGTATAATGTGTATTAGAACAACGATTTTGCATTAAAATATCTAAAAATTCTGACAGAAATTCTCGATCGTCTTGATCATAATTACTGTTTGATATGGATTTCATATATTGAGAAACTGAAATTAATTTTAAATTATTCTTTAATTGTAGAGCATGTGGTACGACATTTTTCATTCGTACAACTGAAAATAAATTTTCCAAACAATCTTGTGTCAATCTCGAAGGTAAAAAAAACTGAAACTGGTAATCATGTAATAGAACTTTTGAAAGATCGATGACAGTTTGTGTAGAAATTAATGCCGCCGTTTGAAATGGTTTCCATGAACGTTTGAGACCAATTTTCATTTTAGATAATAAATCAATATATTCATTTAGAAAACTAATGGTCTCTTCATATTTTTCTGGCTTGGCTTTGCCAAGTGCTACAGATATGTCTCTACTGGACATGACATGGAACCATTTGGCTATAAAAGCAATGAATCATGATGTGGTCAGCCTTTCATCATTGCGGTCAGTGTCTGTAGAAGTTGCCAAAAATTCTAGTGATGATGCAACTGTCTCGCTGAAAACCTGCGTACTACAGTGTACACGCATTTTTAAAAAATGATTAGAGTTATCTAAATATTCTTCCCGTAATTTCGGAGCCAATTTTAATTTACAATTTTTGTCTTCTTCTAATATGTCTTTTAAATGGGTCGATTTTGCTTTATCGCTAGGTAAATTATATTTTTGTACAAAAGCTTCGGGTATTTCGAAAAATTTGTGGGAAATAAATCCTGCTTTTAGATTTGTAAAGGCATGAGGGACATCGGCACAGAAATATAATTTTCGGTTTTTATCTACAGGATGTGTACAAAAATTTTGAATTGTTGAATAACGTGATGCACTAATATTAAATGCTTTCCACATACTTTGGTTTGATGGTCCCATGTCTGACGTTACAACATGCACATATAATCCTACTCTCTCTGCTTTAATAATTATTTTTTCTACAATAAACTTTAAGGTCTGTCCATTTATGGAATCCCCAGTAAAATATAATGCTACCGTTTGCTTCCACCTTGCACAAAGTCCAGCTAACATAAAGACTAAGCCATGCGTTGCTTCTACATTTTTATCATGTCCTGGTAATGTTACATGTTCTATATACGTATTAGTAGAAACATCGTAAACATTACCAGGTCTGATACTCATTTCATCTAATACTAGCATGCAATGCTTATGTATATTATTAGTAAAATGAGTAACTTTAATTTCTAAAAACTGAAAAATTTCCTCACAAATGCCACTAGTAAATTTTAAATTTTCTAACTTTCTTGTTAGAGTTTTAATACAGGGTAGAGGAAATTTCTGTTTTAACAGTTCTTCATACCCTGCTATGCCACATGCAAATCGCAATTTTAAAGATTTGACAATTGTTTCGTTGCACCAGCGAGGAATTTTTTTATAGCATGCATTTAATACTTGCATTTGGTCACTATTAAATACTTTTGAAACACAGTCTTCTGACTGTGGTGAACATCTATGCTTTTCAAGTTTACAGATTTTAACTCTCGCTGCGTTGAGTTTTTTTTTATATTCTAAATTAGATCGTTCTGACAGTAAAAGCTTTCTTTCTAAAGCAGCCAATCTTGCTGCTAATAAGACATTTTCTTCAGAACTACTTTCGTGAGGTAACTATTGCTCTTCACATCTTTCCCCATCATTCTGAACAAGATCCTCATGTGGTTCTTTTTCTGTATCGTCTGCATGAAATGGAAGAAAGATTGAAATTCCAAATATTTATAAATTTAAAGAATTATTTTACATAAACTTCTTTACCTGCTTCTTCGACATCATTATTATTAGGTGCATTGAACTGCACAGTGTGACGATTCTGCATATTGTCAGCAACGGGATGCAAGTCACAAACCCGTACATGCAATGCGGATTCTCTAAAAAATGTGGGTACTGCACTCCTTTTTAACTGACGTTTTCCTTTAACGTCTGTCTCCCACATTGTATCAGAAAAATGCACCTACAAGTTTTTCATTTCATCTATTACTAAAATTTAAAAGTGTAACATTTAATTGTTTCAATGGCAATCATCGCAGTGTGACCATGCTGTTCACATGTCGTATTAAAAAAAGTTTATTTTATTTTCTCTAAAGCATATAAAGAACTACATTTTGAGATGGCATTTAGGACGTTGTCCCCTATTTTGCCCAACAAAATAAAATGTTTTTTCACATTTATAACTAAGAATGTAATTGAACAAATACTTTTTAAGGATGATTTAATGCATTGAAACATTATTATTCATTATTACTTTACTTACTTCACATAAGGCTGCACCAGGACCAGGTATCCAATCTGTACGATTTACATTTTCAACCCAAATTTTTCTCCTTTTACTGTCTCGCGGAATTTTGCACATTTTATACCCTTTTTTGTCAGAGTTAGTGCAATATTCGGCACAGCAGCCAGTCATTTTAACACTAAACAGAACAATATAACATGTTAAAGTTCTATTATAGATGAAAATATTTTTCATACTTACGTGATACACGTTTATAATATATACTACACAATTTTTGTATTATATAATACACAAATACTTCAATTTCTTCTGGATGTCTTCTAATTATTTCGTACTTCGCACCAACACGTAACTGTACTATGTATATAACTTGTAACTTATAAGGGGAATCACCGTCAATCTTACCGTAACAGAAATTTGTTGCTTGAATTTGATTGGTAGTGTTTATTACTTCGACCAATAAGAAAAATTAGGCTAGACACGAACCAATTGAGTGTGAGTAGTATCTCTTTCTTTTTCTACTTATACTTGCTCTTTCTACTTCCGGTTTAGATCAACGTGGCGTCGACCAATAGAAAAGTATTAGCGCATTGTCCGATCACTCCCTGGAGGATCACTATTAGCACTTAGCGTCTTGTAGCGTCCTTAGTCGTGGCGTCGCACATAGTGGTGTATCGATAGCGTCGTAGTGTTCAGTCAGTGCAATGTTTGCTTTTAGCATTTTATCGTCATAGCGTCGACTGCAAATACAATGAAGTATATGTTTCTTTCATATAATATGAATGATAAATACATAAATATAAAACAAACAGAAATTGTGTTTTTATTATTCATTCTACCTCTAATAAAATTTTGCATAATAGCCACTTTCCACACAAGTCGTTATTCTTCCTTCATTCATTTTGTATTTCATTTTTGCTATTGATAGTTTATGAATGAAACACTTATTTAATTATTAATTGACAAGGTTCAAGAAGACCAGCAATACTTCTAATAATACACATAATATTGTTTTCAATTAGTATTTCTTTTTTAATTCATCTTGTATATTTTAAATCACTTTTTTAGTAATATTGTAGATATCAATAGGAATCTGTTGTTAGTACCTTTTCATAATTAGCGCTACGGAGCATGCGCAGAAATGTAACCAATCAAATCCAAGCACGATTTCTATGTTACCCCTCCCGCAGTTATTTTCACTCCCTTCGCCCAAAAATTGTTCTCATGCTCCGTCCCCTTATTCCTATGTCCATGGTGTCGCCACATCCACTCCCCTCCCAGTGACTTGGCCCGGAGGTTGAAGGAACGAGACCTGCTTGGGTTGTCTCACATAGGTTCTCAAGGGTTTGAGAAGCTGGTGGGCGGCAGAAGAGAGCTCCTGCTCCGAAGCTGGCTGCTGTGGATCCATCCTGGTGGTGAAGGCAGGCTTCAGCATGTCTATTGAGACAGTTTTTTCCTCGCCCTTGACGTAGTGTACGGTTGTTCTAGGGGTTTTTTGACGGAGTCCACTCTCTTGAAGACGTATGTGCAGCTGAAGAGGTCCTTATGGACGAAAAGACGGGGCTTGGTGTGGTGAGCCGCCGAGATTGGTCGCACAGCCTTGATGTGCTCACGAAATTTTTCTATGAAGATTTGTGGATTATCCGGAGTGTCCCCCGAGGTGAAGAACTCCCCAGGGATGCGCAGTGGAGCGCCGAACAACATTTCGGCCGGCGAGGCTTTGAGGTCCTCCTTGAAGGCGGTGCGAAGTCCGAGGAGAACAGTGGGCAAGAGGTCGGGCCAGGACGTCGACGGATGACACATGAGCGCTGACTTCAGCGAGCGATGCCATCGCTCGACCAGTTCATTGGACTGCGGATGATAAGGAGTGGTGCGGATTCGGTGAGTGCCGATCATTTGAGCCAGGGCACGGAACAGCGCCGACTCAAACTGAGAACCTTGGTCGGTCGTGATGGTGAGTGGGGCGCCGAACATGCAGACCCACTGAGTGTAGAAAGCCGAAGCCACAGAGTCAGCCATCATGTTACTCAACGGGATCGCCAGGGCCCATCTGCTGAAGCGATCGATGATTGTCAGGCAATACCTGAGCTCCCCAACCTTGGGCAACTCGATGAGATCCAGATGCACATGGTCGAAACGATTGTCTGGAACGTCGATATGATTAGGGACGGTTCGACAATGCCGACTGACCTTGGCTCGTTGGCAAGGGACACACTCTCGCGTCCAGCGGAGCGCATCTTTTCGGATTCCAGGCCAAACGTATTTCTCTTTGAGATGGCGAGAAGCGGCTCGTCCACTGGGATATGAAGAGCCGTGGACCGTGTCGAAAGCTTGTCGACGGAGACTTTGTGGGATGAAGGATCTCACCCAGCCACTGGAAATATCACAGAAGACATCGTGGCCCTCAATCTTCAGGCGTTGAAGTTGGAGAGAGCTGCTCTTCCGAAGTCGGACCAGTTCCTCATCGCCGTCCTGGGCCTCCTGGATGGACTCTGCATCGAAAATGGTCGGCATGGCGATCGTGTGGATGCGCGAGTGCGCGTCAGCCACCACGTTGTCAGTTCCCTTTGTGTAGACAATCTCGGTGGAGAATTGCGAGATGAAATCTAGCTGGCGCAGCTGCCGGGGGGAAGCCTTCTCTGCGCGATGCGCGAAGGCGTAGGCCGATGATCCGTCCGGATGATGAAGTGACGACCCTCCAGGATGTGCCTGAAAAATTTGACAGCAGCGTAGACCGCCAAGAGTTCGCGACCGTAGGTGCTGTATCGCGTCTCAGCTGGGTTCAGCTTTTGGGAGAAGGACAGCGGTGCTGACTGAGAGAGGAAGGTGGTGCGAGCAGCACGAGCAACGCTCTCTTGGCACGCAGTGAGTGCCTCCTCAGCGGCAGGCGTCCACGGCACCTGGCGTCGATCCTTCTTCTTTGCGGTCTTGAGGAACTCCGTGAGTGGAACCTGAAGATGGGCAGGTCCCGGTATGGAGCGGCGGTAGTAGTTAACCATGCCGAGAAACCGGCGTAGGTCGGCGATGGTCTCCGACTTGGGATAGGAAGTGATCGCCTGGATTCTATCAGTTGGCGGCAAATACCCTTGACGGTTGATGGAGTATCCAAGGTAGTTTACCTCCTCTCTGCCGAACTGGTACTTTCTCAGATTGATAGTGAGCTTGTGTGTGCGCAGGATCTCAAACACGGTACCAAGGTGCTTGACGTGGTCTGCATGGGAGCTAAAGAAGACAATGAGGTCATCAATATAGCACCCGACAAAGTCCAAACCTTTGAGAAGGTTGTCCATGTGCCGTTGAAAGGTCTGCGTTGCATTCTGCAAACCCGGGGGGGCATGCCAAGGAACTCGAAGAGTCCAAAGGGCGTCGTGACGGCTGTTTTTTCGATGTCCTCTGGACCAACGGGGATATGGTGATAGGCGCGCACCAGATCGATGGTGGAGAACACCGTGCTGCCGCGTAGACGCTGGAGAAGATCCTCGATGCGAGGCACCGGATACCGATCCGGAACCGTTTGGGCGTTTAGCTTCCTGTAGTCGCCGGTGGAACGCCATCCTCCGAGCTTCTTGAGCACCATATGAAGCGGACTGGCCCACTGGCTGCTGGAAGGACGGATGACGCCATGGTGAAGCAGGAGATCGAAGTCATCTTTGGTCACCTTCAACTTGTCGCCAAGGAGGCGGCGAGGTCGCTCGACGACCCGGGGTCTAGTCGTGACAATGTAGTGTGTCACAGGGTTGGCAGGGTCCGTGGCTGGAACGGTGCTGGGCCTGGTGATGTCCACAAACTTCAGCAGGAGCCCGGAGTAAGCCTCCCCATGCAGCGAGTCCGAAGAAAGGGCTGAGTCCACTGTGGAGACTCTGTAGATGGGAGCCTCGTACAACCGTACTCTGGATGAGAGCGAAGTTCAAGGATCCATGAAGCAGTACCCTTTTAGGTCCAACAGAAGAGCATGGTGGACCAGGAAATCAGCTCCGATGATGGAGGACTTCACATCAGCGATGATGAAGGGCCACTTGAAACGCCGTCGCAGGCCGAGGTCCAGAGGGAGCACACGAGTGCCATAAGTGTTAATTACAGTACCGTTGGCAGCGTAGAGCTTCAATTCGATAGGTTTGAGTGGGCCCATATGGGCCGCTCTGGGAACCAATGAAATTACAGAGCCAGAATCCACAAGGAAACGCATATCTGAGGTTCCATCATGGACATGCAGGCGAAATTCCCTGTTTAGATAGCTGGCAGGGTTAGGGCTGTCACTAGCCGCCTCGATGTGTGACAACCTGTCTAATTTCCCAGCTGCGTAGGCTGCGGTGAAGCTGCAGGCTGCCTATAGGAGCACGGGTGAGTGGAACGCTGAGCATCGTTGCCAAATCGGCGAAACGTGCTTGTCGTTCAACCGATTATAAAACTCTTCACGCGGAGGTAATTGCATTTCGTTCAATTTATCGTATGCCGACACGTAATCGTATGGGAAGACGCTCTTTCTGGTTAGGAGATCAAACTGATACTCCGAAAGGTCATGAAATTCCTTTTCAATTTCCTTTCGAAGGATCGTTAGTTGTTCCTTACCCAGATCAGACGACAATTTATTTAAACTCGCGGCCAAAAATTTAAACGAGTCGATAAATCGGAATTTAATTTCCTTCTTCCCTTGGATACCCGTTCCCTGAACGTGCTTTGTAAAAGAGATGTATTTTTCCTTGGTCAGTGGGAGCAGATTGACCTTTCATTCGAAAGCGGTCGCCAATTCCTTAATTATAAAGTGCGCGTCATAGCCAGATAAATTGTGAAATACTACGGGAATTGTAAACGCATCTTGATAATTTAAATTACAATTTGAATGCGCTGCGCCCCTGTATTTTCCAGTTATGTGGCAATGATCACGTACTCTTATGTCCGTTTCGATGAAAGGTTTTCTACAGATATGACACTCTGTAGAATGCGTAAAATTATTGATCTGCGCTGTGGACAATGTTTCCATAGGCACTGTTATTTTAAATATATTACTGACAAAATCTGCGAAACTATACATCTCTCTTACGAACCACTATACGCAGTCCGAGTCGCCGCGATGCGAACGATACACGCAAGGAGATTCATCATACGTTACACTTTACATAATAGCCGACGCTGAACGCCCTGTGATGTTGATAGGCGTACGATCGGCTCTTTAGTTGCTCTGGCTGCTGTATATCCTCCAACAGGCACTCCAAGTCGGCGTATACGACAAAGGGTACTCGTTCCTTGCGGTTGTAATTTTTAAACTGCAGCCATTGGTTCTCCTCGGAGGGAAGCTCGACGGCGCACTCGTTCATCCATGTGCAATCGACGCTGTGAGCGTTTAGCTTCTCCTCGGAGTAGAAAGAGTGTAAGCATTTGGAAAAAAAAGCGCAACAAATTTTTTAGATATGGTTTATCAAATGTATCGTATCGATGGACAAAAAAAACTATTATAAACTTACCTATCACAAATAAAAATTCCGCAACGATGTCCGGAAACCTGTGCACGAACCAGCCTTGAAAGATTTCGGATGCACGTGAAATGATGGCGTTGTGCATTCTGGGGATCTTGCACCAGGAGCAAGTTGGCGTGGTTTTCCCTTTTCAGCGGAGTCAAGTGGATTGGCACGCACTTCCCTTCCTGCCACTGGTACACGTTCACCGAAATCTCGTTGAGGTCTTCAAATTTCTTCAGCTGGTCCAGAGTCATCGGAAGTTGTACACAGTCGGTGAGAAGCACGCTCGAATAATGAGGGTACGAGGTGCTTCTGCCTACGTGTTCGGAAGCCGGATACAAGCTTGCGACGACCGACCACAAAAAACATGCGTTGTCGTTGCATTGCACGTTTACCACCGCTCGAAAAAAGCGAGCCGCTTGGAAAAAGCGAGCCGCTCGGAAAAAGCGAGCCGCTCGCTTTTCTTGAGCAGCTCGGATTTTCGGGTACTCGGCTCGGATCGCTTATTCGAACTGAGTAGGGCTCGGCTCGTTTTTTCCGAGTATTCCGACAGCTCTAGTGTGCATGCGTTTTCGCGCCCGTGCGTGCGTGGGAGGACCTTAGTTGCAGAATTAAGCCCCTGCGCCCCGTCAAGGCGTCCTCCCGTTGCAGGGGTGGCCGGTCCCTCCACGTAGGGAAGGGCGGCGACTCTGAGGTTAACCTTCTGTTTGGGCTGACAGAAGCCTCCCCGCCTCTTAATTGAGACGGCGCAACTTTAGAGTCAATGATTTGCGATTACTTTCCTACTTTCACCCACTATTCCTTCCCTTTTTGACGTCCTCCCACCCTGAGACGAGACATTCAAGACTGTCCGTGAATGAATCCCTCTGATGACCACCCACTTCATTACCCCGTATCCCACTAAGGCTAGGGTCACGTAAGCGGCAAACCGACACCTGCGCGACCTCAGCCTATCCTGTCATATTATACCCCAAGATCCCATCAAATCTAAACTACCCCCAGTTCCCGTTTCCCAGCAAATCTAGTTCCTCCCCCCTGCGGTTTCCCCATTTCTCTCTGGGTCGATCCGCATCCCAATGGCCGAGAGAACCCTCCCAAAACATAAGCTCACACGTTATTTCCCGCGTGTGCCGAAGCTGGGCCCCTGCGCTACGTCAAGGCGTCCTGCCGTCACAGGGGTTAACACCATCTAGCCATCAACCACTCCGTCTTGCTCCGTATTCTGCACATCAAGTATCAACCAATGTTCATATCGGCACATGCGCATTGTGAGCGAACAGGGGAGACTACTTCTCTCGCTCGCACCACATTTTCCCTCTCTTACGATGTTGGACACAGATTGGCCCTATGGGAGATATAGGCCATGCGCCCTCCAATAGTCTGACCGGTATTCATAGTCGCTTCTAGAGCAGGGTTGCCATGTGAGTGTCATGCCATACCCCTTACCCTTCCGCCTCTCGCCTAGATGTGCTGCGGAGCCCGCCTTTGGTTCCCCCACTCTTCTGCCTGTGAGACTGGTAAGGTAAATAACAAGTGTCTTTTGTGCTACGCTACCACGTGCTACGCGACGCGACGCTACGGACTGCGTAGCGTAAGACACCCGTTATTTACCTTACCAGTCCCACAGGCGGAAGAGTGAGGGAACCGAAGGCGGGCACCGCAGCACATCTAGGCGAGGAGCGGAAGGGTAAGGGGTATGATACGACACTCACATGGCAACTCTGTTCTAGAGCACTAAAGAGGTGAGTATATACGCAACCGCCATTAGGGTGCTTGCAGAGGGGTAAGTTGCACAGAGTATTCCAGAGACGAAAGTCTTTTGTTCTCGGTGTCCCCGATTTTGGGGAACGCCTTGAAAACAGTGGTGCCACTTCTTCATGAACGTATATCTCCATTGCCTTTCACCACGACGCACAGTGGTCCAGATCGAAGAATTAGCTGGTCAAAACTATATTAGCGTTGTTTTAAGACTTAAGATGATAGTATTGTATATCGTTGAATTCGGCTTAATGTCAGCTATAATATTATGCAATCAAAAATATGTAGTGACAGTTAAAAAACCAAGGTGACCTTGATTTTTTATGATAAACAATTTTTTTTACTATTTTAAATTTTAACTTGTAGTATGTTGAATATTGTTTTATTTTTGTCTGAAACATTTTTCTGCTAAATCATTGGAAATGCTTAAAAAGTCGTGGTAACATATGGTGTAAATCAAGAACTGTAATTTCTATTTCGAAATAAGTAGAATAAACCACAATTTATGAACTAATAAATTCATCGCTACGAGTAAGTTGATATTTTGCCAAATGAACTGCCAATTCTTATTGAAATTAAATGACTTATCCCTCGCGCAACTCAAACAGTGCCGTGCTTCGACGACGGGAGCTCGGATTACAACGGTCGCGCGAGCGTTAAGTTAATTTTTCACTTTCCCGTCGACCTTATTATATATAGTCGTAGCGATAAAAAAAAATAACATCGATGAATTTCTGGCATTCTCCTGATTACAACGACACAAAATTTCATATAAATCGGTCTATTTTTGGTAAAGTTAGGAATTTCACGTGTTAATTAATTTTTCCTGTAATTTTGTTAGTTATAGCTCAATTTACATCGTATTTGGACTTTTCTCTTTTTAAATTAATAAATATAATCATATATCTAAAAATTTTGACTGTTTCACCTATTTGTACGTATTTTAAGTTGTTTATGTTAAGATTCAGGAAATTTTAAAACCTAATAATTCAGTGTTATGCACATCTATGCAGCTGGAAATGAATGGGAAGTAAAAAGCGTTAATCAAGCTATAGATTGAGCATAAACTCTTCACGGGCCTTCGCGGGCTTCATATACTTTTTTTTTTATTTTTGTGTCCTTTTTAATACGTTTTTTTTCAACCGCGTGTATTGAACTATTTTGTATATTTAAAAAATTCTAAAACTGACATTCTAAAACAGAAAAGTCCATATTTCAATGCACCCTGTATAAAAATACAAACAAATAATATTCAGTATAAATATTAAGTGTATGCTACAGAGCCCCAGAAACATGGTCTTTCAAACGCTTAACTTTAAGGTTATATTTTACGAACATATGACTGTTTATCTCTTCAAAACTACTCAATAACGATACCTTAAGGACACAAGTGTCAGAATGTGAGCTTGTTTCCAATATTCTTTTTAACTGTTTCTGTAATAGTAGAAGCCATATCGAGCGATATTATTTTATGTTCACCTTTTTTCTTCTACGCTTTTATATATAGTTTATGAACATAGCTTTTGTTTGCCTTTCTATGTAATACCATACAAAGACTATGGTTGGGAGCGCAAGGCGCGCACTTCCGTTTTACACACGCGCGTTCTAGCTATACCAAAAAGTATGACGCACAGCCAGTGCGTCATTGTACGTAAAAGTATTATTTTAAAATAAATATTTCTATATTAATTTACTTTCCGACTGAATTATTAGCCCAACAGGTTATGGGCCCAGGTACAAAAATAAAGTCCACTATAAGAACAGTCGTTTTTCGTTGAGAACATAGGAAGCGCGTGTCACAAGTGAGGTTAACTTTACACGTGGTCGTTTGGTTTTACCGAATTTCGTTTTATCACATCAGTTTTGGTTCAACGCAGTTGTGAAACCAAGGGTAAAAGATGGATAAAATAAGAAGCTTCAATATCCAAAAATTTAAAGGACAGAATTTCCAGTTATGGAAATATCAAATGGAAATCATTTTTCGTGCCGAAAAAGTGATGGATGTTGTAGACGGTTCGAAGGTTCGATCAATAGAAAATGCGGCGTTGCAAAGTCAATGGGATGATCTTAACGAAAAAGCAATGCTCTTGATCTCAACGGGCATGGAATTTGATCAGTTACAGACGGTCATGACCTGCAACACAGCCAGGGACATGTGGGATCGTCTCAAAGCAATACATGAACAACGGTCTTCTGTCAATAAGGTAGCACTGAAACAGCAATTTTTCAATTATAGGATGTCGGAGACTGACACAATTGCACAGCACATTAGCAAGGTGGAATCTTTGGCGCAAGCTCTGAAAGATGTCGATGAGTCAGTGGGAGACGTAGATAAAGTAGCGAAGGCCTTGGGTGGACTTCCCATGAAATATAATTCGTTCGTTACAGCGTGGGACTCCTATGATGAAAAAAAACAAACCTTTGAAAATCTAACAGCCAGGTTATTAAAAGAAGAACAGCGTTTGTCTCAGATGGATGAAACAACCACAGCGTTTGCCGCAGTGAAGGTCAGTCATTTCAGAGACAAAGGTAAACAAGAAAATAAAGACGTCTCAAGAAATTTTGATAAACAGAGTAAACTGTCAACAAATAAAAAGAATGTGGAGTGTTATTTTTGCCACAAAAAGGGTCACTATAAGTCTGAATGTCGCAAAACACTATCCAAACCTCAAAAGGAAAGTTATGAGTCTAAACACCAGGCTCTGAGTGCTGAATTAAGAAACATTTTGGCTACTGATTGCGATGACATGTGGCTTGCTGACAGTGCTGCATCAAAGCACATGACCTCACGTAAGGAGTGGTTTTCAACGCTGAGGCCTCTAGAAAATCGTGAAGTATCTGTCCAGATTGGTGACAACTCGTTTGTACGAGCGGAAGGAATTGGTGCCATTAAGCTTATGGCGTTTGTCGATGGGACCTGGGAGTCACGCACGTTGGAAGATACGCTGTACATTCCCAACTTGAAGAAAAACTTGTTTTCAGTGGGAGCATCTGCTAGTAAAAATCTTAAGATTACATTTGATGGTAACAAAATCGAGGTACGTAATCAAAGATTAATAGCGACTGGCATAAAGTTAGAAAATCAGTGTTATAAAATGCTGTTTCGCGTAGAAACCCCTGTACAGGCAAATTGTGCCTCGACTGATTTAGCACTGCTATGGCACAAAAGGTTAGGTCATGCAAATTTTGAAAGTCTGAAGAAAGCAGCTGACAATGGTTTAATTCCAAAACTTAAGTTAAATGCTTCAGATAGGTTTTTCTGTGAGTCCTGCCAGTATGGAAAAATGCATCGAAGGACACATCCACCAGTTCAGCAGAGTTATTCGTACAAGCCAGGAGAATATATACACACTGATTTGTGTGGAAAGATGCCTAAAACATCACTCGGAGGAGCGAATTACTTTTTGGTTTTTAAGGATGATTGTACATCATATAGGTCTGTATATTTTATAAAGAATAAGAGCGATGTCTTCTCAGTATTCTTACAGTTTGAAAAGCTAGTCGAGAAGCAAACAGGGAACAAAATAAGAATTGTAAGAAGTGACAACGGAACTGAATTCATCAATCAGCATATGAACGATTACTTCAAAGAACAAGGAATCGTCCATGAAACTAGTTCGCCATACACGCCCGAGCAGAATGGCAAGGCAGAGCGAGACATCAGGTCTATCGTTGAGGGTGCTCGTACTATGTTGATTGAGTCTGGTCTGCCTGAGACACTGTGGGCAGAAGCTGTAAATACAAGTGTTTATACGTTAAATCGACGATTATGTAAGCCCGAATGGAAATGGATGCCTTATGAAAGATGGTTTGGCAAAAAAGCTTCGCTTGAACACATGCGAAAATTTGGATCGGAAGCCTATGTTCACGTACCGAAGCAATTCAGAACCAAATTTGAAAGTAAATCAAGGAAGAGGGTTCTGATCGGATATGGTCACAGCAGTAATTACAGACTATATGATCCATCAACGGAGTCGATAACTACTGCGCGTGATGTAAACTTCAATGAAAAGGCCACAAGGTGGGTTGCACAGCCTGAAATGGATTGTGATACGTATGAGTATAATTGGAAAACAAATGACGAGGAAGAGACATCTTCAGTCAACATGGAAGACGAGGGCTCTCAGGATCAGGAACCACCAACCATTGAAGATTCGACTCAACACGGAAGAATATTAAGGAATCGTGGAGAGATTCGTCAGCCACTGCGTTACGAAGACTATATTGCATGTGCAGCAACACTTGATGAACCACAAACATATCAGGAAGCGATAAAGTCCAAAGAGTCACAAAACTGGACAAAAGCAATGGAGGAGGAGATTTCAACCTTGACTCAGAATCGTACTTGGGAACTGGTCCCACTTCCTCAAAGTCGTCGACCTATAGATTGCAAGTGGGTTTACAGGTTAAAGCGAAAACCAGACGGCAGTATAACTCGCTACAAGGCACGATTGTGTGCAAAGGGATACTCTCAAAAGTATGGTATAGATTACGAGGAAACCTTCTCTCCAGTCGTACGCTATGAATCGGTTCGTATACTTTTGGCCTTGGCAGCGGTTTATGACATGAACATGCAACAGTTCGATGTCAAGAGTGCATTTCTGAATGGAGATTTGCAGGAGGAAATATACAGGGTGTCCCAAACTAAGTGCGGGACCCGGAAAGGGTGGATTCCTGGGGTGATTCTAAACAACATTTTCCTTTGCAAAAATGTCCTCCGAAGCTTTGTTAACGAGTTATTAACGAAAAACCCCGACCAATCAGAGAGCGCCAATAGCGAGCGCTCGGCCGACCAGCGACGGTGCACAAGCTACGCGTAGCGTCTCCTACCCGCCGTGCTCGAGGCTTGTACAAGAAACTCAAAATCTTTACGTTATCGGCCAATTTCTCCTAAACTATTCGATGAAAAATTATGAAAAAAATCAGGGACACGTTAGTTATCACGACACATATTATGGAATTTTTTGAGATTTTTTAATTTATTAGCAACGTTGCAAAAATAAAAAACGTGAGAAGACACGGTTATTGGCCGATTTCTGTTAAACCATTGGTTAAAAAATTATGAAAAAAATTAGGGACACGTCAGCTATCGCGACACATATTATGGAATTGTTTCAGATTTTTAAAATAATTAGTTAAGTTGTAAAACATAAGAAACGAGAGAAAACAAGGTTATTGGCCGATTTCTCTTAAACTATTGGTTAAAAAAATTATGAAAAAGATGAGGGACACGTCAGCTATCGCGACACATATTATGGAATTTTTTCAGATTTATGAATTAATTAGCCAAGTTGCAATACATAAAAAACAAAAGAAAAAATTGTAAAAATGGGGCTATTGTATTTTAACTAAACTGGATCTATGATCATATTAATTCAGTACATAAATATCACAAATATCATTGTTCTCAATTTTTTTTTCACTTTCTTTAACTTCATACGTCATAATAAAAAAGTAAAAAGCAATGTTTCCGTACTTCTCACGGATTGTAAATTATTCTACTATGTAATAAAACATTGGAAACTGTACAAAAATACTTATTGCGTAACGAATGTACGAAAATTATACCTGTTACTTGCTGTAATCGGTAAAAAGTACGGAAACATCGGTTTTTATTTGTTTTTAATTATGACGTACTAAAGTAAAATATGTTTAAATAAATTGAAGTTAATATTATGACCCCCTCATTCGATTGTACCCCTTATGGAATAGTGAGTAAGTAAGCATGCAATTATTATCGATGAGACTCACCCATTCGAAGAGGAATTCACCTGCTGCTTGAACACCGATCCCTCTGGGTCAGTGGCCGATCCCGGTCGTTAGGGGATGATGCAAACCGTAGGTCCTGCTGGTCGCAGGTATTCGGTGCCACAAAAATACACCTTACGTTTACCACACTCCGCGTTCACCAACACTGATCACTTTATTGAAATTACCATTTGAGCTACTAATCACTTATAACCGCGGAACACACCGAATTAAAATCCCCACGGTGTTGAATCATTTTGGAACGAGATAGTTCCTACGTTTAAAAATAATTCAATGCGGTTCGCGGTGGTCGGTGCGGGTACTTCTCGCGATACATCCATTCCGCGAATTCCGCGTTGTCTCGGCAATCTGCAGCGAAGAAAAAGAAGAGGTTGAAGCCCTCAGCGGCGGAAATCATGATCGATACCAACGATTTTTTCCGAAGTCTCCTTCCTTCTGCCCTCGCATCCCTCCAGCGTGACTTTTCGGGGTGTAGCTTCGTCGAAATACTCGAAGTTGATTTGTTAATTGGCAACAATGAGGGAGGGCCTTCCTCGACCAGCCTTTTTTGGTGGAGGTGGAAGTGTCTCCTTCAGATCGAAAAGGTAGCGGAAAAATTTAGGGTACAAGGAAACGGTGTATGAGGAGGCGGTTATGAGTGTCTCGCAGATGCGGCCGTTTATGATCATGAGTATTGTCCTGCAATTTGGAAGGAACCATCGGCACTCGAGGCCGAAGACCGCGACGGCGCGTGGAGCTTACCGTTAAAGTCCTCTCGATGCATTCGGAGGGATGAAATATGGAATTCCTCGTTATTAAAAAGCGAATTGGGGAAAATCTTTCGCCGTCAAACATTTGGTCAACGGATGTCTCGCAGAGACTAACTCGTCACCGTGCCGAGGGTAAAATACAGCTATTGTATTCTCATCCTGCGACCAAGTCTTGCTTTTTATCACCCTGAACATGTAGTGACCTTCTGATGTTCGTGTAAGCCATCACACAACTTTCTCCATTGTTACATTTATTTTCGTGCTGTTACTACACTGCGGAACAGTAACATTTTTCGAAAAATTTAGTCATTTTCAAGTGGCTCCGTGAAAAATAAGTATAAGAAATATTGAAAACAGCTATTTTGTAGCTTGCGAAGCACCTAAGTGATCTGACACTTCTTCAGATCTTATCGCATATTTCACTGTTAACGGCACAAGGTAAAAAAGTTGATCTTGATTTTACGTTTACCTAAATGCACGCATTCACGTGAATGTAAAGGATCCGCGTAATTTTGAATACACAGGCAAACAGCCTCCCCTATAGCTCGAAGAGGTTTACGAACAATGAGGAAGGAAGAAACGAAATTTCGGAGTAACAGTTCATGACTGCATTGTTTCGCGGACAGGTGGCAACCGTCGGCGTTGAGGGCGAGGCGATTACCCCGCGGACCCTTACCGATAGCAGGGCGACTGGGTCCACCGATGCTTTACTGCAGGGGCCCATAAACGGTGAGCTGAGGGTCACTCGCGGGGCCCCGTCACGTGTTACTCCGAAATACCGTTTCTTTTCCCTCAATCTTTCCTGAACCTCTTCGAGCTATTGGAGACGCTTACCTGGGCGCTATTACGATTTACGATCCTTTGGCTACATTGTCGAACAAGTCGAAGAAAACATTTGGCGACCAAATGCGGTGCACAATAAACGGTTCATCGTTAGTTTTCTTTAACAATTCATTGATGGACATGAGGGAAACTAACGGTTAATCGTTTATTGTGCACCGCATTTGGTCGCCAAATGTTTTCTTCCACTATTTCGAAAATGTAGCCAAAGGATCGTAAATCGTAATGCACGTAAGTAAGCTTGGTCTACAGTTCGAGTAGATTGACGAAAAATAAAGGGAGGAAGCGGTATTTTGGAGCAAGACGCGACAATTCCCCGCGAGTATCCCCCAGCTCACCGTTTATGGGCCCCTGCAGCAAACCATCGGTGGACCGAGTCGCCTCGCCATCGGTAAGGGTCCGCGAGGTAATCGCGCCCTCAACGCCGACCGTTGCCGCCTGTCCGCGAAACAATGCAGTCATGAACTGTTACTCCGAAATTTCGTTTCTTCTTTCCTCATTGTTCGTAAACCTCTTCGAGCTATAGGGGAGGCTGTTTGCCTGTGTATTCAAAATTACGCGGATCCTTTACATTCACGTGAATGCGTGCATTTAGGTAAACGTAAAATCAAGATCAACTTTTTTACCTTGTGCCGTTAACAGTGAAATATGCGATAGGATCTGAAGAAGTGTCAGATCACTTAAAGAAATTAAAGAATACAGTTTGCTCTTTCAGAGCATTTACATAGATTTACGCAGAAAAATTTCTTTCAGCCCATGCATTACTTCCAAGTTGACGAAAATTATTTAACATTTGTTTGTTGCGCTTTATCTTGAGGAAAATGGCACTATGCTGCATAAAAAATTAATTGGATACATGACTTAAGAATTAGAAACTTCAAGCTACAGAATAGCTGTTTTCAATATTTCTTATACTTATTTTTCACGGAGCCACTTGAAAATGACCAAATTTTTCAAAAAATGTTACTGTTCCGCAGTGTAGTAACAGCACGAAAATAAATGTAACAATGAAGAAAGTTGTGTGATGGGTTACACGAACATCAGAAGGTCACTACATGTTCAGGGTGATAAAAAGCAAGACTCGGTCGCAGGATGAGAATACAATAACTGTATTTTACCCTCGGCACGGTGACGAGTTAGTCTCTGCGAGACATCCGTTGACCAAATGTTTGACGGCGAAAGACTTTCCCCAATTCGCTTTTTAATAACGAGGAATTCCATATTTCATCCCTCCGAATGCATCGAAAGGACTTTAACGGTAAGCTTCACGCGCCCTCGCGGTCTTCGGCCTCGAGTGTCGATGGTTCCTTCCAAATTGCAGGACAATACTCATGATCATAAACGGCCGCATCTGCGAGACACTCATAACCGCCTCCTCATACACCGTTTCCTTGTACCCTAAATTTTTCCGCTACCTTTTCGATCTGAAGGAGACACTTCCACCTCCACCAAAAAAGGCTAGTCGAGGAAGGCCCTCCCTCATTGCTGCCAATTAACAGATCAACTTCAAGTATTTCGACAAAGCTACACCCCGAAAAGTCACGGTGGAGGGATGCGAGGGCAGAAGGAAAGAGACTTCGGAAATAATCGTTAATATCGATCATGATTTCCGCCGCTGAGGGCTTCAACCTCTTCTTTTTCTTCGCTGCAGAGTGCCGAGACAACGCGGAATCCGCGGAACAGATGTACCGCGAGAAGTACCCGCACCGACTGCCACGAACCGCATTAAATTATTTTCAAACGTAGGAACGATCTCGTTCCAAAATTATTCAAGACCGTGGGGATTTTCATTCGGTGTGTTCCGCGGTTATAAGAGATTAGAAGCTCAAATGCTCCTTCAATGAAGTGATCAGTGTTGGTGACCGCGGAGTGTTCTAAACGTAAGGTGTATTTCTGTGGCACCGAATACCTGCGACCAGCAGGACCTACGGTTTGCATCATCCCCTAACGACCGGGATCGGCCACTGACCCAGAGGGATCGGTGTTCAAGCAGCAGGTGAATTCCTCTCCGAATGGGTGAGTCTCATCGATAATAATTGCATGCCTACTTACTCACTATTCCATAAGGGGTACAATCGAATGAGGGGGTCATACTATTAACTTCAATTTATTTAAACATATTTTACTTTAGTACGTCATAATTAAAAAAAAATAGAAACCGATGTTTCCGTACTTTTTACCGATTACAGCAAGTAACAGGTATAATTTTCGTACATTCCTTACGCAATAAGTATTTTTATACAGTTTCCAATGTTTTATTACATAGTAGAATAATTTACAATCCGTAGGAAGTACGGAAACATTGCTTTTTACTTTTTTATTATGACGTATGAAGTTAAAGAGTGTGAAAAAATTTGAGAACAATGATATTTGTGATATTTATGTACTGAATTAATATGATCATAGATCCAGTTTTGCTATAATACAAAAGCACCATTTTTACAATTTTTTTCTTTCGCTTTTTATGTATTGCAACTTGGCTAATTAATTCATAAATCTGAAAAAATTCCATAATATGTGTCGCGATAGCTGACGTGTCCCTCATTTTTTTCATAATTTATTAACCAATAGTTTAAGAGAAATCGGCCAATAACCTTGTTTTCTCTCGTTTCTTAGGTTTTACAACTTAACTGATTATTTTAAAAATCTGAAACAATTCCATAATATGTGTCCCGATAGCTGACGTGTCCCTCATTTTTTTCATAATTTTTTAACCAATAGTTTAACAGAAATCGGCCAATAACCGTGTTTTCTCACGTTTTTTATTTTTGCAACGTTGCTAATAAATTAAAAAATCTCAAAAAATTCCATAATATGTGTCGTGATAGCTAACGTGTCCCTGATTTTTTTCATAATTTTTCATCCAATAGTTTAGGAGAAATTGGCCAATAACGTAAAGATCTTGAGTTTCTTGTACAAGCCTCGAGCACGGCGAGTAGTAGACGCTACGCGTAGCTTGGTCACCGTCGCTGGTCAGCGGAGCGCTCGCTATTCGCGCTCTCTGATTGGTCGGGGTTTTTCGTTAATAACTCGTTAACAAAGCTTCGGAGGACATTTTTGCAAAGGAAAATGTTGTTTAGAATCACCCCAGGAATCCACCCTTTCCGGGTCCCGCACTTAGTTTGGGACACCCTGTATATGCGCCAGCCTGAAGGTTTCAGCAGTGATAAGCCTGATTTAGTTTGTAAGTTAAACAAAAGTCTCTATGGTTTGAAGCAGTCCCCACGCTGTTGGAATCAAAAGTTCCTACAATTCTTGAAGTTTTTCAGTTTCGAGCAACTTCATTCAGATAAATGCGTTTTTCGTAGACAGATAGATAATAATGAGGTATTTCTGGCAATTTTTGTTGATGATGGACTCATTTTAAGTAAATCTACCATTGCTATCAATTCAGTATTGGCGGAGTTTAAATCTAAACTCGAGATCACAATCTGCGATCCAGATTGCTTTGTAGGTCTAGAAATAAAACGTGATCGCAGAAATAAACTTATATTCGTCCACCAACAGGGATATATAAATCGTCTCTTAGAGAAGAACAATATGAAGAACTGCAAGCCGTGTGCAACGCCGTCAAATGCTGGATCAGAACTCCACACAGGCCAGTGTCCAACCACTGAAGATGAGAAGAGAAATATGGCCAACATTCCATTTCGCGAGGCTGTGGGTGGACTAATGTTCGCAGCTATTGTGTCAAGACCAGATATTATGTTCGCCGTAAGTCAGGTGAGTCGGTTCCTCAACAATCCAGGTTCCGAGCACTGGACTGCCGTTAAACGTATTATGAAGTATCTTCAAGGCACAAAAGATAAAGGCATAAAGTACGGAGCCGAAAATGTTGAACTTTCGGTATATTCCGATTCCGATTTTGCTGGGGATTTGGACACCCGAAAATCGACAACGGGATACGTGAGCGTGTTGGCGAATGGACCTGTTACATGGTCGTCACGAAGACAGAAATGTGTCGCCAAGTCAACCACAGAGGCTGAATACGTGGCGTCATCAGATGCAGCCGTCGAAATAGTTTGGTTGCGCACCTTTCTTCAGGAGCTTGGCGTCGATGTGACTGAACCTACAAAGCTATTTGTGGACAATCAGGGTGCTTTGCGTCTCGCTAAAAGTAGCGAACACCATAAGAAAACTAAACACATCGACATAAAATACCATTTTATTCGCACAAAAATTGAGGATGGCTCAATTCAAACATGTTATGTTCCTTCAGAAGAACAGTTGGCGGATATGTTTACAAAATCACTTTCGAGAAATAGATTTAATGCCAACTGAAAATCGTTATCAATTATCTCATTATAATATTTGAAAACAAGAGTGGGAGTGTCAGAATGTGAGCTTGTTTCCAATATTCTTTTTAATTGTTTCTGTAATAGTAGAAGCCATATCGAGCGATATTATTTTATGTTCACCTTTTTTCTTCTACGCTTTTATATATAGTTTATGAACATAGCTTTTGTTTGTCTTTCTATGTAATACCATACAAAGACTATGGTTGGGAGCGCAAGGCGCGCACTTCCGTTTTACACACGCGCGTTCTAGCTATACCAAAAAGTATGGCGCACAGCCAGTGCGTCATTGTACGTAAAAGTATTATTTTAAAATAAATATTTCTATATTAATTTACTTTCCGACTGAATTATTAGCCCAACAACAAGTAGTAGACAATATCACTTTTGCTATCATTAGCAAAAATTTTTTTTTAGTCGTTTGAGCTGCTAAATTGCCGCTCTGGACGATTATGTGACGGCCCTCTCTAGTATACAGAGGGTCCAGGAACAGTATGGCGAATTAGCCGGAAGTCGCCATTTATAAGTCACGTCAATTTATAAGTGCGTGTCTTTTAAACGCTTGAAGTCATACTTTTAGAAGAATGCAAATGAACTCATAATCTTAACATTTAATTTTATTAATAAAAATTCACATGAATTGCTTATTCTATATATATTGTTTTTATAAATAACGTGTGTTTTGTAGTTCCAATACTTTATTATTCATAATATATTACAAAAATTATAATCATATTGTTGAATATGGGGTAACCGAGTACCGGCTAGGGGAGAGAAGAGGGGGCGCTCTCTCTCGAGCGGATGAGACGCGTGAGACGCGTGATACGCATTAGGCTGCGAGTTTAGGTTAAGTCATTTTGTATCGTTCAGTATTTTCAAATATATTATATTACATTATTGTTCAAAGTATTGAACAACGTGTCATTGTCTCGTTAATACCTCAACACATATACATACAAAGACTTATTGAATAATAAATAAACATTTATATCTATAGATCACTTAAGTATAATTAAATAATAATAATAATTATTATTATAAATAATTATAAAGTTAACTCATACTTCACATAGAGCAAATGAATTGCATGGTGACCATCCTTGCATTCCACCAAGAGTTGCGCAGCTTACTTGCCACTGCTCTCTCCGTTACGAAAAATTGTATTTACTTTCGAGGTTAATTTTCATTACGTTTTAATAGGCTCATATTAACCTTGATTTTCTTTTTTAAGTCAGTCACATCTAATTATTTCTCCTTTATTCTTCATATATACATACAAATCGAATTGTTTACAGTTTACACCATTTACACTTAACCTCACTTGACGCGACTTGACGTTCTACCAACACTGTGAATGCGCTCCGAGCTCCGATATACGCAGAAACACGCTTGATGGGCATAGAGCGCATAAAGAACCGTTCCGGTTCACTTAATGCGCGCATTGGTCACGTGGCGTTCCGGAAATTGGCTTATAAATGGCGGAACCAATCAGCGCTGAGAAAGCACATTCGCCACACTGTTCCTGGACCCTCTGTACTCTAGTACAGGCCGTAGTGTACGATATGGCAACAACGCTTAGAGACAATCCATCAGTCCTGATCACGTGGTTCTGGTCAGTCTTTAGTTCTGAGTCCTGAATATTATTTATCCATTTTTGTTTTAAACTTTAATTTTTGGAAAACGAAAAATTGGTGTGTACTTTTCCCCAGAGGATGTATAATTACTTTTATAATTAGGCACGCAACATTTAACTGGCATCTTGAATATTTTTCGAAGGTTATGTTGATTTATGTACTAGCGTGAACATTATTTTCAGAAGAATGTATGTAATACTTTAATATAAACATTGATCTATACGAAAGTGAATAATAATATAAATAGTAACACTACTGAAAATAACACTGTTAAAAGAAAGAATAAATATGGAAGTGATATGGAACGTCACTACGAGTATACCACAGATAAAAAGGGACCGCGAAATATTTGATTCATTTGAATTTCTAAACAACTTAGAGGGAACACTACTGCAGAGTGAACTATTTACCATCTCATTCTGTTTTATTAAACAGAATTGAATGAGATAGCAAATAGTTCACTCTGCAGTAGCGCAACCAGAGTAGGAAACAAAAAATATATTAAACAAAATGGTTGTGCAGGAGAGAGTGGGCTGGATGGCTGGAAAGAGGTGGAGAAAAAAAACAGGGTGTCCGGTGAACAGATGTCAGTTTATTAAAAGTATTGTGTATGTGGGTGTGTGTGTGTGAGGTTATGTATGAGCGCGTGAGTTTAGGTGAATTCTAATGCGAGTCTACTTTGCGATTCTAAGCGTTAGTGTTAAGGGAGAGTTTGCGAGTGCGTAATAGTGAGTGTGCCATGCAAAGCCTGCGAGTGTGTGATAGTTAAAGCGAACGATGCAGCACGTGTCTGCAACCACGTGTTGCGTCGCGAGTCAAGAATTCACCTAAACTGGCTAAAGTTTGTGTGAGAGTGCGGTAGAGTGCATGTGTGATCAAAGGTGATATGATGGAGAGTCTTACAATGTCCTGAGTCTGGATATAACGTTCACAGTTCACAATATTTCACCAAAAAACCACTGAGCTGTCCGTTAGAATTCGAAGACGCACGAGTAATGGCCGACACCGGTAACGCGATCGCACGTGGAGAAACGGAGTCGCGCGGTCGACCGCTCATTGGTCGAGATCGCGTCGCGCGACCGGTCGCTGATTGGTCGAGGAGCTCGCGTCGCCCGGCTGTAACGGCGGCGCGAGGCGCGAGTTTTAAATTCATTCTCCAACAATGGTATATAAGGAAGGGTAAAATACATAGTCAAATTTAAAAGTATATATTTTTAATATACGATTTATTATACATGCATATTACAATTTGGTGAATAATTTACAGCAATAAGTATACATGCATGCATTACTTCACACATACAAAACAAAACATACAAAATATGATGCATAAAATAACAAAAATTATACCCGCCACCATCCCACAACATTCTTCTCTAAAATTGTTATTTCCATTCTGAAATAACAAAGATCAGAGATGAATGGCCGATTCAATCCGACCACCGGTTGAACCATGCACATGCAATATTATACATGCAAAAGCGTACATGCATCGTATAGTATATATACAAAAAATAATTTGTGCAAACTCGCATACAAAGGCAATCCATTATTATTATTAACACTATCTACACGCACCATGCATCTTAAAAACCTAGCAGTATATATATTAACCTTTTTTATATTTACTCACATATGTTTCGCGTGCTAATTTCTGTAGATTGTCGTGGACTACGGAACGTCTACCTTTGAGTATTAAATTAATATTTTTAATATAATTAAGAATAAAAAATGTAACAAACTCATCAATAAATATATCATATACATTATGAGTTTCGCATGCATTAAACACGTTATATACATATTTTTTCGACGCTAATATGAGGCGTGCTTTCAGATTATTAAATCTAATGAAATGAATAATGAAGAAGCCATTTAAATTAATTAATTTTGAAAAAGTCGAACTAAAAATGGTATTCGGACGAAATAAAGCGTTAGCGCGGTATTCCCTATATTCGATATAGCTACTGTCCGAATCTGGAGTAATTGCTAATAACTGCCGTTTACACGCAGGACAGTTATCAACAGCTTTTATAACTCTTTTGGCTAAATAACCCGCTATGTATGCATGAGTATTTTTTATAATATGTGTTACAGACCCCGAATGTTCATGCGTATATTCGGGTGTATCCGCGTCCTGTATAGATGTATCGACATCATCTTCGATGATGTTATTACGATGGATCCGTAATAAAACGAGTCATTGTGTCTAACGCCTCCTCATGATCGAATTCACAATTTGTATGAACGGAATGGTGCGTCATAAAATTATTAAGAATTAAGCTCTTAAAAGAATTTTGGAATGCCGAGCACGTTGGATTAACGTTTCTAGCACCATGACTTCGGATACACCCAAAGAAATTCTCCAAAGGGTCTTGATTTAAATGTCGAAGATGCAAGTATTTAATGCCACTTGCACTTACAATTTTCCAAATATCCCGAAGTCCTTGGATGGTCCTTTCCCAATTTCGAAGCGTCGGTGGTCTCGATATTCTTCCCTTGGAGATGAAATGAATTGATCGTAAAACTGTTATAGTTTCCTTCCAAAATTCGAGGTGTTTACTTTTTGAAGTTATAGCGGCCTTCAATTCCTTTCCTAGTGGTGTGTCCATCGTAGATCCGTTTTAACGCTGTCAAACAGTGTATCGAAAAACTGCAAAAAATCTGCAGTGTCTGCCGCAGATGGCGGAAGACAGTTTTCTCGCCCTGAAAACAGAATATGCAACTGTATATATTATGTTGTAGATATTAATTTCTAATTCATTATAATATATTTTGCTTATATTCATTTACAAATATGTAAAAGAGCAAATATGTACATACCATTATTTGCTGTCCATCGCAAAGTACTGGAGACTCTTTGTGAAAATACTTGCGCAGCAACGCTGACTTTCATTTTCCGGATTTTTTGAGGGTAAATATGTGCATCCGTCAGTTTGTAACACATGCGTGATGTTACATCTCCGGTATCCATTTCATACAGATGGACGATGTCTCTCCATGCTGCCTTTTGGTCCTGACGTTTCCATGAAAATTTAACTTCACGTGCCAGGAAGTTGTTTCTCACTCCTTTCAATAAATGAGGAGGATCAAACAGAGGAATTACAGATTTTCCCGCCACTTCAAAACCAACATGTCGTTTTTCTGCACCATGACGTAGATATTCGGCGTCAGTGTCCCGAATTAAAGTATTCAAAGCTGCTGCATTCGCTGCATGCTAGTCACATATGGTCCCAACGACATTCAGTCCAACCGCGTGCAGTTCTCCAATAATCAGTTTAATATTCCTGCTTATGTCGCTTGAGCTTATGGCACCGCGCTTGCAAAAAAACGCTATCGGCTGTTTCCATTTTTTGCACATCCCTCGCACCATAAAAACCATTGCGTGATCGACTAACTTTAATTCACTGCCTTGTCCACAATTTACAAATCCTTCTACTGTATCTGTAGAGTGATTATATGTTAATGATGGCTCTAAGGCCATTTCATCAAAGATTAAAACACAAAATTTATCTTGTGCTTTTCTCATCTTTGAAACTGCTTGTCTCAAGCTATTCATAATCCGTTCATTAATACCACACTTAAATGGTATGTTGTGTAGCAATTTCATTAATGTGCGTCGGGAGGGCAATGCGAAACATTCTTGAAGTAATTTGTAACCCTTAGGACTCTGTTTCATGAGAGATAAGCCAAAAATTTTATCCTGAAGAGTAAATCTACGTCCTCGGGGTTTCTTTTTTTGTTGACGGAATTGGCTTGTGAAGAAACGTGCACTTGTAGCATTCATGGTTTCCGACAGAAATTGTTCCGATTGTGAATATTTGATTGCTTCTGCTAATCTCGTTCTGAAGAGTTTATTTTTATGGTGTAGACGTTTCGATATTCTTCGGTAATGCATAGCCATTTTATGCATTCGAGACGCTGTAGGATTTAACGCAGCGGCACTATGGACGCCAATAGTGCTTAACAAATTGGGATTTCTTTTACGACCTAGAAAAAAATATATATATGTTAATATCTTTGACCTTATTTTGCATTGAATAGTTGTTAAAAATAACTCTAGAAATCGCAAAATTTAAAGAATATCGGAATTTTACAATTACTGTCCAACAAATTAAAACTTTTTTTCTGATCTGCGATATCCACTGGGTAATCTTGGTAGGGTTTCTCACCCTAAATACGAATCCGCAAGCAGAATTGCTCCATCACCCTCAGTTTTTGAAAAACACGCATTTTTGTAAAACAGCGTGATTTTGGTAAAAAATGAGGTATTACGTGAAAACCAAAAATGCTAGAAAGTTCACTTTGGTCTTAAAAGATAGAGGGGGGTGTCCTGAATAGCTTACTATATACACATATTAAATTGTCATTTTAAACGGTTGTAAAGAACCATCAAAGTTTACAAAAGGGGCTATGCGCATACTTTCTACGCACAACTTTTGCAATTTTATAAAAAACTCTCTATCCTACACGAATTCGCTATACAGTATCGGGTTTTGTGGACATTTCTGAAGAAGAAACCGTCCAGAAAAAGTGTCGGAACGGTTTTTAATTTGGACAGGTCGAGAAAATGTTCGTTGGGAACGTGTGCGCGGTATTTTGCCGCCATGCGACCATTGTTCGTTGTCTCGGCGCGTCAGTGCCGTATCTACGCCTAATCGACGTCTTTACCCCGTGCGATAGACAGTAACATTTTATAGATTGTATAATATTTCATTTAATTATGTATTCTTAAATCATGAAATTGTAAAGAACATTTCCTGATCACTTTCAATTTTAAACAATTTTGATATTTGCGATATAAATTTAAAACCGTTAAATAAAAAGTACTGTTTTTTATGAATTCAAGCTGAGCGAAATCATTTTTAAATTCGATCACGTGTTCGACACTTAAAGCTAATTCTTAATTCCACATATTAAATTTATAAAATGTTTTTAGTCTGATGAGAGTCAGAATTTTTGTTAACCGAAATCGATTATAAATTTTACTTATTGTTAGTTCAAGGATGTATAAAAAAATGAAATATTATACAATCTATAAAAAGTTACTGTCTATCGGACGGGGGTACCGACGTCGATTAGGCGTAGATACGACACTGACGCGCGCCGAGACAGGCGAACGATGGCCGCATGGCGGCAAAGTACCGCGCACACGTTCCCGACGAACATTTTTATTCGGGAGAGTCCACAGAACCATTTCGTGCCAAGAGCAACTAGATAACTATTACGGCAATAGCACAAAAACAATTCCAAAGTTGAAAATTTGTCATTTTTTTTTAAATTGATTTTTTCAAAAACTGTACGTTCTGGAAAAAAACGGTTTGCAGATTCGTATTTAGCACGTCGAAATCTATAAGAAATGTTCATTCAAGTTTACAAAATGGGACCCGTGTTGAACAGTGTTATAGGTGCTCAAAGTGACAAGTACCATTTTTCATACAATATTAAATAACACAGTAAAAAAAAATGGTAGAACAAATCCAAAAAGAAAGAATGAAAGGGAAAAGTTTGCGCTTTAAGAGTATTGAAATGGATTCGCGAAGAAAAATTTATTTCATCCCATGTATTATTTCAAAGTTGACGGAAATAGAAAAAAATTTTTTGTTGCGCTTTATCTCGAGAAGAATGGCACTATACTGCACCAAAAATGAATTGGATACATGATTTAAAAACTAGAAATTTCAAGCTAAAAAATGACTGCTTTCAATATCTTTTATACCTATTTTTCGCGGAGATACAGCCCTTTGAAAATGACCAAATTTTTCGCAAAATTTGAGTATTCCCTTAATTTTGTGCACTAGTGTATTATTTATTATTTTATTTATGCCTCGTACAATATTTCATTACTGTTTCTTTTTATAATACCTTCTTATTTTTTACTTTTTTTATGTATTTACAATAAGTAATACTATAAATAGAAAGAATAACCACTATCATAATTGCATTTTCAGAAAATGAAACGGCAGCGCAAAATAGCTGCTCACAAGCAGCAAACGGTGGAACTGCAACAACTCAAAAAGACTGTAATCACCCTACAACAAGAGCTGGATGTTCGGTCAAAATTCGTAAGTTAAAACATTGTATCGATATAAATAGATTATTCAAACGTTCCAATAATGAATAATAATTAGTATAATACTATATTATAATCAGTATTTTTTTAATATTTGCAAAAATATTAAAATTATATTAAAATATTAAAATGCTGCAACAACAACAGCAGCAGCAGCAACAACAGCAGCCGCAGCAGCAGCAGTTGCAACTACAGCAGCTGCAACAGCAGCAGCTGGAACAACAGCAGCAGCAACTACAGCAGCTGCATCTACAGCAGTTGCAACAACAGCAGCAGCAGTTGCAACTACAGCAGCCGCAACAGCAGCAGCTGGAACAACAGCAGCAGCAACTACAGCAGCTGCAACTACAGCAGCTGCAACAACAGCAGCAGCAGCAACTATAGCAGCCGCAGCAGCAGCAGCAACTATAGCAGCCGCAGCAGCAGCAGTTGCAACTACAGCAGCCGCAACAGCAGCAGCTGGAACAACAGCAGCAGCAACTACAGCAGCAGCAACAACGGGAGCAGCAACTACAGCAGCAGCAACTACAGCAGCTGCAACTATAGCAGCTGCAACAACAGCAGCAGCAAGAACGGCAGCAGCAACTACAGCAGCTGCAACAACAGCAGCAGCAACAACGGCAGCAGCAACTACAGCAGCAGCAACTACAGCAGCTGCAACTACAGCAGCTGCAACAACAGCAGCAGCAACAACGGTAGCAGCAACTACAGCAGCTGCAACAACAGCAGCTGCAACAACAGCAGCAGCAACTACAGCAGCTGCAACTACAGCAGCCGCAACAGCAGCAACTGCAACAGGAACGCGGAAGAGGCCCCACGACATATGTAAGTTACAAAATTGTTCATACTTTCTTTTAAACAACCTACAAAATTGTATCTAAATAACAATTTTTAAATTCGAATGGGTCATTTCCACGTGCATTCAGACACTTTTTGGAGTAACATCTCGGGTTTTGTTGACTTTTGGATATGATGCATATGATGCATACGTAACAATATAAAATATACATACAAAGAATAACCATCTTTTTAATGGCATTTTCAGATGTACCGACGACGTCAAACCACGCGCCGCTTGGCACAACCGCTGGTCCCGCAAAATTTTTTTCTTTGGCCTCCGTGTCCCACTCCCGTCACCGTACTACTAAATAAATTGTAAAAAAATAAAAAGTAAAAAAAAAAGTTTAATTATGTTTTCCATTGTATACCTAATCATTTAGAGTACGTGCATTTATATAAAAGTTGCTTCGCTTCATAGGAGAAATTTGTTTCCATCGTTGTTATACGGGTGTCCTAAACCACCAGTCCACCTCTATTAAAATGGAGAGGAGTGATTTTTATTGAGAACTAAAAAAATTTTAATAACTGATTCGAGTACGCTTTATCGAATGGTGGTAGTTGCAATTTCCGGTACTAACTGGAAATAGGATTTTCAGACCGGCAGTCGTTTTTTTAAAATGGGACCTGGTATTTTTTATTAGATATTCAGATTATACGCAAAAAATATAAAAGTTTTGTCTCGAGACGTTTTTCTCGAAAATGTCTCCATTGGACAGAAAATGAACTCCAATGCATGAATTCACATTTTACGTGAACCAATATTAGATACCTAATTATTTCCTGTTTATTTCCAAAATTAATCCTTGTCGCTCTTTTATTTTATTTTATTTATTTATTTATTTATTTGCCAGAAAAACAATGCCGTTGCATCAAATATACACGTAATATACACGTACTATACTAGACCCAACTGACATCCTACAGAGATGCATAGAAGATTTATTTCCATAGTTTATTTCTGTTAAGTTGTTTATTAATTTATTTAAGAGAAAGTATTGTCTTTTACTGTTTGTCCTGTAATTTGTGCAAATTCATTATTAAAAATTACATCTTTAATTTGAAAAATGTGAATTCATACATTGGAGTTCATTTTCTGTCCAATGGAGGCATTTTCGAGAAAAACGTCTGAGACAAAACTTTTATATTTCTTTGCGTACAATCTGAATATCTAATAAAAAATACCAGGTCCCATTTAAAAAAAAACGACTCCCGGTCTGAAAATCCTATTTCCAGTTAGTACCGGAAATTGCAACTACCACCATTCGATAGAGCGTACTCGAATCAATTATTAAAATTTTTTTAGTTCTCAATAAAAATCACTCCTCCATTTTAATAGGGCGTGGATGGGTAGTCTAGGACACCCTGTATTGTTATTTTAAGAGATGTAAAATTAAGATATTGCATTGAAATTACTAGTTTCTTACTTTTTTCAAGACTAATTGAACGATGTATAGGTATGACGATTATTTGTGTAATTTATCTTTAAAAACCGATAAGCGCCTTCTTATTTTCTACAATACAGTAATACAAAGAAGTGTCACTGTAGTTTGTATCATTTTCAAGCCGCTTACTTAGTAAATTTGCGCTTGTGATATTATAGATTGTAGGCGCTTAAAAAAAAAACGAAATGAAAAAATTGCTCTTATGATACTGTAAGCACCATGGATGTAGGAATAAAGGGATGGAGCATAAACCCCGTTTTTAGGCGAGGGGAGTGAAGCTGCTCCTGAGGTGCGGGGATACGGTCACGTGGTTTCTGGGGACCCGTCGGTGATTGGTTCTAGTATAAATGCGCGAAATTTCAATGTGAGACCTTCACTTTGTTAACAATTATAAATGTACATACGATAGAATATTTTCCACAAAATACAGAAATAAAGTGTCTTATTTATAAATCAATATATTGAAGTGTTAATGGTGTCCTGTAAATGCATGTTATTGAGAGATCAAAATAAAATTATTAAAGGTTAGAATCTATAGACATGAAAAATCTTTATTTTTGTTCCATTTTGTTTTCAAAATAACAATAATTGCAAGCAATTTTTACCTCAGTATTTACAATTTAAATTCTTTTATTATTTTTATTTTTAAACACAGCGTCTCTTATATATTCAATTATGTATTCAAATATTGTTAATATTCAAATTATATAGTCGTATTTTAAAATACGAATTATAAATACGTATTACAAATTTATATACTCAATCTTTTTGAAAATCATTTAATTTGTCTTTCAATAGCGTAATACAATTATTCAATACAAACTTATATTTATACAATAAATACTAAAATATATAATACAATTGACATCTTTTGTTTGGAGAAAGATCTATTGGCCTCTGAATAAAATTAATTTATTAAAAATTTGTCGCATACTAGTGGAAGTATCATTGCTCTGTTCTGCTATATAATGTAGTCGCACCTTAATATATCTTTGAGATACGGCTCTTATCAAATGCGTGATGTGGTTTTCTAACGCATTTTGATTCGACACATGATTTTCCAAGTTTTTAAATAATTTATGTCCTATTAAATGCTGCAATACTTGAATCATCAAATATGTGTACCAGTAAATTTTTTGTTTATTTGCATGCTCCCACTTTCCAATAATGCACTTCTGATTACTTTCTTTAGCCATTTATACTAGAACCAATCACCGACGGGTCCCCAGAAATCACGTGACCGTGTTCCCCGCACCCCGTAAGGCGGCTTCACCCCCCGAGGCTATTGCTCCATCCCGTTATTCCTATATCCATGGTAAGCACCTATAGACGCCAACCTAGTTCCATCCGCTGACACGAGAGGCGCCTTTAGGCAACCGGAACATTTTACCGACTATAATTTCACCAAAACTCATTTCAAATAGACGTCGCGAATGAATTGCTACCGTATGATACGGCTGCACAGCGGGCCAGAGGACCAAAAAAAGTGGCCAAAGAGGACCTAAAAAATTGAGCTACCAGAAATAGTTGAACTATATATAAGTAAAATATTTTTATGATTCAACGATTCTTGTTCGAGTTATAGCAGTATAAAATTGAAAAACGTTTTGAAATTACCGATAGGAGTTCTCATGATAATATTAATATATTCATAAATTTATGCTTATTTTACTCAATTTTATTGTTATGTATTTATTCAGAGAAACATATTAATTAAGAATAATACAAGAAAAGTGAAAAGAAGTCAATAATAAATGATAATATTTAACTCCTTTATCGTAACATTATAACAATTTTTAGCGAACTACTAACTTCCGATTCACCATTCCCCTAGATTCCACCACTTACAAAGAAAAATATAAGCTAAATGTGTTGTATATAGTGTGCCCATTACGGTAAATATGCGAATTCTTTTGAATATTGTTGTATAAATTAAATTAGTGCTATTATGGAGAAGCCGCACGTATACGGCCAAATTGCATGGCGCGGCGCGGCGTTCAGCAGAGGAGTCTGTGTGTATGTAAACATCTCCTATTTCTGTTTATGCGATGCGTTCGTTTCAATTTCGTGTGGTGTATACACATATTTTTTACAAAAAGGTATAAAAAAGTGCGCCAAGTCTCGGGGCACGCGAGGAACGCTCAGAAAAATAACTGCTGTGCAAACTTTAATATGTTGACAAAAGTATAATAGTATAATAGTATATTGCTCCTAAAAAAAAGAGTAATTATTAGCTCCTACAAAAACAAGTAATTATTATCTCCACAAAATTAGTGATATAAAACAATTGCGCCAATGATACAAATAAGTATTTATACAAACTAAAGAATCTATTACTTAATTATTTTTTGGCCGGCATTCATTGGTGAGTTTTATTTCAGACTACCTAAAGAAGGTACAATTACAAGATGTTTGAAAGCAATCATACAACCATATTAATTTTTAAGAGAGATCCTAAAATTCTTGAAAAGGAGAATAATCAAGATTTAAATCAAGCAGTCGATTCTTTGTTGGAGGAAACAAAGAAGGTAATACTTTTAAATACATATATTTTTATAAAAATAAATTGTTCAATACAAATAAATAGTTTATTCAAAATACTTGGCGGTCCTCACGTCCATATGTGTGCGTGCGTGCGTGTGCGTCTGCGGTGCGTGTGTATGTGCGTGCGTATGCGTGTGCGTCTGTGTGTGTATTAAATTATAATTCAATATGCTATAAGTATAATTACGATGTGTTTTAAGATTTTCAACGAATTTCATTACGCATTTTAAATAGATACTAAGTAGTGTCCATATGTGTGCGTGCGTGCGTGCGCGCGTGTGTGTGTATTAAATTATAATTCAATATGCTATAAGTATAATTACGTATGTAATGTATTTAGTGTTATTCCAAACCTCAACTTGGCGCGAGGCACTACCGTGCCTCTAGATAAATTACGAGTGTAATGTGTTTTGTGTTTTAAGATTTTCAACGAATTTCATTACGCATTTTAAATAGATACCAAATAGTAAGAAAGTAACTCTAAATCATTAATACCGAAGCAACTAACATAAGACTATTGTGATTCGGACCGCCAAGTATTTTGAATAAACTATTTATTTGTATTGAACAATTTATTTTTATAAAAATATATGTATTTAAAAGTATTATCTTCTTTGTTTCCTCCAACAAGGAATCGACTGCTTGATTTAAATCTTGATTATTCTCCTTTTCAAGAATTTTAGGATCTCTCTTAAAAATTAATATGGTTGTATGATTGCTTTCAAACATCTTGTAATTGTACCTTCTTTAGGTAGTCTGAAATAAAACTCACCAATGAATGCCGGCCAAAAAATAATTAAGTAATAGATTCTTTAGTTTGTATAAATACTTATTTGTATCATTGGCGCAATTGTTTTATATCACTAATTTTGTGGAGATAATAATTACTTGTTTTTGTAGGAGCTAATAATTACTCTTTTTTTTAGGAGCAATATACTATTATACTATTATACTTTTGTCAACATATTAAAGTTTGCACAGCAGTTATTTTTCTGAGCGTTCCTCGCGTGCCCCGAGACTTGGCGCACTTTTTTATACCTTTTTGTAAAAAAAGGTTATTTTTGGTGATACTATTATACATAATCTTTAATCATAATCTTTAGATTTTCTTTGGTATATTAATTACTATCTTTTCAGTCCTCTGTCTCCTCTTCTGTGTTACCCCTTCTTTCCCTTTTTATCCTCCATAGCACCTCCTTCCCCTGTCCTCAACGCTTTCCATCTCATTCCTGATGTCTTCGTTTCTTCCTCCACTATATAGTTTGGTGTCATTCTGTCCAAGCCCAATATCCATTTTACGTATCTCCTTTCCACCTCATCCAATCTTTTCTCTCTTCTCCATCCCCACAATCTACAGTCCCACGCTCTCCACTAAGGTCTTAAACATCTTCATTCTTCTTTCGAAATCGTCCTTGTAGAGTCTCTCCCCAATGCTCCATGTTTTCTTTATTGCTATCACTGCCTTCTTTCTTTCTATTATATGTTTTTCTGTTCCTCCATTTTTCTGCATTATATACCCCAAGTATCTTATTTCTTTTACTTCCTCAATCTCCTTGTCCACACGCACACACACGCGCGCGCGCGCGTAGGCATGCAGGCACGCGCGCACATGTTGACATTAGGACCGCCGAGTATTTTGAAAAATAAACTATTTATTTGTACTGAACAATCTATTTTTATAAAAATACATGTACATGTGAGATTATTATCTTTTTTGTTTTTTCCAACAAGGAATCTGCTGCTTGATTTAAATTTTGATTATTTTCCTTTTCATGAATTTTAGGATCTCTTAAAAATTAATATATGGTTGTATAATTGCTTTCAAACATCTTGTAATTGTACCTTCTTTAGATCTGAAATAAAACTTAACTATGAATACCGACCAAAAAATAATTAAGTAATACACTGGCCAAAAAATAATTAATAGATTATTTAGTTTGTATAAATACTCATTTGTATCGTTGGCGCAATTGTTTTATATCACTAGTTTTGTAGAAATATTAATTTCCAACAGTTTTTTACTTTTGCGTTATTTTATTCAAAATTAACTCTATATGTATGTAGTAATTACCTATTTTTTTAGAAGCACTTTAAGAAAATATTCAACATATTAAAGTTTGCACAACTATTTTTCTAATGTTATTCTTTGCACGCTGATACTTAACGCACTTTTCTGTACCTTTTTGTAAAAAAAGGTAAAAGGTTTTTGTAAAAAAATCTTATCACGCATATGTTAGCATCAACGTCTTCTTTTATTGGAATTAAGGGTAGACGGTTAAATTTATTTATGTACTTTACACTTTATTGTGTTTATTTCTTGTTTCGCAATCATTTTCTGACATTTTTAACAAAATCCAACATTGTAACATTTAGTAAAAAAGTTTAATAAAACTCTTCTTTACAATAGCGTTGACTCCTGTGGATTACAGATCGATGCCACAAACCTGTAAAAAAAATGCAGACACAGTGCAAACAATTTCTAATAAATTTATTCTTTATGAAAATATATATGATTCTTAATTTTTGCATGTATTCCAAATTCTTTCCTTTCTTGTTTTATCTAACAGAAATTAAATTCTTGATATTGCCCTGTAAAACAATTATGACAATTTATATAGCAATTTCTAATTAATTTGAATATTTATAATAAAGGCGTAAGTAGATAACCTGCGTTCTTGTACATGCTGTGTCTGCTTCATATATTAATTTATACGATTCTTTTTATTTATGTAATTACTTATGCGATTGTGTCAATATAACATCGTTATACTCAAACTATTGATGTAGAAATAAAATGAACTAACTGTACGGGTTCGGGCGTTGCTGTAAAGACTTATCATTTAATGTTTATTATTTCTATGTTTTTAAAAGAGATACACTTTAAGGCAATTATTTTCAATATTTCACATTTAAGTGAACAATGCAAGACAAAATTCATAATGCGTATCAATAAAAATGTACGTTTAATGCTATAGATAATTTCTAAGCAAAGCAGTAAACATGATACAGCATGTGGCAAAAGATAATATGCAGCATGCATTATTGAAATGTAATACACTCGTTACTACATCTATTACTTTCATTTTTGTACATATCCATTATTCTTTGTATTTAGACGAATACGAGTAATATACGATTGTAAATATTGATTACTCTTTCATATAACTCTGCCATTACTTTGTACTACTTAACAAACAATGTAAATAAGTTCTTTATATTACTACATTATTAATCTGTATTTTATGTTAGAGTGCCAAAGTGAATCGGTTTCATGGTACAACAACGCTATTAGTTTATTTATACTATACACTAAACTTGTATGCTTAATACGTATGTAGTCAATGTTAATCAATTCTTTGTAATTACAGTGCTATTATTTTTGTGCTCTACGTTAGAGTAGTTTCTAATACTATAATATTGATTCGCATTATCAATTATGTTAACGTAAGTTACATTTTCATTGGCAATATTAATATTTTTTTACATTAATATGCTATATATTCTATTTTCATTTTTCATAACCTGTATCTATAGATAGACAGTTTTTAAAAAGATTTCATACAAGATTCATCCGTTCGATATAAAGTTGATCATCCATAAACACAGCATTGGTCTTTCACAAGTCCATTGTAGTTTTTGTAGCAACACACAAACCTATAATAAAATTTTAAACATGAATAACTTGAATATAAAAATATCATATTGACATATTCATGAAATTAACAAGAATTGTACACACGAATCTATTTTTATTACGTATGTAATAAACATACCTATGGAGAAATGATATATTCCTAATTATTTCAAGATTATTGCAAGAACTGTAATGAACACGAGTAAAATGTCACTTATAAAGAACTGTAATGAACACGAATAATAACTTTAAAATGTCACTTATAACCTTACAATGCACCGGCTTCACTTCGAATTCCTTTCGCGAATGTAACAACGTCACGCTATTGGTCGGAACTTCGGTCCAATCAGCAACGTCCTGTGGCCACATTTCCTCACCCTTTCCTCAGTTCCCCTTGCCGGGAGTATCTTAAGTGAATTTTTCGAAATCCGGACTTTCAATGAAAATAAATTAAAATATCTCCGCTCAGAAGGCACGTAGGACAAAATAAAAAGCACTTTTATTATGTAAATCGAACCCAAACTTTCCACTGAGACCATTAAAAAAGTAATCGGATAATCTGATCGATCGCTATTGAAATTCGACAATTTTTCGAAGCGATATACCGCGTGCATGTGTATTAAATGTAATCATACTGAAAATCTGTTAAAAAAAATTTTTGACATTTTGAACATTCGGCCAAATTTAACAGTAAGTACCTATTTATTCAGCATAATACATTATATTTTCAAGCAAGTATTCATCGTTCAATACATATCTTCATAGGATCAGTAATTGATAATGGTTAGATTTCCCAGATAGCACCATACGTTCCGGGAACATCCGTTTTATGTTCAGTTTACGTCCAAACGTCCTACGTCCGTTTTGGACATTCCTAGGACATTCCTAAGACTTAAATTTCGGATGCTTCAGAAATGTCCGTTTTAAAAGTTCTGTGAATGTTCAGAGGACTTAAATTTCGGATGTTTCAGAAATGTCCGTTTTAAAAGTTCTGTGGATGTTCGGAGGTCTTAAATTTCGGATGTTTCAGAAATGTTTGTTTTAAAAGTTCTGTGGATGTTCGGAGGACTTAAATTTCGGATGTTTCAGAAATGTCCGTTTTAAAAGTTCTGTGGATGTTCAGAGGACTTAAATTTCGGATGTTTCAAGAACGTCCGTTTTAAAAGCTCTGCGGATGGTCCCGAAACTTAAATTTCGTTTATTCTAAGTACATCCTTCCCCAACAAATTAATGTGGACGGCTTATAGGTATCTGAAAGGGTACATACATGCATGTTAACAACGTTTAATGTCGTCATTATATTTATAAAACTCTTTAAACAGTTTCAAAAATCGTATATATTCGGATTCAGGGGATGTACATACACGCAGCCTTCGGTGCGTTCTCGCGATCACATCGCACGATATTGCTGTGCAGAGATATAATTTGAATGATGAATGCGCCAAATCGTGCATATTAGATAAATATCGAAATATATATTAGAGTAAATAACAGCACGTTCAAAACAATTTAAAATTTGTAATAATAAACTTGTAATATTTGTTATTAATATCCACGTGTTTCCACGCGTTTTTACGCGGGTAGATTCGCTTTTGTTTCGATGGTTGCGTGCAGTTAAAACAAAAGCGCATCGCCTTGCTTTTTTACGTATACTGCAGATCAGACCGCTACGAGAAACCACGTGTTGATTATTTCCACACTGAAGTTTTATTATTAAATAGTTATTAATTTTTATATATTATAGTTTTTTTCTTATTTATTAATATAGTATAAATATTTTTAGTTTTAAAATACAGTTCAGTATAGTTTAGTTTTAGTGTATATATATTATAAATTCTAGTGTGTATTGGATATCATATATATATATTTTTTAGAGGTAAGTACTTTTTCAGTTATATTTAAATTATATCTTTTACCTTATAAGAAACAATTGTCTCTTATTTCAGTATCTTATTAAAAAGACACATCTTGCCTTTGTGAAATCTTTTGTTGTATATATTTTAAGGTAAATACATTAAACTCAAGTAAATTTTTATAAAAATTTATTTCTTATTCTTTTAAAAATGACTGATAAACGTAGATTACAAAAATATTATATGCGTGCTAAGAGATCGTCACACATGTATGAATCGCAAAATAATTCTCATCAGGAAGCCTCAACATCATCTGATGCTAGGTTTTGCAACAGTAATGATGATTTTCTCCTTAATAATGTTGATGCGTCTAATATTAGTTCTTATTCTTCTTTGGATATCAGTGAAAATAATGTCGAGTGTTCAAACAGTTTAAGGGAAATTGAAACTGAAATTTCTTTGGAAAATGTCCTGATTTTAGAGAATGCGGAACAAAATAATTGTACTACTAATAATGTTACTGAAAGATTATCGGAACAAATAAATGATGATAATCCTTTAAATCTTTTACTGGCAAACTGGGCTGTAAAGCATAATGTTTCGCATCATGCAATTAATGATTTGCTTTGTATTTTAAAAAAAGAAATTTCAAATGATTTACCATCAGACGCCAGAACACTTTTAAAAACAAACAGAAAGATTAAAACTAAACCTGTTGAACCTGGACATTATTATCATTTTGGAATAAAAAATTGTGTTGTTAATCTTATGAAATTTGTAGATGTATCTTATGCTAAATTTAACTCGATTCAACTTAATATTAATATTGATGGTTTGCCATTATCTAAAAGTAGCACTAGTCAAGTTTATCCTATACTATGCAATATCGCAGGATCTCAAAACGTTGGTATGGTTGGCATATATCATGGATATGAGAAACCGAAAGATGCTAACTGTTTTTTAGATGACTTTGTAAAAGAGGCAATAGAAGTGATTAATAATGGAATTTCCATTAACGGACTACTATATAGTATACAGATAAAATCTGTTATATGTGACGCCCCCGCAAAGTCATTTATAAAATATGTTAAAGGGCATAATGGCTATAACTCCTGTACTAAATGTTTTATCGAAGGAGAATATATTAATAATAGAATATGTTTTCCTGATATCAAGAATCATTTGAGAACAGATGCAGAATTTAGATTGAAAGTGGATGAAAATCATCATACTGGCATTTCAATTTTGGAAAATGTGCCTGGCCTTGATATGATTGATTCCTTTCCTGTTGATTATATGCATTTAATTTGTCTAGGCGTGGTAAAGAAGTTGCTTCTTAGCCTTTGGTGTTGCGGGAAACCCTGCACAAAAATATCGTACCAAAAATCAACAAATATATCCCAGTCATTGATATACTTAGCAAAAAGTGTACCAAAAGAATTTAACAGAAAACCACGAAGCTTAAATGATTTGAAAAGGTGGAAAGCAACAGAATTTCGGCAGTTTTTATTATATACAGGTCCATTAGTATTATTAAACAATATAAATACAGACAGATACATTAACTTTCTTTGTTTACATGTAGCTTCAGTCATTTTATCGAATTCAAGGTATTTTGCTTACATCGAGTTTGCTTCAAAATTATTAGAATATTTCGTTACAACTTTTAAAATAATATATGGAACAGAGTACATGTCACATAATATTCATAACCTTTTGCACATAACACAAGACGTCAAAAACAACGGACCATTGGATAATTTCAGTTGTTTTCCATTTGAAAATTTTTTGCAAAATATTTTGAAATCCATTAGAAAAAGTGATAAACCACTACAGCAAATAATAAAGCGACAAATGGAGAAAATGAATGTAATTGAAACACAGAAGCTTCATGATATTAAATTTCCTGTTTTCAATAATGAACATTTCGAAGGTCCTATAATAGAAAATTTTGCCGTTTCTAAGCAGTACAAAAGTATTAGTTTTAGTAATTTCATTTTACAAACCTCTGATCCTAACAACTGTTGTTGTCTAAATGATGGCAGTATTATCCTGGTAAAAAATGTAGTTATGTCTGAAGATGAATACAAGGTGGTTGCCAAAAAATTTTTAATTTTAAAAGATTTTTATGAGACTCCATGTAAATCATCTGAATTAGGAATTTTCATGGTACAATCTTGTGATTTAGGTCCTCACCAAATTTTTAATGTAACCGAAATTGCCTATAAATGTGTGAAGTTAGAAATGGAAGATAAGATTATTATTTTGCCGTTGCTTCATTCTGTTTAGAATAACGATAAGTAAACTTACCTTTGGGAAAGCAAAATGACTGAACTATGTATCTGTATATACTGGCCGATATATAGCGCCCATGAGACTACATGAGACCATGACTGAATACCCGGTACTTGCAGCAATATGTTATTCCCGGAGATGACATTTCAAGAGATTTATCCCTTATTTTACCCATCAAACGTTTTACTTCTAATCTAACAAAAAATATCGAGCCTTTTTCAGTATTTATGAAAATGTCTCTTGCTGCTCTGTCTGTAACACTTGCTGCTTGATGCTGCTACAATGGCTACCTACTGCTACCTACAATGACCTTATTGGACCCGTGCAAGTTTGAAAAACAACGTACACATACATACACGTACTATACATATAATGCATATACCAGTTCACAGTACTGGGAGGGGAGATACCCGCGAAATTCAACTATTATGAGTTGATTTTGAGTTAAGAGAGCGTAGTCATTAAGATAAGAATATTAATTATTTGGGGTTTTAACTTTTTTATTTCAATACTGCAATTGTTCTGAAGATGTATAATTTGTTGCTTCATCAATACTTCGTAATATCCCCTTCTATCGTATATATGCAATAATAATTCGTATATATTAATTGATTGTGATGTTATTCGATCATTTTTTGGTATAGTAGTTTTATAGCTTATTATCATACACATCTTAGCATTCTTAGTACGCATATAATTCAATATTATTAGTTATTATATTGTTTCCATACCAATGCAACAAAAGGTTTATCTTTTTTCAAAATTTAAGTATAATGGCAAATAATCAGTCGTGGACAGTAGTGGAATTCACCGACGATGGAACAGTGGAAGCAGTGCCATCGTCGTGGATAGAACAGAATGGGTGCTATTGGCCACCTTTAGTTTCCAATAAATTGGCTCATGCCATCAAAAACTGTGAAGCACCAAAAGAGAATTGGTCCAGACACTGTATAAAAGTTTATAGAAATGCCACTTTTGGTAAGTAAACACACTATTATAATAACAATAAATATACAATTAAACTTATATATAATTACATATTAATATTTCTAGACGAGTATGCAAAAGCCAGGGAAAAGGCAAAATTAGCCGAGGAGACGTCAGACTTGCAATCTGAAATTGAGGCAAATAATAAGAGGAAAAGAAAGCAAAATAAACGCTTCTTAGATAATGATGATTCCAGCGATGAGCTGGAATTCATATCACTTCCTCCTCCTCCTAAAATACAAAGGAACGAAGAACTAGGTATATAAATAAAAATGTTATGCTATATGGAATAATCTACTACTTAAGGTAGAATTTCCTATATGCATCTGACGCTGCGGCAGAACGCAACGTCCAAACGCACACAATGCTTTTTAATGTACATATGATCTATTGCATTTGTTTTTTTCTTTGTTTTTACGCAGTGTGTGTTTAATGTTTCGTCCAGCCGCAGCGTCAGACACGTATAGGAAATCCCACCTTTATAAGGTCTGTTTTTTTGTTCCTGCACTGACCACACTAGTGCAGAATGAACCAATCGCTAATTGCTATCTTCTTCTATTTCACAAAACGGAAGAATATATAGGGTGTTCCAAACTAAGTGCGGGAGCCGGAAATGGGAGGTTCCTGGGGTAATTCTAAACAACATTTTCCTTTGCAAAAATGACCTCCGAAGCTTTGTTAACGAGTTATTAACGAAAAACACCGACCAATCAGGGAGCGACTACAGCAGATTAATGATGGCGCGGGCGATGGCTGGCCAAAACTACGCACAGCTGAAACCCGCGCTCAAATTCATACACTGTATTCGTGCTTCTATTGGTCGGGGTTTTTCGTTAATAAGCTTTTAATAAGGGTTTTGCGTTAACAAAGCTTCGGAGGACATTTTTGTAAAGGAAAATGTTGTTTAGAATAACCCCAGGAACCTCCCATTTCCGGCACCCGCACTTAGTTTGGGACACTCTGTATATTCTTCCGTTTTGTGAAATAGAAGAAGATAGCAATTAGCGACCTATAATTACTTAATTTTTCTCCTTCTCTATTGCTGCATCTCAATTAATCATTTCACACGAACTCGGACATTTTGCGGAGTACCACTTTGGGTTATTTGGTCAAAATTTATATATGTTATAGTCTTGAGTGATATATAAACGTATCTCGTAGAATTTCTCAAAATTTTCAAAATCGTTGATTTTACAGTTGTTTGAAATATATAGTAGTGTTCACATTTTTGCAACTAATTACAAATGTTGAATTAACGAAGTGACAAAAATGTGCTTTTGGATGCTTATAGTAGAGTCATATAGGAATACCTACAAACATTTTTTTCAGTTGAGAAAATAATTTTTTTAACCGCTTATTTTGCAATTGTTTTAAACAAATGTCATTTTCAAGAGAAAGGGGTACATTGAAAAATTCGAGAGAAATAGAGGATACAGCCCTATTTGTCCTCTTCACAGACTAACTTTCAAGCATACGGACACTTTAAAATTGGCCGTTTGAAAATTAATTGAATTGAACATTGCGCGTCGAAGTCCTTTGATTCGACCAGCCTAACGCGGCGTGGCGGGAACCTAAAGCCGGGGTCCCATTAGAGAAAGGCGCGGCGTCAAATTGCTCCGTCAAGACGCACTTGTTACTTCAGGATGATTCTGCTCGTCAAAATCGACTTTTTCAGATGTATTCCAGGACCGCGCGCGCCGCGCCTTTTTCTAATAGGCTTAACACAATCAGACCGCGTTACGCAGCGCTCGGCTGGTCGAATCAGTGGATTTCGACGCGCAATGTTTAATTCAATTAATTTTCAAACGGCAAATTGTAATGTGTCCGTATTTTTTAATGTTGATTAGTAAAGAGGACAAATAGGGCTATATCCTCCATTTCTCTCGAATTTTTCAATTTACTCCTTTCCCTTGAAAATGGCATTTGTTTAAAACAATTGCAAAATATGCGGTTAAAAAAATTATTTTCTCAACTGAAAAAAATTTTTGTAGATACTCCTATATGACTCTACTATAAGCACCCAAAAGCACATTTTTGTCACTTCGTTAATTCAACATTTGTAATTAGTTGCAAAAATATGAACACTATATTTCAAACAACTGTAAAATCAACAATTTTGAGAAATTCTTCAAGACACGTTTATATATCATTCAAGACTATATAACATACCCAAATTTCGACTAAATCCAAAGAGGTACTCCGAAAAGTGTCTGAGTTCGCATGCAATGACCCTAAATAACAAAAATGAATGTTATTTTCAGCTACATGTATGAATATAAGCCCTATTTTAGAACCCAATGTAATAACAGAAATACCGATAGTGGATCATCAGTTATTCATTGGTAAGTCAACAAATTTATAAGTCACGAAAATATTCAAATGCTAAAAGTTCTACTTTTAACTTCTATGTTCTGTATATGCTCTATCATATATTTGTTCGAAATATAAATAGGATAGAAGTTATTTATATCACAATGTATATATACGTATATGTATATATACTGTATATATATACATACGTATGTGTAAATCACTCATTTAAACACAGAAATATTCGTGAGTATGATATCTAACAAATCTACATTTTTAGAAAATTTGCAACCTAAAGCGACGACTTCTACACAAATGGAGACGGTAGAAAGTCAGCTGAAAAATATAATAGGGCAGCAGCACGTATTACGCTGTTTGTTAACGGACGTGCTATCTAGGGTAGAAAAAATAGAAATAAACAGCCTGGCCAAGAATCAGACAAGTGGAGACGACAAAGCATCCGTATTCCAGCAAGAAATTGTGTTCCCAATCAATTCGGCAGAGGAATTTGAAAAATTGGATGCATATTTAGAAGATGACAAAAATTCTAAAAATACAGTAATATATAGAAAAACATTCACGATAGAAGTAAAACTCTTAATTTAGAGATAAAAGTGACTAATTTTTTTTATTATAGATACTCGAACTAGCCAATATAGGAGGGGCCAATAATTATAATTTTATTAAACGGGTAATGGCAAACATATTGACCGATGAATTTGCCAAAGAATATAGTTGGTTCGGGAAAAAGGGAAAAAAAAAGTTTTATAACACTAAAATTGCTAAAGTGATAGTGGGTAATTATCACCATTATTTTCTTATTGTTGATATTTATTTATATACCATTGAATATATTATTCAACTTAAATTCAAATGTTTATAGATGCAGCTGAGCAATCTAATAAAGTTGCCAAAGACCGAAAAGAAACGGAAGTTTCTATCCAATCGTGGCTCAGGAGGGCTGCGGAACGGTGCAAACACACTGTGAAAAATCTATAATTAACAAATAATATTATTATATATTATAAATAAAATATATATAAATAATAAAATTTATTGTGAAGCTAATAAAAGCTACATTTTATTCCCTAATATCCAATCGCCCCACGTAAAGCTGTTAAAACGTTCACAATACGTACAGAAAACGTTTTGTTCAGTAATTTTAAACGTTCACAAAATGTACGGAAAATGTTACTTTCGGACACTCGGAAAATGTCTACAAAACGTACAGAAAATGTTACTTTAGAATGTTCGGAATATGTCCTGAGAATGTTGACATAGTACATCGTGAGGACGTTCCACTTTGTAACAAGGACCTTACTAGAACATTTAAATAACTTCATGAGAACGTATGGGGGACATATGGACCTTAACGGGACGTTCTCTGAATGTACGGAACGTCCAGAGCGGATATTCTGTGGACGTACATAAAACGTGTGTGTGCTATCTGGGTTATGAAACGAGAGATTCTTGAGAATTTTTCTACCAAAGATCTATTTAAAACTTTAGATTATATTTCTAAAAAATTAAACATTCTTCCAGAGAATGCTTGTAACTAATGCCGTTTGTGAAAAATAGAAAGAATTCCCAAAGGGTATTGAGTTTTCAAATGACATAATAAAAAATTGTATATTGTATATTTTAAAGCACGTACAAAGCAATAATAATACTTATGCATTAGACGTAATAGCGAAGCTAAAGAATATAACGATTTTTAGACTTTTCTTTACATGTTTCGATTAAAAAATCTTATTGTTTGCATTTTATAACAAAATGCTTTTTATAACACAATTTCCAATTTTTTATGTTAGATTCATCATAATTAACTTGGAAAATGCCGAGTTTCAAGAAGCTAGATCGAAATCTTGAATTTTGGCCACTTTTCTCGGTCCTCTGGCCCACTGTGGGCTGTCGTAGTCAAACGTCATGAATATTATCGAATTCGTTTCGAAAATGTAAGAAAGTATAATTTAAAAAATATAAAATTCCATTTAAAACAATTATACACTGTCTTTCAAATTTCTCAAAATAACAATGTAAACAAATTGAAATATTCAGTTCCTACCACGAAGCCGAATCATTTTTTTATGTAAAACATTGTTTCGTATTATTTTTCATATTTCAGGAAATAACAGTATGTATTTGAATAAACAGGACGTTCTGTATGTGCTTGTATTTCATAAATGCTATAAAACTTGTTAATTTTAGTAAATCAAATAAACGCAGACTGTTTTTTGCATTGTAAAATAGTTTGTCCTTTGTACTTTCTTTATTTTTAAAAAATTTTGTCACCCGACAAATGCACCCACGCATACACGTCAAAATAATGATCACACGCAACTTCAAACGGTATCATGGAGAGGGCAATTCCCCTCAGTCCGTTTGGAACTAGAAAGTGCAAGAATTAGTTTCCGAGATTGTACAAAATCTTGGACGAATACAATGTACCGCTCGTCGTACTGTTTAATATCTCGATTCTTTGATTTGAACAATCATTTTTTCCATTTTCGCAACTTCGTTCTGACCACGTCGCGTTAGAAATGGTGTGCCAAATCACTAAAGCTGCGTCTACACTATATAACAAAACACGTTATATAACGAAGTTATAAAACTTGTTCAAAAACGAAAAAGAAAAATGTTATCTAACATGTTACATTCTGAATGTTATATAATATTTATGTGTCAGAAATTTTATGACTTTGAAAGTTTGTCCTTTGTGTTCCTGTAGTAAATGCCATGGGATTTATTAAAGCCGCTCCAAAAGTTGTTTAAAGAAAAAGAATTTAACCACAGAATTAATTTATTTTTTAACATCGAATCTTGCTGTGCTATCTAAACATCCTCCACGTTAGAAATCATTGATGTGAGAAATGTTATACAACTTGTTACACGCTTGAAATAACAGTACTAAATACATAATTTTGTAACAAGTTATAAAAATATGTTATACAACAAAGTTATAAAATAATTTGTTATATAACACTGTTTTGTTACATAGTGTAGACGCAGCTTAACAGTGATTTATGACAGTGATCGTGATTTTTGTATCGGGGTGAGTTGCATTCTTCATTTGATCCGTCTATAATATGCGATCACCGTTAAAGATTGGACATCTTTTGTTCGTCCTCGGCTCTCAGTCCTTGGATTCATTTTCATCCTAGAGACAAGGGAGACCATGAATACAATGTTTGTTCAAGCTAGAGCATTTGAAGTTAGAGCTGTTGATTCCCGAAATACACGGGTACCCGGATACCCAGGAAATTTCCCGTTCCCGTGTATCTCATGGGTACCCGGGTATCTTACATTCCCGGGAGAGAACTATACCCCTAATTTGAAGGAAGTAATGTTTCGAGTTTTTTTACAGCAGTAAGCAATACTAAGGAAAGTGTTGTAAATTGATCTTATTTTGCGTGAATTAAAAAGATGGTGTTCGGGCAAATAGTGTTGTTTCTCAATAAAATTAACAATCATAATTTTGTTTAGTTGAACTTGTACAGATATTTCACTTTTGTTTGTGAATTGTTAATTAGAAAATAATAATAGAATCTTTGACCAAACATAACAGAAATTTAGAGCTAGCGCCTTTGTACTCCAGTGAATAATACAAACTTAATAGTTCTCATATATGGTACTTTCATATATAATAATTTGTTTTAAACAGTGGATCATTGTGGATAATTATTATTCAATCAGTCACATGTTGCTTCTATTCCACAGGCTTACATTATACATAGAGTGGCTAAGAACCATTACATTGCTATACTCTCCACCAACCGGAAGCGATCGCGAAGAATCACGAAGCACTGTGAAAAATCACCGTGATTTTGAATGAACGTGATTGAATCACTCGTGATTTGCAAGTAACAGTTCGTCCCAGTTCGTCCCATCTCTATTGCTTATCCCTTGAGTCGTGGCGATTATATCGGTTGCTAATCGATGCGAGTACCGTATATGTCGTCGGTCGCATAAATCAAAACTCGGCGCGGGAGTCAACGTGCCGTATGAGAAGGCTCGTTTCTCGGTATAGAATGGGAAAAGGGCAGAAAAGGCACAAGGTCGCGCGGTAAAGGGTTCGTAGCATGGTTCTCGTGCGAGGGTGTACGGATCGTGTCAACGATACCGTGGATTTACGACAGTCACCGAGCGAATCCATTTGTTTCATCTGCATATGCTTAGCACGCTAATGCTGTTCTGCCTCTCTCTGTCTAAGACTGTCTCGGTTCCGTGCTGTTCGATCGCGAGCAGCTTCTCAGGATCAAGATGGACCATCCCGAAGGCCGAGAAAAAGCCTCGCTAACGGAAAAGAGGGAGACGGTATAATTTCGTAGAGTCGGCGAATTTCCTTTTGCAAACAGTTGCGCACTCATCCCCGGATCTTGAGCGGTACGTTCGAACGATAGACGATCTACAACCGGAAACCTAAAGATTTCTACGTGTGCAATTTGAAAGGATAGCTTCGAAAAAAAGACAACGTGTTTCGTCTCTTGATAGGTCATGATGTAACTACGAGTCCCTTGTTTTGGTTTGCCCTATGTTTAGCGAGAATATTGCTACCGACTACCGGAAATGGTAGTACCTCGACAGTTTAGAAATCAAAAGTGAGATTGATAAGCAAACGGACGGCTACATGGTATGCATTCTTAACCTCGGTTAAAAAGTGTTCAACTGCAAAGGTTAATAACGAGTAAACAATAGAATTCTTGTTCAACGATAAAGCTGCTCTTCACTCGTTATTCACTGATGCTTAAAGCGTGCATTTAGCGAATGCTTGGTATTCGATGTTGTCTAAATAGTATTTCTGGTGTCCTGTAGTTGGCCATACACTATTCGTTCGCATTATGCTCGTATGTTGGCGATAGGAATTCGAGTTCGTTGTCATTTAAAATCTTTATGTACGTGCTATAATTAGTTTCAAATTTAATAACATAGTTCATTTTATAAGTAGATACTTGAAACCAGAATAATAAATACTTTTAGTTGCACTTAAACCTAAGACAAGATATTTATGTTATGTTTATGTTATCTGCATCATTACCTTTTCATTATACAAGGTGGGGCAATAACTATTAGCACCTCAGATATCTCGGAAACTATAAGTTTCACAGAAATATTTGCTCAAATAAAATTGCACAGTACGAAGGGGGCCATCCGGTGGCGAGAATAGTTTTTTTTGCAGGTGGAGGTATTTCGGACATTTGAAGGTCACCTCCATTTTTTTAAATGGATCAGTATTTTTTTGCTTCCGTATCATGATAGAGGATCCTAAAACGAGTTCAACGACCTATTAAATAAGGTCATTGAAGGTCATAGAAAGTAGTAGTTTTGGTAGTAAATGAAACATACGTTTATAGTAAGGGTTCGAAATGATGACCATCACTGTCAATGCACCATTGGATTCTTTTTACGATTGATTGACTTACAAGTCTTACAGTGTCAGAACTTATTGATGTACAGACTGCAATAATTCGCTGTTGTATGTCGTAAGGTGTAGTTGGTACTTCTTTGTACACTTTCTCTTTTAGTGTTCCCCACAGAAAGAAATCTAGAGGTGTTAAGTCTGGTGAACGAGCTGGCCACGATATTGGACCGCCGCATCCAATCCAACGATTTCGAAATTTTTTATCGAGTTCCCTTCGCACAATCAATGAATAATGTGCTGGACATCCATCATGTTGATACCACATGGTTTGTCGTGGAAGTAAAGGTAACTCTTCTAGCAAAAGACCCAATGTATCCTTAATAAAACCGTAAGTATTATCGCCTTTCTCTACTTTCTATGACCTTCAATGACCTTATTTAAAAGGTCGTTGAACTCGTTTTAAGATTCTCTATCATGATACGGAAGCAAAAACATACTGATCCATTTAAAAAAATGGAGGTGACCTTCAAATGTCCGAAATACCTCCACCTGCAAAAAAAACTATTATCACCACCGGATGGCCCCCTTCGTACTGTGCAATTTTATTTCAGCAAATATTTCTGTGAAATTTATAGTTTCCGAGATATCTGAGGTGCTAGTAGTTATTGCCCCACCCTGTATTATGACGCGTCTGTCACGAATCTCAGTAAGGTCTTTGTTTTCAAAGCAATTCTTGGTCGCAATAACCAGGAACAATTTTAGGATGTCATTGTGACATTCATATTGAACTGATCCTGAGTATTGAATGATATTGTGTAGAATTAGCCCTACAGTTCTGTTCCATTTTAGGTGTTTTAATAAGTAGGATCTGCAGTTATCAATAAAAATAACTTTTCGAGCCAGAATCGTTCAAGCTTGCAAAAATTAGTTGTAAACTTCGTGCGATCGAAAGATATACATAAAAGGAAAAGGATGAGCAATCCAACAACTATCGGCTGGCGCTAGAATTATTATCTATAAGATACAGATATAGGCTGAGATATCGAGTCACAGTCATTGCAAGTAACAGGTTTGGCAACAGACATACCACAGTCTTTAAAACTATCGCTTGCTTTGATTGATAGATAGGTAAATATAATTAAGTAAGAAGAACTCGGCGTAGGCAGATACCAAGTTGTAAACTAAAATAATTCAGAGTGCACGAGTAATATCATTAGTATTTAACGATGTAGCAGATGGACAACTGTTACAAGAAACACTAAATTTGTACCAAGTATTTTCTCCTTTAATTTAGTATACTAGAAATTATACAATGTGTCTCGCTAGAGCACTGAAAAGAAAGAAATGAGTATGACGAGAAGTGAAAGAGAAAGACGAGCAGCCAAGATGGGTTTGGCTTTATCGCGCGATGCTCGGATAATCGTCACCCCGCAACAACTTATGATTTCACCGTTTTCACCTTTCGACGACTTTCTGCAGAACTCGCGCTGCTGCTGCTGATCGCCGTGACTAAGGACGCTTCTGACCACTGGGATCGTTGTCAGCCAGTCCAACGACTGTGCACAATTTATTCTGCGTCTACAGCGAACCGTACGCGATGTCCCGTCTCGCCTATTGCAGATTCGTCGCAGATGTGAGGGTAGATCCAGGATTAGAGTATCAATTAGCCTTTCCCAGTGCTTTCTTGCCACGCCACAGGAATGCTTTTGAAACACTATCGTATTTGAAATAAAGCTACGCGAGAAATAAAATAAGAGAAATTCGATATCAATATAGTGTGAGGTGGAAAGGTTGAGAAAGTGGGTTGGAAAGTTTGCTGTTTTAGATTTTTATACAGGGTATTCGGCAACGTGTCTCAGAAATTTTAAGCGATGGTTCTACACGCCAAAATAAGACGAAAATCAAGAGTAACGAAATCGCGGTAGCAGCTTTGTCTTTTAGTTATTAGCATTTTAAAAAGTGGGTGAAAAGCGCCTGAAACATGGCAATCCGACAAAAAAACGGAATATTCAGAGTGTGTAGAACTGTCCGTATGAAACGAAGATGTGTGTGTAACGTAAACCACAGCTGTTTTCGCGGATCGATATATTGATTATTTTAAAAAAGGACCGAATGAATGTAAGCTTGAGTGAGAGGGCTCGTGTTTTGAATTAGGGATGCCATGCGGATTGCCATGTTTCAGGCGCTTTTCACCCACTTTTTAAAATGCTAATAACTAAAAAACAAAGCTGCTACCGCCATTTCGTTACTCTTGATTTTCTTCTTATTTTGACGTCTAGAATCACACATTAGATTTTCTCCCACCTGTTGCAAAACACCCTGTATATATTTATTGTTATAAATATGATAATTATTTATGTAGATACGGTTCATATGTAAAAAAATTAAACTGTTGAAAATTTTTTAATTGAACTGATAGAGGTGTGGGCATGGATTATTCTTATATGCATGGGTGTGAGGTACTCGCGAACAAGGTATGTACGAAATAGTATCAGTTGACTTCATTATCATTCAATTATACTCTCTTTAGTAGTTTTCAAAGATTTTATTCTAGAATTTTCAGTTTTTTTAGAAATTTCTGGATGATTTTCGAAGCTAGGGAGGAATTGGATATTTCTCACTTTTTGGTTTTGCAGTTGCCGAAAAAAGCTTTAAATTTAAATCATATAAGTCAAATAGGTACTACACAGGGTGTCCCAAACTAAGTGCGGGAGCCGTTAAGGGGAGATTCCTGAAGTGATTTTAAACAACTTTTCCCTTAGCGAAAATTTCCGTTGGGGCTTTGTTAACGAGTTATTATCGAAAAACACCGACCAATCAGGGAACGAGTACAGCGGATTAATGATAGCGCGGACGATGGCGGGTCAACACTATTCACCGCTGGAGCCCACGCTGAAATTCATCCACTGTATTCGTGCGTCTATTGGTCGGTGTTTTTCGTTGATAACTCGTTAACAAAGCCGCAACGAACATTTTCGCAAAGGAAAAAGTTGTTTAAAATGATCCCAGAAATCACCCCTTTTTGGCTCTTGCACTTTGTTTAGGACACTCTGTATACAACTCTCCAAAAACACGCAGGCTTTCATTCAGAATTCATTCACTAAGTCATTCAGATCTTATTCGTAAGCGAAACCATTAACTCTCTCCCTCTCTCCCTTTAACCCTCTCTCCCTCTCACCCTCTCTCCCCCTCTCCACCCCTCTCTCCCTCTCTCCCTCTGTAACTATCTCAATCCAGTACTATGGTGTATTTAGAATTAGTCGTGTCCGAATACTAGTCTCTTGTTGTTTAATGTAATTGGTGTTGTTCGCTCGCCGGGTTTGCAACGATTATACGGAGTCGGTATACGTTGGTATTAGTGATGATGATGAGATTAGAAAATTATAATAATTCTGGCAGATTTTGTAGAGTATTCGATACTTCAGTAGTTTTTACATTGTTATTTTTGTTCAAACATGAAATAGTTTGAGGCTTTTACATTGTAAGCATTTGTTTACTAATTGAAAGTTCAAGATTTCCAAGAATTTCAAGACTACCAAAGCTATTAAAACTTTCAAGAATTCTAAGCTTCGAAATGATTTCAATTTTCACAGTCTTGAAAAACTGGACTGTTTTAAGGTTTACATTCAAACGTCTATTACTACAATACTTACTGTATTATTTCCACTGTGAGGGACTTCACATAAATATTCCCAAGAGTACATATTCATAGTAATGTTATGAATAGTCTGTAGATGTTAATGCATTTATGGCGATTTTAAATGTTCTAAAATGCATAAAGATGTTCATAGATGCAAAAATACATGAAATGTCGAAAATAAAATACTTTTTATAATATTTAAAAGGTAAAAGACACTTGTATTCAAGATGATTTTCTTTTTCTATTTATGTCTTTGAAAATGTGAATTCGCATAAACATTCGCAGTCTAGTTATAAATGAAGAAAATGCGACTCTTATTAATGCCTGCACTTAGAGATACATGTAAACTACTTAGACTCTTAGACTTCAGTATGAATACCTGAGTCCCCTATTATAGGTTGTTCAACATCATCCTCGACAATGTCAAGCAATCAACACCTGGCATAATAAAAATAAACATTTATCCACCGGTGAGTCTCTCTAATTGCTCCGATTCAAAGTAACTCGAATAACTTGAACGGTGCCTTAAGCATTGCTAATCGTGATCTAGAAACACCAGTACCAGCCGATTGAAGCTTTGTAGGTGTTGTTCCGCTCGCGAGGCTACTTGTAAAAAGTCTAACAAGCGAACGACGCGGATGAGACCTACAACGAGAGTTATTGTTACTGCCCTTATTTTTCCTCGGTTGCTGTGTTGTCATTCTTCCTCTCGTTAGCACCCTCTCGTCAACACTCGCTTACCTTTTCTCTCTTTTCAGAAAAACAGAGAGAGGTATAAACCCATGCGAGCCTAGTTTCCACACGGAGCCTAATGCAATGCAAATTCAACAGCCAGTCATTCAGATATCATATCGGCTCGCATAGAAACGGGCCACTAAACGTCCCGCAGCTTGAACGCGACTGAAAATTAACAGTGTTGTTTATCGCGGCAATAATATACGAATGAACGCGCAATCACTTTACTCTCGGCCGCCATCCACGACCAGATGCTCTCTTCCTAGTTCCCCAAGGCGTGACTTTGTTACCAGTACTCCACCTTGACCCGGCACGTCGCTCCGATGTGCTGTTTGAAAAGTAATTGGAGGACGCTTATCAAGTTCCTTTTGTCGAGGAGACTCTTACTCCCACTGCTACTACGGCGAAACACTTTCTACTGTGAAATTAACATTTTAAAAATTCCACTTTTTTCACCGTATGGTGTTTATTGATGTTCAAATGGAACTTTCCACCCTGTAACCAATAGCCCAGGAGCATTAGACTAAAAAGTGGGCAATCTGTACAAAAACTAAAAATAAGTGGATCTTTTCACGAATCGCTTATTTTTGTGATGGGTATGAACTTCTGAAAAATCACCGTCGATGGACTGTCGGCTTCCACCCCTTTTTTGGGTCAAATTTAAAAAAAAGTAGTTTTTCGCAAATAACTCAAAAATGGTTAGTCTAATTGAAAACTGTTTTAGATAAAAGTTTGAGAGCATGGAATTCTGCGTAAAAAAGGTTGTATAATATTTTTTGGCAAACGCAACCGTTTTTGCAATAATACGTCCTTAATGTTTTCACGGTGGTAGGTACAACATTATAAAAGGAGCACGCTTATTGAACGTTATCGCAAAAAGGATTGAATTTATGAAAAAATATTATAGAACCTTTTTTATGTAGAATTCCACGCTCTTAAATTTTTATCTAAAACATTTTTCAATTAGACTAACCATTTTTTAGTTATTTGCAAAAAACTATTTTTTTAAACATTTGACCAAAAAAAGGGGGGAAGCCGGCAGTCCATCGACAGTGATTTTTCAGAAGTTCATACCCATCACAAAAATAAGCGATTCGTGAAAAGATCCACCTATTTTTAATTTTTTTGCAGAAATTTCTAAAATCACTTGACTATAAGTCTACCGATGAATATTCTACACTTACTATACACTATATGTTTTCACTAATATACTAAAAAGCTTTCCTCCTTAACCCTTTTCAGAAAGATTTAACTTTTCGTAATAAATGCAACAATATAATACATACTCTGCTTATACAATTTTTATAGATTATATTGATAACCTGGAACTCTCTATGTGAAATACACTTTGAATTATGATAAAAGACATACTGAAATACAAATTATAAACTGCAATTTCAGTTATTTCAAATTGTCAAGTTTTCCATAACCTTATATAAAAAGAACAAAAATTCTTTTTTAATCAGAAAGTAAGCAATAATGTTTGCATTATATCACTTGGATGTCTATGTGACAGAATTGACATTGAATAAAGAAACGTACATTGATACCGGAGGATCGCCGCTTGTCGTCAAAATTGTCTTCCTCAATTTTCCACCTTTGGAAGTTGTTGAGCGAAGAAATTATCACATAAATGACGAAAATGACATTTACGGATATGAGTTTCACGCCGGCCGGACTTTTCATTTTTCAATGCATTGCGAAGAGTTGGTAAAAAAACTGAAAAAAGTTCCTCTAAATATCGGTGTTTTTAGGAAGGATGATTTTTACCCTATTTGTCAAGTTCGTACATACCTCAGTGGTTGCGCATGTGATTTGGTAAACGATTTGTTTGCATCCTTTATTTATTATGTACAATAATTATAAAATAATGTTTAAGTATTTACAGTAGAACCTGCATGTTACATTTAATAAATTTCTCAACAACGTCATGTTTATTTTGAATTCACATTGAATCGAAGTAAACAACTACAGGGTGTTTGGGATAGTATAGGCAAGCTTTGGAGGGGTGGTAGATCACGTAAAAACAAACAAAAAACTTCTATATGACTTGGGTACAAAACTCAACCATTTTTTAAAAAAACTGTCATAAACATTTAAGCTATAAACCGCTATAATTTAAAATAGGAACGTTTTTCGTAAGCAATTTCTTCGCTAAAATAAAGATTACGATCTTGTTCATCTAATAAGTACAGTAACTGTGATATTGTTACCTTGTACCGCAAAAAATAATATTTTTCTAACCCCTTAAATTATCGCGATTTTAAAGGGTAATTTAGGGGGTTAGAAAAATATTATTTTTTCGCGGTACAAGGTGACAATATCACAGTTACTGTACTTATTGGATTAACAAGATCGTAATCTTTATTTTAGCAAAGAAATTGCTTACGAAAAACGTTCCTATTTTAAATTATAGCGGTTTATAGCTTAAATGATTATGACAGTTTTTTAAAAAAATGGTTGAGTTTTGTACCCAAGTCATATAGAAGTTTTTTGTTTGTTTTTACGTGATCTATCACCCCTCCAAAGCTTGCCTATACTATCCCAAACACGCTGTATACTGGGTGAGTCTCGTAATACTTAATAATGAGTACAAAAATAGAAGACTTGAAATAACCGCGTAAGTTATTTTTATTAAATAGAAAGGAAAAGAAGATAAAAAGGCAAAGTAATAAAAAAAACAAAAACAAATTACAGCACTTGTCCTTCTGGAAATCATGTAATATTTACTTGAAGCATTTATTCACACAAAAAAATATTTCACAAGTTACAGTATTGTCCGAATTAAAATGAACACAGCGTTATTTGAGATATTTGCACACAGATGGTCATTAAAGTATTGCTGTTGACCAAAGGAGGATATATATCCTATTAAAGAGCCCATATATAATTTATTGTTGTAATGTAAAATTGCTGCACATTAATTCGTACAATACTGTATTTGAAGGCGTCGTGTTATAAGACTCACCCTACGTAAATAAATATTTTTTACAATTACGTGCATTTTCTAATCCATAATGTTGCCATTATATAAATAAAGCAATGTTAGTTGACTTTGGTTATAATTTTAAACATGTAAAATGTCAGAGTGATTTAAATAAGATATAAGAAAGGAATACCTCTAGAAATAAAAGAAAAACATTTTCTTTAATCAAGTCAAACTATTAAACTTGGAGGCATTCTTCTGTACATACAACTTATTATTTAAATGTAAAGACACACTAATAGGTACAGATTCATTAATGCGGACTATTTAGTCAAGTGCTTTTAGAAATTTCTGTAAAAAAATTAAAAATAAGTGGATCTTTTCACGAATCGCTTATTTTTGTGATGGGTATGAACTTCTGAAAAATCACCGTCGATCGGCTGCCGGCTTTCCCCCCCTTTTTTGGATCAAATTTTTAAAAAAGTATCTTTTCGCAAATAACTCAAACATGGTTAGTCTAATTGAAAAATGTTTTAGATAAAAGTTTGAGAGCGTGGAATTCTGCGTATAAAAGGTTTTATAATATTTTTTTCATAAATTCAATCCTTTTTACGATAACGTTCAATAAACATGCTCCTATTATAATGTTGTATGTACTACCGTGAAAACATTAAGGACGTATTATTGCAAAAACAGTTGCATTTCTCATAAAATATTATACAGCCTTTTTTACGCAGAATTCCACGCTCTCAAACTTTTATCTAAAACATTTTTCAATTAGACTAACGATTTTTGAGTACTTCTTTTAAAATTTGCCCCCAAAAAGAGGGGGAACCGGCAGCCGATTGACGGTGATTTTTCAGAAGTTCATACACATCCCAAAATAAGCGATTCGTGAAAGGATCCACCTATTTTTAGTTTTTTTGCAGATTGCCCACTTTTTAGTCTAATGCTCCTGGGCTAATTGCCCTATTTTACATTAGTGCGTTATTACGTGTTTACGAAATTTTTACACATAACTACAGGGTGATCCTCTTGCTAGTAGACACAAAGCAATTGTCGCGGTCTACAGGGTGATTCTGTCGCCAGTGGACTCAAAGGCAGTGCCGCCGCCTAAACATAGCGACAAAAAACCCGGTTTTTATACATGCGTCTGTCGATTAAGAGGCGATTTATTGTGTTTTCTTAGACGTTCCAATTGTGAGACTCTCGTTTTCAGTACACACACGTACGCATACAGCCGTCTCTGCTAAGTAGTCATCCTCCCCGAGGCCTCAAGATCGATATCGATCTCTTGAAATCAGGGTTTTCGTGTTTATGTTTAGACGGCGGCATCGCCTTTAAGTCCACTGGCGACAGAATCACCCTGTAGACATTACAGCGGTATCCTTGTTACTCGAAAGAACCAAACCCTTGGTCGTCGACTTCTTAATAGCCCACCAATGGTTTGGGCCTTTTCAGTGACGACGTTACCGCTGCGATCCTTTAGGAAAAGGGCCTTCCTTTGTGTCCTCTAGCGAGAGGATCACCCTGTATATTGCCTATGGTACGATATAATTACATTAAAAGAATTGTGTTATTTTGGCAGGGTACACTGTCGGTGGAAAAACCAAAACCATTTGTATTTAGAGGACCATTTGACCTAACAGATCCAGGCAACAACTTTGCAGGTCGACTAGCAATGGACATAATAATTACGAATATGGAAAGGTACTGGAAACTATACTTACTTTTACGTACAGTATTTACTGTTAGAACACTATTATTACAACTATTGTTAGTATGCCATACACTTTTTCTACCCACTGTTATTATTAACGTGAATAAGAAGAAACTCAACGCTTTACTCTTACAAGGAGAGGGCCAGACAGTCGGGTCACCGATTCCAACGACACTTGATGAGCATGTGGTCTTTGATGTGTACAATAAACTGTGTTTGTCACTCGATGCGCTTCTCAAGTGTTACCGAGAAATAAATAATTGAATTCCGACACACGATCGTAAGTTCGATTCCCGGTGGGTGTAATTTTTTTTCTTTTTTTTTGACATTCATTATTTTTAAATAGCAATTAAGTTTCACTACTTTTTTTTAATTCCATTATTTATAAATACATGAAATTGTATTATTATACATATAGTAAATGTAACAATAATTGAAAATACAGTTTCATATATTTATAAATGATGGAATTTGAATATAATGGAATTTAAAAAAAAAGTAGTGAAACTTAATTGCTATTTAAAAAAGTCAAAAATAAAAGAAAAAAAATTACACCCACTGGGGATCGAATTAACAACCGCGTGTCGAAATTCAATTATTTATTTCTCGAAAACGCTTGTGCGCATTGAGTGACAAACACAGTTTATTATACACATCAAAGACTACCTGCTCATCAAGTGCCGTTCGAATCGGTGACCCGAATGTCTAGCCCTCCCCTTGTTAGACCATGTATATATATACCTATGGACACGGCCTAAGGTATAGGAGTCCATGCGAGAGCCTGATGCAAAGATAACGACCAAGTTTGCCCACAGTAATGTCAGCAAAGATAATTCAAGATGGCGAATAGTGCTCCGACCAATCAGACGATTAGGCGCAATTAGACTGTATAGATACTTTTTGAAAGTAGATATTCTTTGCCCACATGATGCATGCCCACATGAACGTCATGTAGATGATTTTATCTTTGCATCAATCTAGATAACTCAGGCCGTGTCTATAGGTATATATGGTCTAAGGTTTTATTTATGTTGGATGTTACCACGATGTTTATTGTTTAGATTAAATGTGTGGGTAAATATGCAGATTAGGGGAGCCACCTCCGATTTCAATGACCTTGAAATATGTTGTCAACGTCATCATTATGAACACCTTTTCCCTATACATACACCCGGCGGTCTCTTTAAGTTTTTGAAATATTCGTAAAAAAGTTTCCACTATTGAAAAGAGTGATCGGAATAGGTCTGGGTTAGATTCCTTAGAGGAGTGGCTGCCGCCCCTCCCCAAAATAATAGACACGTTTTTACTTGTTTATTTCATTGTATCTTCAGTTGTTTTATATGTATTTGCCATTACTTGAAAAAAAGCATCCAGTCGTTCGTCAAAATCGAATGTTTTGTTAAATACAAATTCCGCTAAATAGTGGTTGAAATGATATTCTCTACAATTGTTCGAAACTGATAATAATGAACTGTCTTTCTTCGAGTTCCTTCGAAGAAATATCAACAATATAGGTTTCAGCGAGGAAGATAAACAGAAGCTGTCGCTAAGGAATCTAACCCAAACCTATTCCGATCATTCTTTTCAATATTGAAAACTTTTTTGCGAATATCTCGAAAACTAAAAGAGATCGCCGGGTATATGTATAGGGACAAGTTGTTCAAAATAATGACCTTGACAACATATTTCAAGGTCATTGAAATCGGAGGTGGCTCCCCTAATCTGCATAATTACCATAAATGCTTCACATTCCTCCCTTTTTTTCCCAATGTATGTAGAAATATCTATTTAATTGTTTATACTTATTGCATATTGTCACTTATGTGTATGGCCCTACCGACTCATGTTGGGGGTCTGCGAGTTGTGGCTCGCGAGCCTCGTGGGCAGTCCCACACTAATCAATAAAGTATACGCATCAACCATTACAATTTAGCTCGCCGACGGGGAATCGAACCCCGGTTTTCCGCGTGACAGGTGCAGATACTGACCACAACTAGTGGCACATCTTATACAAGATAATAATAACATGTTCGCGCTGGGAATAATTATGTATCTTGGGTACCCGGAAGAGATCTACAGCCCTATTCCGTCCAGCAAAATTATAATAAAATAAGATAGACGGAAACAAAGCCTTAGATTATCGTAATTAATTCATTAGGAACTGTCTTCATATTTGATACGTTCTGCTTTTGAAAGTTTCCTTTGTAATTATAGTACATAACAATAATGGTTAAAATATTGAAATATTTACTTGAGATGTTGAAAATAAGCAATAACTAAGTAAATTGAACAATTTATTGAACGATTTTTTACTGAACCATTAGTATCCATTGTTCTGATTAGTATTAGAATTAGTTTTTACAATAATTTTCTCCTTTTCTGTAAATAAAAGTTTCATTTCTAAAGATAAAAATTCATTCAAAGTGAAAATGTAACACTAAAATTTACTACTTTTGGTTTCTTCTTACTGCATGGAAAGGAAACCTAATACTAGATCGTTTATTGAGTTTTGCACATTTTTAATAAACTAACGAGAAATGAAGTCGGTTTTTGTTTCTTTTTAATGAAATAATTGTTACCTCGCGTTGCCCTGTCGCAATGTTATTTTTAACCGATTCGTTGCAACAAACTGTCATTTTAATCTTCATTCTTGCTTTGATTTCGTTAGCTGTTGGCAATAGCGTTCGGAAGTAACCGTTTAGCCTAATAAAAATAAGTAAAAATCGCGTCTTTCTCCTTCCAGGATATGCAAGTTAAAGCCTTCTATCCATGGATATTGCAATGCCGAATATTCTCCTTTCCAAGTATCATGTTAAATTAAAACAATCAAAAGGTTTTTATACAGAGTGTTAAAAAGAACCATTCAATATTTATATGGTATATAGGATACATTGTACTGAGTAAAAAAGCTTTAGTAAACATAGGTCGAAAGGTCAACCGTTTCTGAGATATAAACATTTTTGTTTGTTATTATCATAATTGACTTACTACTGAAATTTCGATGTTTACATAAGATTTTCCACTGATTCTCAATGAAATCTACTGTCGGCACTTGAATAAGAACATTCAGAACGCGGTTTGTAAACACTAAAGTAAACATCGCATGCGATGGAAGCAAGTAAGTCAATCATGATACTAGGAAACAAAAATGTTTATATTTCAGAAACGGTTGAGCTTTCGACCTATGTTTACTAAAGCTTTTTTACTCAGTGTAGTGTATCCTATATACCATATAAATATTGAATGGTTTTTTTTAACACCCTGTATAAAGAATTAAGAATGTCAGAACGTTTTTTTGTGATGAAAAGTTAATATGAAATAATTGTTGTAAAGATACGTGTTGTCTCTTACAAAAAAAAAAAAGAAATGTAAAGATTAATTACAAGAAGAAGCATGATGCTGAGATACAAGGAGTAGACTAATACCTAGATTTTTTAACAATTAGAAAATCAATTACGTCTGTTCATCAACAGCTAATAATGATGTTACTATCGATGTTTAGATGCCGGACAACGCGCTACGCTCTTGCGCTTAACAGTTTCCTCTACAAAAGCGAGGAAGGTGAAGTAGAGAATCATTGCAGCCGCAAGGCATTGAATAGATTGAGTGGATTCGGAGATGGTTTATCAAACATTAAGAAAATGACGATGAACCTGGATATGACTTCACCAGGTGTTGCAATAAGAGATATCGCTGGAATTTCACCGGTGGTTGAACATCTTGCTGATGGAAGACCGCCTCCAGAGCCACCACGTGAACCTTTAGTGGATCCAGCGGCAGCTAAGCGAGGCAAAAAACGAAAGAAAAGCAAAAAGAAATAATAAAACTTAAACTAATAATGTTCGACATGAAGGTAAATCTATATAAAAAAAAATAAATAAAAAATAAATTTATAAATCTTTGAGCATAAACTTATAATGACAGACACCTGTTCCAAAAAAAATTGGTAAACTGATGGATCATTTTCATCTAGAGAGAGACATACAAGAGATTGGCTGCAGATAAATCTCGTTTTCTCTAAGGATTTAAGGATACCTTCTATTTCTTCTTCTTCGTCGTCGTCATCGACATTATGCATAAGGAACCGGAGGTCCGATTCAGAGGATGTAGAATCTAGATTTCTGGAGTCCCTCACGTTACTGATTAAGGGTGTCGCATACTGGATTAGCGGCGCGTAGGGGTGGAAAAGTGAACTAAACGGGTCCCATGTATTTCTTATGGGCAATGGAAGTACTCGTTTTTTAGGCAATATGAAAGACGCTAGTCATTCGAAACGCCATCTTCAGATAAAAAATCTGAAGAAAACATACTTAATAATAATTTCTTATGGGAGCCAGTGGTCGTAGCGGTAAGATCATCGAAGTTAAGTTGCCTCGGTCGGGACCCGATTGAGGAATGGTAACCAACCGTCGTTCCTGTCGCCGGGTCACGATGCTGCTGGGTGCCCAGAGGGAGGGGGCAAAGCCTCCCAAAAGAGAAGAAGGGGATATAAAGGGACTGGAAGGATTGTCTCCAAAAAATGACTTTAAGAAGAAAGATTAAAAATGGAAGTACTCGTTCGTTCGTAGTCATTCAAAACGCCATCTTCAGATAAAAATCTGAAGAAAACATACCTAATAATAATAATAAAAAAATTTCTTATGGGACCGTAGATACCAAATTTCGGACATAATAGAAAACAAAACACATTATAATTATGATATTATTGTTCAGGAAAAAAAGGTCGAGGTCGCTACAGAGCCCCTTTTTTGAAAAAAGGTCCAGGAATAAATTTCTTCTATAAAAACATTGACATGTTTTTTTACGAAGTTTTGAAAGCCAAATTGCAAAAAAGGGCTTTCGGTAAATGTTCACTTTAGGGTACACCTTACCGATTTTGATGAAATTTAGATATATTATAAAACTCGAAATTCTGAATAACTTTTTCCTATACATATAACCACCCCTCTGCGTTGGTTTCCGAGATATTCGCGAAAAACCGCCGCTACTACTTCATTGTAGTTAAACTTGTAAAAATGCTATTTCCTCACCGATTTTGATGGTACTTTTTTTAATCACTTTGATCATTCTGAACAACTGTTTCTTATACATGTAACCATCGGTCGGCCTCGGTTTTCGAATTATATACAAAAACAGTTTTGTTAATTATTCGGAATTGGGATGACCTCACCGATTTTGATGATCTTGAAATATGTTGTCAAGGTCATCATTCTAAACAACTTTTTCCTACACATATACTAGGCGGTCGGCTGTAATTTCCGAGATATTCGCAAAAAAGGAATCTAACCCAGACCTAAACTGCGTTCCACAAGAGAACATACTCGCCTGTCGACCAGTTTTCGCACTCTTCGCGCAGTTAACGCCTACCCTCATTAGTTATTGGCGTTATGTCCCCAGAGCGCATCCCTACCCACGCACCCCCTGCTGGGCCCTCGAGGGTCCCACCATTTTTAAGGAAAGTCAGTTCCTGAGCGTTAGTGACGGATAGGGTGTGAAAGAAGTTTCGGATTGACAGGCGATATTGTTTTAGCTTCTTCTATTTTTTGTATTTTTTTCTTAGATAAGTGTTTGTGTTTGTGTTTTATATTATACTATTATTAGTATTTTATAGTATTAGTATTGTATATATTCACGTTTTGTATTATTCATTTATTTATTTATTTATTTATTTGCCAGAAAAAACAATGCCGTTGCATCAAATATACACGTAATATACACGTACTATACTAGACCCAACTGACATCCTACAGAGATGCATAGAAGCATCTGTCCGTAGGTCTGGTTACAACATAAGGCTTACATACTAACTTATACTCTACTATATAAACTTTCCAATTTACAATAACAAATTTATATTTAAAACAAAACAGTGAATATTATTATTATTATACATACAATTTTATCCATAATTTCAACTTCTTTTTAATATTAATTTTGTCTTTAGTAATTAATTTTAGCTCATTCGGTAAGCTGTTATAAAGTCTGATAGCTACCACTAAACTGTTCTTATTACTGATAGTTTTTTTGAATTTGGGTATCCGAATCGCTTTTGTTCTTGTTTTACTGTTAGATTTTTCGTACTCATTTTTGAGATCTAGGTAGTGATACGTTAAACACTCTAAGCTGAATAATTCATTCAAATTAAATTATTTTAGTGTTAGATTTTTTAAAATTTGTGTGTTTTTTTATTAGTATTTTTAGTATTAGTGTGTTTTATCGTTTTATTTTATTTTTCGTTTTTATTAAATATCTCTTGACAATCGAAATAGATGGATCACCAAATTTGTCAAATGCATTTGGTATAAAAAATCCTAAAGGAAAGGTAAGTTAATTTTTCATTTTTTGAGTGTCACTTATTTTATGAAGCTGTAGATTTTAATTTTTGTTTTTGATTAACTATGTATTCTTAGAGTTATCAAATGAGTAACGTCTTAAATTTTGCCTCCGTCAGCCGAAAACATCCCGTGCCTGTCAGAATTTTTACCGCAATTATCCCATTATAAACAACTTAGTCTTCTAACTACTGGTCACATCGAATAGATACCATACTGGGAAAAAATTCCACCGTATACCGCTTTTTTCTAATTTTTCCTTTATACATACAATTTTTACAGCAGCGCATGGCTTACTTAAAAACATAGAAATCAGTAACCTTTCGACACCATATATTGAGAGTAGGGCAGGGGTAAGGCGGTGCCTTTTCTACCATTGGGGCTTTTCACGAACTCCCGTGGAGAAGTCAGTCGGGGCAATGGTGACGGCCTGCGCGAAACAGGTCCGTTCTCTCGTGGAACGCAGTTTAGTTCCGATCACTTTTTTTGCGAATATCTTGGTAACTAAAGCCAAGCGGCGGTAATATGTATAGAGAAAAGTTGTTCAGAATGATGACCTTGACAACATATTTTATGGTCATCAAAATCGGAGCGGCGGTTATATGTATAGGAAAAAGTTGTTCAGAATTTCGAGTGTTAACATAGTTGAGTTTCATAAAAATCGGTGAGGTGTACCCTAAAATGAACATTTACCGGGCTTTGTAGCGACCTCCGGAAATGAACAAAAAAAATTCAAAAAAAAATCATTAACAAATAGTATTTCTTCGCTGCAAAATTTGGTTTCTGCGAGATGGATAAAATCCGAGCTCTTTGCTTACAAACATGGCTGACCTTGCTCGCGCCCTTGCCATATATAGGTTGAATCAGGGCTGACGTAAATTACGTGGACCTTGGATGTATTCCTATATTTATATTTGTAGGGGAAGAACTGTAGGATGACTGAGCAAAGGAGTGATTCAGATTTTGAGTAATTAGTTTTATTAGATTAGAGCGACACGTGTGAGCCTTTGTTCGGACCGTAACCGACTGAATTCAAGAGAAGCGATTCTTATCGATAAGAATCGATGATCCGCGGACGACGCACCGAATTTCGAGTGAAAGAAGAATCGCCGAGAGTGGGGAGAGTCTCCCGATTCCGCGAGATAGCGAGGCAAATCTCACTCGCAGAGTAGGCGCAAGCGAGACACACATAACCAGCGAGAACAAGGCACAACGAACGCTCCCTATGTACATTAAATTTAAAGACTTATAAACGAACTTATTCTAAGAGTAAAAGTGTAACTTAAACGAGTAAATAACATAGATCCTAAACAATATTAAACCTCATTATTAAGTTCTAAATGTTTATAAAGCATTGATTGTTATTGCAGTTATTATAGAGAACACTCTGCTAAGTTAATTGTTTGTTTATCAATAAAAGTTGTATGTACATATTTTATTATGTGTACACGGGCCTCTAGGTAAACTTGCTACAGTACTATCCTTTAACCACGTGACCATAGGTCATTGCCATAAAGTATCTACAGGGTGTTTCTGAATTCGTGGGAAAACTCGGAGATATAGATAGAAGACACGAAAATAAACCGAAAAGCTCTTATGCAATATTCTCGGAAACGCTGAGTTTATTAGTTATAAGCGATTTTATATTTCATAAAATACCGACGTAACAGTGGTCCCTCTAAGGTCAGTGATCGGGCTTCGAGCTTTTAAAGACCTAGGCATCTCTGAGCTTGAGTGGGTCTCCGGCCTCCGGCGACTCGCAATGCGTGTTGAGAGATATTTCATCGAATGAAAAAGCACATTTTCTAATTGAAAATTGAAAATATGAAGAATGTAATACAATTAATATGTTTCTACGATTAAGGGGTTACACTGTGCTTTAGCATTTTTAAAATTCAAGTCGAAAATTTTGCTTTCTCATAAAGGAATAGTTTGAACCTTTTAAAATTACATGGAAAAGATTTCATACTAAAACATTAAAAATGAAAAAACTTCTGCACTATTGAAAACAGAAGCAGTACAGTAAAATCTGCTTAAAACTAGGCAGTTTTCTTTTTATACGCCTAGGCTAATGCCTCCAACCACTATTTTTTGTCGACTTGGGCCGTGGGAACTTTCTCGGCCGCGAGCTCGACTCCCGAAACAATGAGCTATAAAAGACAAGGATAGTACTAGGCATTTAAAAATGCTTGTGACTGATTGTCATCTTTTTCCATCGAATTTTCACGAGAGTGACGCCAATCGATTCCTTATACTCGACCGATTAAAAAACTACCAAACATGACATAATTCGGTCCATAATTAACGAAATAACGAAATAAATTAATTTTCACGCTTCAATTCTAATTTCGCTAAAAATAGTCCGATTTACATGAAATTTCGTGTTATTTTAATCGGGAGAACGCTTAGAATCCAATGGTGAAACATTTGTATTGATACGACAACGGATATGATCGCGGAAACTGAGAAAAATTGACGACTCAGTGCTCGAACGACCCTAGCCACGCGCGTAATCCGATGCCGTCGCTTGGCGAATATCTAAGAATACCGCGTAGTCAGGTGTGAAATATTTCCTTCTGAATCTTCATCGCTTACTAAGTATTGTCGAACGTTTATAAAAATGATAACACGTGCTTCCTTACATTTTTCCGATGAAAATTAGTCGAAATACGACATAAATCAGACAATTTTTAGCGAAGTTAGAATTGAAGCGTGAAAATTAATTTGTTTCGTTATTTCGTTAATTATGGACCGAATTATGTCGTGTTTGGTAGTTTTTTAATCGGTCGAGTATAAGGAATCGATTGGCGTCATTCTCGTGAAAATTCGATCGAAAAAGATGAAAATCAGTCACGAGCATTTTTAAATGCCTAGTGCTATGCGTGTCTACTATGGCCCCATTGTTTCGGGAGTCGAGCGCTCGGGCTCGAGCGTCCAAACACAAAAATCAGTCAAGCGAAAAATCAGAGATGCGAGATTCACTTCCCACTTCGTTTAAGTCTTGAAATGCGGACCCGATTGCCCTAGGCGTATGCGGAATGTACTATAACACCTACACATTATGCGGACCGCTGTACATGAGTGAAAATAGTGTAATGAACGATGAACTAAATTCGTGCGACACCAAAATGTAAATTAAACTAGCTAGTCCGTGTTGCTCGCTCGCTTCGCGAGCTCGCGAGTGGAGTTATTGTTGCTCGCTCGCTACACTCGCTCGCGAGTAGTGATGCCTGTAGCTATTCATGTTTATTTTGTGTGTGACCCTTTACGGGCCACGCAAAGAACTTCCCGATTTGCGAGTTGTAATTTATTATTACCATTATTAATTGTCACTAATTAGAAAATTATTCGTATTCGGAGAAATTTAATAGTTTTCTACTTATCAACATTGTTGCTATATGACGTCGCATTAAACGAACATCTATATATATAGGGAGAGTGTCCCATTTTAATCCGCCACTACGGACAACTTAAGAAATATGCATTGGATCAAAAAACATCCCAAATAAAAGTTTGATGGTTTGGAGGGGGACATCTGACCCTGTTAAAAAATTTCATCCCTACCCCCCTGGGGCATGTATGTATGTATGTGTGTGCTGTGTATATGGATATTATGTATATTCATTTGTTTTCAATATGTAGTTATTGAGTATATATATATATTTATACGTGTATAAATATACTCATATATATGTATTTATCACAATTATATCATTATAATTATATATTGTAATGTATATATAGGCGAAAAATCGAAATTTCGCGATTACAGCGCCACCTATCGCGAATGAAAAAAAAATGTTTGAAATAAAACCTACATATTTTGTGGCGTGGAATCCGAATCTGCAATAAAAAGTAGGTGGTCCTATTTAAAATTTTAAAGTAACCCACCCCCAGGGGGGATAGGGGTGAAATTTTTTTGACAGGATCAGATGTCCCCCTCCAAACCATCAAACTTTTGTTCGGGATGTTTTTTGATTCGATGCATATTTCTTAAGTTAGCCGTGGTGGCGGATTAAAATGGGACACCCTGTATATATACATATATATATATATATATATGTGTTTGTGTGTGTGTGTTATATAAATATAATAATATTAATAATATATGTATATATATTATTTCAGTTTAGTTATTCTCTCATAAATTTATATTCTCCCATTTAGATTGCGTTATTCTGTTAGGTTTTCTTAAAAAAACTAAAAAACTACTGGACCGAATTAGAACAAAATCTATTCAGCGCTAAGTTACATTGATACACATCGATTGCATCATCGACCATTTTGATATCACTATTAGTTTTTTAGAAAACGTTAACGAAAAATTTGATCACATACGTACGTACGTACATACATACGCACACACACACACACACGAACAATTTGTTAAAAATAGCCTAAAATTACTCCAATGACCTTGAAACATGGAGATCTGCTAAAAAATCGATTTTCCATTTTAGGGGCAAATACAATAACTTCCCTATAAATCGGGAAGTTAAAAATATTAATAAATAGGTTAGGTTCCCCAAGAGCATATAAAACGTTCACATTTGTTAACCCTGAGTCCCGTTCACATTTGTAAATCCTACATTCGCATAAGCGCCTGCCATGCTAGGCTCCCGCCGTGCTGCGTACCCGCCGCGCTGGGTAACCGTCAAGATCCAGTATGGCGCCCAGAGAAGAAATCCCCTCCACGACCCCCTCGCATCGAAGCATCGAGAAGAAACCCCCTCCACGACCCCCTCGCATCGAAGCATCGAGAAGAAACCCCCTTCCACGACTCCGTCATATCGAAGCTTCTAGAAGGAACATCGAAGCTTCTAGGAGGAACACCGAAGCTTCTAGAAGAAACATCGAAACTTCTAGAAGAAATCCCCACCAAGGCCCCATTGGAAATTCCGGGTATAAATGGAGGCCCGTCAATCAGGAGAAGCCGGAGAGAGAAGCAAGACTTCGACTGTGCACCAGCCAAAGCCTTGAGCCAAGGGAACCACTCTCTGAAGCCTACTCATAACCTATTACTCCAAATCCTGCCTAGGTAGCTTTAGCCAGCTCCTGGGTTCCATCAGTCGAGGTAGCTTTAACCAGCTCCTTGACTTACCTCTCGAGGTAGCTTTAGCCAGCTCCTTGAGATCCTCCCAATCGAGGTAGCTTTAACCAGCTCCTTGAACAACCTTCCGAGGTAGCTTTAACCAGCTCCTTAGAATCCTCCGAATCGAGGTAGCTTTAGTCAGCTCCTTGATTTACCCCTCGAGGTAGCTTTAACCAGCTCCTGGTGTGCTCCTTATACCAACCCAGTCATAACGTGAAACACAAAGAGAGTGCCCTTCCTGGCCAAGAGCACTCACCGGTCAGCAAAGCATCCGACCGTGCCAGCAGTCGGCAACTGTCTCCTAACCTAAAACTAGGTAGCTTTAACCAGCTCCTGGATTCCTACCGACCTAGGTAGCTTTAACTAGCTCCTGGGTTATTCACCCTCGAGGTAGCTTTAACCAGCTCCTTGAGATTCCTATATTCTCATGAATCTCATCAAGGAAAGAAGGTGCTATCGCGACAAGAAAAGTACGTCGCGTCAATACAGAACTCTCTTATCGACTGAGTCTGTATTACGAACTCTATTGAGACACACCAGATGTCATTCGAGTGAGTGCCAGTTAATAATCGAGACAGTATCGATTGAGTTATCGACCGAGTCGAGTTATCGACCGCGTCAGTGCTGAAGTGAGTCGTGCCACGCTAAACCGGGTGAGTCAGTGCCAGCGTTATCCGAGCCAGTCAAATCGCTCGACTATACCAAGGCCAAACCATATTCAAATCTCATAAAACTCCTCACGGAAGATCTACCCCTCCTCAAAGACTAATTACTTATAAAAGACTATTTTCCGCATTACCTTAGAGGACTATAAAGATTAGTTGTAATATAGAATTAAGTATTATTGAATAAATTGTTATTTTGTTATTCATAAAAGAAAAGGTCTCAGTTTCATTTAGTACACGTATCCTAAAGAACCCTAAGATCCTTGGCAAGCCGCTCTGTCCAGGACCGTGTAACGACGTAAGTGACAATTAATAAAAATAGACGCACAGTTCGTTACAATAGAACAAACAAGAATAAAAACAGTCAGTTGTATTGCTTACGAATTGACTTGTGTAAAGTTTTAAACATTCGAGATGTTTTTAGAGTGTCGCTAACTTACACAGATGAAGCCTACTCTAAAGAAAATTACTTGAGCCAGCTGTTCGAGATAGTTATTACTGACAGGTCAAGAACCCCGACCTAGCCACTTGATTTATTTACAACAATCGCAGATGCACTGACTACGAGAATCTCACGAGCCCTCCGAAACATACACTACCTTCCCAAACGGCTGAAAAGTTTAGATTAACTGTTTTTGTCTATCTGTCCTGCCGACATAGGTGATCTACTCTTCATTTTGAAATCGTACCGCTAACTTTAACACATTAGTATTGCAAAACGGAAACAGACGAAGTATTTTTTTATAAACATTTTGTCATATTGGGTCCCCTATCATTACTCAAAATATTTCAACATGCACTTTTAAATGTAAACTTGTTACGTGACTCGGACTGAAGTATTAAAGAAGAACGCTGTGTGTAAATAATAATAAGGACTTACCATTTGTTTACAATCGATGTTCAAAGTGTTCTCCATCCTCACGCAAACATATCTCCAGTCTTTTGCGGAACGATTCCTGAATTTTCAGAAATATTTCTGCATTAGTAGATATTTCTGCGCAGGCATCGAATATCCGTTCCCTCAATACCTCTACCGTTGATATCTCTTCTTTATACACCAGCTACCTTCGCGCGGACTGACGTACTAACTCACTTTGAAAATCTGAAGATATCACGTGCAAAGGATTTTCGGACCATTTCGGAGCAAACGGTGGAACACAACTTTTTGGACCGTTTAAAGCTCCGCATGGAACGTGTCAAAAGAAACCAATAAATGTATTCATTAGCTTTTCGTGCATCCGTGCGAAGGTAGCTACCTGCTATTAATTAGCAACCATTCTCTACCTACCGCATGTCCCACCATGTGCTTCACGCCACGCGATAGCACAGGGGGGTTGGTCGTGCTACCCTCGCTTCTCTCAATGTCCGAAAATCCTTTGCAACGCCCAAAACGCGATGTCTTAACGATACATCAGCAAAGAGCACGTTAGACGCGAGCCAAGGTAAAGGCGCGGTCTGCTAATTCAGCATCGTGGAACATTCATTCCGTCGCTCCGCGACGATGTTGCTAGCCAGACCATATATGGGTGTGCGCGAACACCCCCGCGACAACTAACAAGACAACAAAAACCGCTCGCTGCCGCGAGACGGGAGATTTGAACACTGATTGTCAACGAGTAAAGATTGGAGAATTGTAACCAGGTTGTAATCTCAGTCAAGTTCAACAGTTAGACAATAAACGGAGCGTTATTGACAAATTAGCCCGGCGAATTCTAATTCCTTAAACTGCTTACGGATCCTACACAAAATTCCGCACAACAGTACGTTAGTACGGCACGCGACATAAAGCAATAAAACGTTTGCCAGGGCGAGAGTTCCTTTCATAATAATCTTCGACAAAGCGGTCTCTTCCCTGAAGCGAAAGATAGACCATTTTTTACAGTCCTTCAATGAGACGCAGATCGAACGCTGCTCAGACGTGTAAAGTCTAATCATGTTCAAAAGTCGTCGAAGATTATTATGGAAGGTACTCTCGCCCTGGCAGATGTTTTATTGTCTTATGTCGCGTGCCGTACGAACGCACTTTGAAAATCTCAAGTGTACCCCGTGCAAAGGATTTTTGGACGATAGAAAAAACGAGGGAGTTGCTAACTAATAACAGGTAGTTATCCCCGCGCGGACTCTACTATTAGCTCTTTAGCCAATAGTATTTGAGAATTTGGAAATAACCAATTAGATGCATCGACTTCTGTCCCTTCTTTTTGTCACGCGTAACGTAGTTTTCCTGCGAAAAACGCGATTCATGGAACTTCAGTTCGTCGCCGATATTTTAAAGTGCGAAATTTACGCTTCGTTAGCTCGCACAGGCATACAATTTTTTGAAGTGTCCAAGAACTGTTTGAACAGTTTTTTTTATTTAGTTAGCTTCGTATTTTTAATTAAGTTTAGTTCTAAATACATTATTAATCTTTGTAGTTTTAGTGTTATTTTTTTAGTGTTTTATTTTAAGTGTGTGTGTTCCTCTTTGTTAAATATGGCGCAATTTACATTTTCTTTACACAAGTCAATTTGTAACAAATACAACTGACTGTTTTTATTCTTGTTTCTTCTATTTTCGCTCATATACAGCGGTCCGCATAATGTGTAGGTGTTACTGCTTCTGTTTTCAATAATGCAGAAGTTTTTTCATTTTTAATATTTTAGTATGAAATCTGCACACACACACACACACGCACGCACACACGCAAGCACGCACGCACGCATGCACGTACGCACGCGCGCGCGCGCGCACACACACACACACACACACATCACGCATCCATACATAAACGCGCGGCGGACTCTCTCTAAACGTCTACATATTTTTGAAAATTAGTATAATCCCTAATTTTTAGAAACAGTCTTTCGTCTTTTTGGGACAGAATGAGTTACTTATCAAACATTAGCAATTTATTTATATATACATAGACTTATTAACGATTTATTATAAACAAAATCGACAGATTTGGAGTCGGAGTCGTAGTTAGAAAAAATATATCGACTCGGAGTTGATATATAGCTTTTTCTCACTTCGCCTCCAAAATCTTTTATGGATTTTTGAATGAGCAAACTTTCTTTCCATTTGTTATGTCCAAAAATATAAACAGTGTGACCTTGATAAACATCTCGTTTATCTCCTCTAATTCAGGAATCGTAGCTGTATTTCATCCAGACCCAGGCATTCCGACGACTCTTCGTTCGTTAATTGATTGCTATAGTCATTTCTTACACCTTATTATCTTCACAGCAGTGTGTCATCATGACATAAAATCTGAACATTTTGTAACGGTCTTTCTACGGTGGACCGGGGGAAATAGGATTTTGCCGACTCAGTCGGGTGCCAAGGTCCGCAAATGACGAATGCGTCGCTTGGGTCTAATTCTTAAAGTTACTTTATTGCGTTGATGGGTTACATAAGGTACCGACGTAGCCTACGGCCGGTCGGAACGGCTAACAACGTTTTCGCGGGACGCGACTTATCCACTAATGAGAACGCGACTTATCCTAATAAACGCGGCTTAAACCTACGGACGCGGTTCGGGGGCAGGCCCGCAGGGCCTCGGCGGCGCGAACTCGATGATTTCGGCGCGATCAGCTCGACGGCGCGGCGCGGGTAGCTGCGGCGGCGTTCCTGATAGGATTTTCAGGCGGTTGGGGAGATGTCGAGCCCGTCAATCGGGGCCCCGTGAGGGAGCTCCCCGAAGAGCGAGCATAGAGTGGCTGTGCAAGTGGGATGGCCGCGGTCTGGACCGTCCGGCTGTCCCGTAGCCTGGGGATGCCTTCCTCGTCGGCTTGCGCCGTGGAATGGCGAGGATCCGGTAGCTTTCTCCTAGGCCTAGGAATAGTCCATGCGACCTGGTGCACCTTGGGAGGTAGTCAGGCAAAAATATCGCTATTGAACGCGGTGAAGCGATCAGAGCTGGAGAGTCATTTACTGAACGTATAGAGCGGCACCCTGGCCTGCGAGTTCGTATCGTCTCTCCGAATCCGATTCGCGACGCGCCTTATATCCTCGCGAGGCGCGATTTCATGCGTGAGAAATCGCGAGACGATCGTGGCCGCCCAGCGGCCGCGACGTGAGTTACGTGTCACATGTGGGCCGTCGCGGGGCGCGAGGCGCGCGGTGGGGTCGCATGGAGTCGTGAACGCGGCGGAGCGCGAGGCGCGCGGTGGGGTCCTGCGGAGTGGGGCGAATCACGCGATCGCGGCGTTGGGCTTGGTGGACCGCGTGGCGCGGTCGCGGAAAAGGGGGAGGTTTGGTGACGAAGTGCCGCTTCGTTACAATTTATTAAACTCATTGTGCAGAATAACCACTGACTAATTTGTTTTGAAAACAAGTTACCTACGTTTATTCGTTTACATCCGTATTTTCGAGACCGAGGGCTGGTCATTCACCCAGGCCTGCACCCGGGGGTCCTAGGGGTCTATTACCTCTGGGGGCTAGTGACATAAACCAGATGACCCGCGCAACCTTTCCTTCGTCGGTTTCGACTCAGAGTGGAAAACCCCGAACAGGGATTTTCGAAGCTGCGAATGGGATGAACGGCAGGGATCGAACGAACGGCACGTACAAGCTGTGCATGCACCCCCTCCATTCGTCAAGTTGGTTGGTGTTCCTTCCTACTCTTTCCAAGCAATTTAAACGAAGAAAAGCTGAGGCGCTCGCGAGCAGCTGGCTAGTTTTCCATCGTGCTCGCGAGTATCGTGGATTCGCCGATGCTCGCGAGCACCACGGACATTCTGGACCCACCATTACAGGGTCGGACATCATAACTATTTCTGCGTTTTCCTCCCCTGCTACCTGGTAAGTTGTATATTTTACCAGGTAACATTGATTTTGGTTAATTTAGACAAAAGCATGACAAGTGCACACATACGTGAAAACTTTTCAAACATAATGATCTCGAAAACGAAGCGGTAAACCAAATATCGGTATTCCATACTTGCGGTTTATGTTTTCACAACAAAATTCGCCCATGCTCGGTTGTACTACTCGTTCGGAAACACCCAGTATATTAACATAACCACATGCCGTTTTATTTCATAACCTTCAATAGTACTCCCAAGTATTATTGCCCCTTTTTGCATAAATGATCTAAATAAATATCTCAATATTTATTTTAATGAATGCTGATTTCAATTAACATTTATTTACATAATGCGTTAACTTGTGTAATTGTCTAGGAGATTCCTTTAATATCGTGTATCACCTGATTAAAAAATATGAAACTATATAAATCCGCGCCGTACGAATCGTGCAATTTAAATTAAAATTGAATCCCGTAGCTGCATCGTTATTTCTGAATTCCCTATCGAAATGAATATTATTTTTAGTTATTTTTCTATTGAAATGAATATTATTTTTAGTCATTTATTAAGATTTCGACTGGCCATGTTCTAGAAATCGATTAGAAACCTGATTTCAGTCATCCAAAGAGGCTTGTGCGCTCATCCACGAACCGTGATTCAATTAAGTGTAACATGCTCGAAAGAAGCCACCGCACCGGTCACGCATGTATTATATACGTGGAGGAACAGGGGCAAAAGGACGTGAAAATTATGATGAATGATCGTTTCTAGATTATCCGTTCTGTATTTTAATGAATTAACCAATGCACATAGACGGTCTCGAAAAACGGTGGAACATTTTATGTAACCATCGCCTCTGTTCTGTATATAAGCCTTGGACACTAGACACACTTTATTTTATCTTCTTCGGTATCGAGTCATGGCAGAAAAGGTAACAATAATAACAATAATAACAATAATAACAATAATAACAATAATAACAATAATAACAATAATCCACGCACCTACCTTGGCGACCTGGTAGGCGGGGAGGTGAAACCCCGACGTGGCGCGTCCCCGGGTGGCGGATAGGAGAACGCTCGCCGCGCACTCTAAGGAGTGTGTGGAGGGTAAGAGTGAAATAAAATAGCTCTCGCGGACCAAAACACTAGGGGAGGAAACCCCGAATAAGAAACCGAGCATGGACGGGACAAGGAAAGAGGAAACGATTACCGCACAGGGGCTCGGAACCCCAGTGCCGGCGTCCGCCAGGGGTGCGCAAGCAGACCCCGGGACGTCGTTATCCAACGACTGCAGCGCAGCGGGAATTGACCACGCGGTTCCCGTGCGTCCCTGGTTACGCGCGAAGAGGGGGGTGACGTTTCTGATGCCACCGCCCTGGATCAGTTGGTCCTGAAGCGGCAGCTTCAGATGGCCAACGACGAGTGCGAGCAGCGCCTCTGCAACATGGACGAGGCGCTGCGCACAATGAAGGTGGGCATGGAGCGGCAGCGAAACGTCGTCATGCCCATCAAGAACAGGCTCCAGCAGCTGGTGGAGTGCGCTGACGCACTCCGCCACATCATGGACAGGAGCAAAAAAGCACTGGAGCAGCTACTCCAGGCAGCCCCACCTGCCTTAGCTCCCAGCGACCCCTCTCAGAAGAGGCCCAGGACACCCGAGCCTTCCTCACACGAGATGGAGGAGGTGGTGAGTAGAAGAAACAGGAGGAAGAAGAAGAAAGCCGGACCGACAACCACGGCTCGGGATGGCGTCGACGGCTCCCCTCAGGCCGCACCGAAGACTGTGCCTCCCGCGACCACCGACAAGCCTAAGCCTGCGGCTGGGAAACCAGTCGCAGACACCCAGAAGGGTGCCGGCACCAAGGGCCGCAAAAGGAGGAGGAAGCAGCGGCGACGCTGCAAGCCTAGGACTAGCGCCGTGGTGGTGCAGCCTGTCTCCGGGAAGATGTATGCCGACGTCTTGAGTACGATCCGGAGACAGGTGCGCCCGGAGGAGACGGACACCGAAGTCCGCCAAATCCGCAAGATGCAGGGTGGAGGGGTCCTGCTGGAGCTGGCACGGTGCAAGGACCAGCGTGCCCTTCAGGACGCCATAAAGACCGCAGTGGGGGAGACCGCGGACGTGCGGACCCTCACACCGAAAATGCGCATCAAGATCTGCGATCTCGATTGTTGCACGACGGTGGACGAGGTGCGAGCTGCGATAGGGGGCGCGCTGGGTGACCAGTTCAGGGGGGAACTGAAGGTCGCCCTGTTAACACCCGGTCGCAGCGAGCAACGCAAAGCCGTGGTAGAGGCCGAGGAGGTGGCGGGACTCCAGCTGATCGCGAGGAGACGCCTAAAGATCGGCTGGGTGAACTGCCGAGTCAGGCGCTGGGTCGAGGTCCCAAAGTGTTACAGGTGTCTGGCCTACGGCCACACCAGGTACCAGTGCAGGGGCCCAGACCGCAGCAAAGCCTGCTGGAGGTGCGGCAAGGACGGTCATAAGGCCGTCGACTGCGACTCCCCTCGTCGGTGCCTCCTGTGCGCCGACGCGGGCGCGCAAGACGTGGGGCACGTCCTGGGGTCCGGCTCCTGCAGGGCCTTCCGTGAGGCCCTCGGCGCCCAGAAAAGCAAAGCGCAATGGCGACGGTGGTCCAGGGTAACCTGAATCGCAGCCGGGTCGCCGACGAGTTGCTTACTCAGCTCGCCCTGGAGAAGGGGGCTGATGTGGCAATCATCAGCGAGCAGTACCGTAACCGGAACTGCTCGTCCTGGTACGTCGACGACCTGGGCGTCGCCGCGCTGTGGGTGCCAAACCCGCGAAAGGTCCCAGTAGAGGGACACGGAGCGGGACAAGGGTTCGTCTGGGCTAAATCTCGGAACGTCACATACGTGAGCGTCTATCTTTCCCCCAACGATGGCGCTCGCGTGTTCCGGGAAAAGCTCGACAGCCTGTAGGACATGCTCCGCGACCTGAGTGGCGGGCTCGTCGTTGCCGGCGATTTCAACGCCAGGGCAGTAGAGTGGGGGATGCCATTACCAAACACCAGAGGCAAACTGGTGATGGAGATGGCATGTTAACTAGTATGAGGAACAGCGAATCACGAACTGTGATACAAGCCCTAGTTGTATTTTTATTTAAACTTAGGAGTGGTAGTTCTAACGCAATAATTCAAGGTATATTCGGTCTGGAACATGAACAGCAAGTGTCGCAATATTTCCATCAAATAATTGATGCCTTCGAAAAAGACATTTTACCTAACAATTTTGGTATAAATGCAAAACCTAGGGATGACCTGATTTTACATGAAACCTCCTATGTTTCAAAAAACTTTTTGAAATGAGACAAACCGCATTAGCCTTGATATTTGATGGCACGTATGTTAGGCACGAAAAAAGTAAAAACAATGAGTACCAAAGAAAATCGTACTCTGGACAGAAGAAAACGTCACTATGTAAGCCATTTACTATTTGTACAACAAATGGATATATTATCGACGCAGCAGGTCCATTTAACGGAGCTATGAACGACGCAACAATTTTTAAAATTCTATTAGAAGATCCCAATGGCATAAGTACACTTTTACAACCAAGTGATTACTGCATTGTTGACCGTGGATTTCGAGATGTTGTGGAGCATATGCAGAATCGAGGGTACAATGTTTTAATGCCGGCTTTTAAAGGAAATCGGATGCAATTAACATCCGCAGAGGCAAATGCCTCGCGATTTATAACAAAGATAAGATGAGTTGTTGAAGCAGTACATGGTGCTATAGGACAGAAATACCGCTTATTACACCATAAAATAGATAACAAACTTTTGCCGAGTCTTAGATCTTTATGCCGCATAGCTTCATTTTTGCACAATATGTTCGGAAAAAGATTGGATTCGGATCCAGAACATGCAGACCAAATTATTAACCACATGAAAAACCGACAGAATCAAAACAATTCGCTACAAGAACTAATAGAGGTGCAGAAATTAAATCGTCGCAAGAAACCATTCTCCACAATGACTGCCACATCTATCATGGATTTCCCTGAATTAACAGAGAAAGACTTACAAATACTATTTACAGGTAAATACCACTTGTCACTACAATGATTGCTATATGTCTAATAGCTTTTCCGAAACTCATCTAGGATATTTTAAAAATATTATTTACAGGCACATATCAAATGTCCCAAGCGGTGTGTTACCTTGCGGAACTTATGAACAATGAAGATTGTTTAAATGTGGAATATTTAAAAGAAAATAATAATATTATAAGAATGAAGGTCCGTTCGAGACCTATCAATCGCAAAACATATCAGTGTTACATTGAATACAATCCAAATTCCATCAGCTACGCAGCTATACAACGATACACATGTGATTGTGCGAATGGTAACAGGACAGTGGGTTGCTGTTCGCACGTAGCTGCAATTATTTATTATTTGTGCTATGGGCGCTTTAAATCAAAAATTGTTAAACCGTCTGAAATACTGACGAACATATTTGATACAACAGGCACAATTGCGGTCATCGAAGCAAATAGTGATGAAGATTAAACTTCTTGTTGGTATAACTTTAAATTTTATACAAGATTTTATTTAAAAACATTTTTATCTATTTTTAATTTTATTGTTTTATAAAAATAAATGTTTGTTGTTTACACGCACATGGAGTGGAGTACACGCATTTATGAAGTCTAATAGTTAGACAACATAGCATTATTGTTAACTCTTTTAGTGGATGTTACTTAATGGTTTTTTTTGCAAAAACTGCTTATAAAAATCCTACACGCGTTATACGGATATAACCAGTATAATTACAGATGTTAATGAAAACTTAAACTATATCATAAAATTAATTTATAATAAAAATAAGTGTCAAACATTTTTCTGGAAATTATCTCCCGTTTCATTAAAATCGATGCATCTGAGTTGTATACATTGCCCTGTAAGGTAAAAGATGCTGACCATTACTGCCGTGCGACCCGCTTAGTCTGGTTTTTATTTTTTTTAACTGTGTTCCACCAATCCGATCCTCTTCAAACTCATGCACATAGTAGATACATCCTTTAGCATTATTCTTGATTTTTTCCGTAGGTGTACCTCAAGGGGTTGTTTGTAAAAACCGCCCCCAAATATTGAATTTTTTTTTTTCTACCTTTAATAATTACTCTACAATCTTGAAAAAAATATATGATGTAAAGCTACTGTGTACCTACATTTTCCAATTTGAATCATTCAAATATCTTAATTAGTTTTTGAGAAAAAAAATAAAATATTTTAGGGTTGTTACCCCTATATCTCCCTTATAAAAGGAGTTAGAGGTCTGAAATTTTATACAATAGTTTTCCCAGTAAAGAACCACATTTGGTAAAAAGAAGAACCCAAATTACTGCCGGGGCCGATTCCCTATGCTTATCCGGCTAGACCCTTTGTGGTAAGACAATACGACGTAAAGACGGCATATCTATATGGTACACTGGACAAACCGGTGTTTTTGGAGCAACCGAAAGGGTTCGTCGACAAAGAACGTGCGGACTATGTGTGCGAATTGCGAAAAAGTCTCTACGGATTACCGCAGTCGGGCAAGTCATGGAACGAAAGATTCGATAAAACTCTCAGGAGTATAGGACTCATACCATTACCGGAAGATCCTTGTATATATAAAATAGAAAAACAAGGTAAAGTTATGATTATGGGAATTTATGTGGATGACTGTATAGTCATGGGTACTGATAACTTGATCATAGACCAAGTGATGCCAGAATTAAAAAAGGAATTTAACCTAACAGAAACCAAAGATGAGTTAAAGTTCCTAAATATTAAAATAGAAAATAAGAAGAATGGCATTAGTTTGTCACAAGAAGAATATGTAGATAAGATATTAAGAAAGCATAAATTAGAAGAGTGCAATGTTGTGAAGACACCGTTAGATCCGCAACAGAATCTGGATGATTTCCAAGGATCACTACCTGCGGATAAAGTACAATATCAAGAAATGCTTGGTCGTTGATGTATTTAGCTGTCTGTACTCGACCAGACATTTCATTCGCTATATCAAGACTGTCGCAATATAGCTGTGAGCCAAGAAAAATACACTTGATGGCACTGAAACGGGTGTATAGGTACATAAAAGGAACTAAAAATTACAAATTGATGTATGACGGAAAAGGATCGAAGCTTTCAGTAAGTACTGACGCCAGTTGGAGCACAACGTCAAACGCAAGATCGTTTAGTGGATATACAGCGAAGATCGGTGACGCTGTCGTTGGCTGGAAGAGCCAAAAGCAAAGATTAGTTGCCATATCAACGTGCGAAGCAGAGTTAGTCGCGATATGCGATGGAGTGAAAGAGATTAAATGGATATATTCACTGTTAAATAGTATAGGAATGAAAGAATCCTGTACAATCCCAGTATTACTTAAAAAAGATAGTCAATCGGCCAGGGACTGGATCAAAAAGCGTAATGTTACCAAGCGGACCAAACATATGCACAGGAAATATCATTTTGTCAAGGATGAGGTCCAAATGGGTAACATAGAGATTCAGCTAGTACCATCTAAGGAGATGGAAGCAGACGTCCTAACGAAAGGTTTAAATTTTGAGAGTCATAAATTTTGTATTAAATTGGTTGGTTTGCAGGTATAGAGGAGGAAGGAAGATGTGTCCAGAAAGGGGGGATTGAAGGAATAATCTGAACACACTCAGAGAAGTAGCCCTATCTATGTATACACCTGGGCCTGAGTGATCAAGATGCCATCTACCGTTGGTTAGAGATTATTAGAAGTTCAATGGTTTTACGAAGACATTATTATGCGTTTTATTATATGTGTACGAAGACGTTTTATTTTATGTTACTATGAATAATGTTTCTATTGTAAAGTGAAATAAAATATATGATTTATGTTCATTTACTATCAGTTCCATTGCAGGATATAGCTCATATTTGTTTCGTTCCATCTGGAGCGTTTCGTTCCATTTGTTAATTTCCATCTGGAGATGCAAATTTAGCGTTTTTTTCTTTTTCTTTTTTCCTTTACCATGTATCAGCAGACACCGGTGTCAGCTTTGTGATATGATACAAACCAAGTGATCTTTTGTTATGACCAGTGTTTATTTTATAAATTGAATCTGATACTTTCCCCATTATTTTAAAGGGACCAATTCTGATTTCATCCATTTTTTTCTGTTTAATTTATTTCCATTAACCACATAAACTAAATCTCCTTCTTTGAAATTATATTGTGTTCTGTTTTTATCAAATATAGATTTGTTATAATTATGGGATCTTTTTGTTTTGAGTAGTGCTATCTTTCTATCTTGTTCCAAATTCTTTGTATTTTTATTTTTCTCTTTTAACTCAGGTGGTAACAAGTCAGTAGATTCTCCACTTAGCAGGTATTTTGGTGAAAATCCTGTGACTGTGTGATTTGTTTCGTTATATTTATTTGCACATTCTTCTGCTATTTTGGACCATGCTGATTTTTTTTCTTTCTCATTCAGCATTCTATTCATACAGTATTCTATTCACCAGCGTCTGATTTAATCTTTCGTTTAAACCGTTTGAGAAAGGTGCATCTACTGCTATAAAAATCAATTGTATATTTCGATTTTCAAGATAATTTTCGGATATTGATCTGAGAGCAGTATTTCAATCGTGTTGTCTGTCGAAACCTTCTCAATCAGTTTTATGAAGTCTTGAGCGGCTTGATTTTTCGAGCATAGGCTGTACGTAAATCTTGTAAAATGGTCCACTAATAGATGCAGGTATTTCTTTGTCGATCTTCGACTCCCAAGTCCACCAATTGTGTCCAAAAATATTATTTGGAACGGTTTTTCAGCTGGACCTAATTGTGACATTAGACCATATTTTCTGTTTGTTCTTGTTTTATTTTTTATACAAACTTCACAGTTTTTACATATCATTTTAATGTTTTTCATTATATTCTGTGTCGTGTAAAAAGGTTTTACCTTAGCTTCCATCTGATTTATTCCTATGTGACAGTAGTTTTCATGAATTTTCTTCAGCGCAATTTTACTATATTCTTCACTTAATATTATTCTTTTCCTTTTTCTTTTATCTTCTTGATAGTAGATCCCATCTTCCATCGTAAATTTTGCATTCTCTCTTAACTGTCCGTTTTGTGCTTGATCACTTTTTATATCTTCCAGACTGATGATATTTACCGTCTTTAGGTTATGTTCGTTATTTTCGTAATTTTCAAAAACTGGATGTCTGCTGAGGCAGTCTGCTTCTATATTTGTTTTTCCTGGGTTGTACTTTATTGTAAAGTTATATTGGGACAAATAGTGGATCATATCCCCTAATTCATCATCTGTTCTATTTGTAACATTTAGCTTTTCTAGTGGTTTATGATCTGTATATACAGTGAAGGAGTTTCCCAGTAACCAATGTTGCCAGAATTTCAGACTTTCTTTTATGGCTAAGCATTCTAAAAAAATAGCTTTTTTCTTTTTTTGAGATTCATTTAGCTTTTTTGAAAAGTAAGCTACGGGTTTCAGATCTCCATTTAATTGGGTTTGTTTTAGAACAGATCTTAAACCATGTATGCTGGCATCCGTATAAATAACTGTTGGTAACTTCGGATCAAAAATTGCGAGATTTGGTCTAGAACAGAGATGGTTTTTTATTATTTCAAATGCTTCTTGGCATTCATTCGACCAATAAAATTTTGTATCTTTACGGAGTAAATTGTGTAGAGGCTCAAATATTATTGTAACATTTGGAATATATTTTCCATGAAAATTAATTTTTCCTAAAAACTGTCTTACGTGTTTTTTGTTTTGTGGAGTTGGAAATTCTCTTATTGATTTTAAGTTGTCTTTTAGAGGTGTAATTGTATTATCTTTTATAAGGTGTCCTAAGTATTTTACTGAATTAGATGCAAATTTGCACTTTGTGAATTTTAGTCTAAGTCCTTCTTCTTTGATAGCGTCCAGCAATCTTTTAATATGTATTATATGCTCAGCAAATGTTCTTCAGAAAATTAATATATCGTCAATATAATTGACTGCAAATCCAGATAGACCATATTTTTTTATAATGGTTCTTAAAATTCGTTGAAAAATTGCTGGAGACGTCTTTAGGCCAAAAGGAAGGCATGTCCATTGATAATGGCCTTCTTGAGTCACAAATCCTGTTTTTGGTCTATCTCGAATTCTTAAAGGTATGGACCAAAAAGCTGAGTTCATGTCTTGAGTTGTAAAATATTTACAGTCAATGGTCTCAGTCATTAGGTCTTCTATTAAAGGAAAAGGTTGAGATTGGGGGACTATTATCTTATTTAATTCTCTAAAGTCTATACATAAACAATTTCTTTTCCCTTCATCTCTTTTAAAGGCTAATGTCACTGGCGCTGCAAAAGGACTATATGACTCAATCAAATTATATATGTTTTAACAGTTCCGCGATCTGTTTTTCTATCTCAATTCTATCTGTAATTGGACATCTATATGGTCTTTTATAGCAGTATTTTTCTGTTTGTAGGTCAATGAATGCTTCATAATTTTTTACTTTGCCTACATCATATTTATCTTTAGCGAAAATCTGTTTATATTCATTTATTAGGACGGTTATTTCTTCTCTTTGGTCTGGATCTAAGTGTTCAGTGTCAGTGGTAAATCGGTTGATGTCTATTCCTTCATTGAAGTTTACTTCATATTCTTGAATTAATTTTCCTGTCTTCTGTTCTTCTTTTTTGATCTCTTCATTTTGATTATCTTTTATATTCTCTTTTAGTATTTTTATATTTAAATTTTCATCATGAGTCAATCCAAAGTTTTTTATTGTATCTAGTCCCAATATTATATCATTATCAAAATCTTTACTTTCCAATATAAATGCATTTATATTTTTTTCTTCGTCCAGTATTTTTACTTTTAGTGTTATCAATCCATCCGTTTTTCCCCTACCATTAATCGATCTTAACGTGCTGCTTTGCTGATCTTTTTCTTTGTTTTTTAATTTTATTAATTTAGAATTTATCACTGTAACATTTGAACCAGGATCATAAATTCCTGTAACTTTCAATACGTTCTTTAATAGAACGTGAATTTTGATTAATGGTGGGAAATTCAGTTTTTTTGATCCTCTGTATTAATCTCAACTTCTAATATTGAATTTGTAGATATATCTCTATTTTGAATTTTATTTCTTCCTGCTTTGTACCAGCATAGGTTTTCTGGATGGTATCGGTTTTTCTTACCATTTTCTTCACAAATCTTGCATGGCTTTTTATCATTACTTCTTGTTTCTGATTTTGTAATTCTTTTTACATCTTTGTTATCTTCTATAATCTTTTTATTCGTTGTCTTTTCGTATCTTCTTATTTCATTAAATAAGTCCTGTGAATTTTTCAAATCTTCTCTATCGATTTTTTCTCTTACAAATGCCGGTAATCCTACAGCAATCAGATTTATTAAAGTTATTTTATCTATGTCTTTGTTTGTTTCTAGTAATAGGCGTTCTTTTCTTAAAGCATAATCTAGAAGTGAGCCCTTCAGAAATCTATAATTTATTGCATGCATTACCGGTGACCATCCTTTATCTGCAAAAGTTTCTAAGAAGTTTTCTCTCCAAATCCCCCATTCTGAATTTAGTGTATTTTTTATCAACATAGAACCATACCAGTCTCTGCAATTATCTTCTAGAAACAATCTTAAAATTTCAATTTTTTCGATATCTTTTGTAATATTTAATCTGTTACATTCGCTCTCATATGTCGATAACCATTGATTTACACTAACGTTCTTACCATTGAATTTCTCAATTACAAATTTTTCGGAAATTTTACTTAAGTTTCGATTCTTCAAGATCTGATTATCATCTTTATGTTCAGACAACTTTTCCAAGATTTTTATTAAATTTTCATCTATTTATGTTGTTTGAGAGATGATTTGGTTTTCTTCTAATAGATAGTCTCCTATTGCCATATTTCCACTCTCGTCTTTATAATTACTTAATGCTTTTTCACTTGACTTAGATTAAACCATACACTCCGTGTTTGTCCACATTTCTTGAGGGTCGTTGCAACTTTTTTGAACTCGGGCAGAGTTGTGAGCAGGGGTTGAAAACTGTTATAATATCGATTTCGGTTTTCAAAACAGTTTCAAAGAACCGTTATTTTCTATAACAGTTATGGGGAACCGAAATTCACGAAGATATCGGTTTCGGTTACGGTTCTAGTATTGGTTCCGATATCGATTCCATATTGGTTCTATTTGGGTTCTATATTGGTTACGGTTCTAATATCGGTTCCATATCGGTTCTCTTTCAGTTCTGTACCGGTTACGCTTACAGTTACAATCGTATTCGTTTTTATATTGATTTTATTTGGATTCTACATATAATTATTAGATGAAGAGTTAAGATTAAGGTTATAATAATATCCAATTTTAATTATTTCAAAATTTTATATATTAATCACATTTTTGCTACATATTTGTTTCATGAATATCTATTGTATGAGTATTGTAGAAATTCTCTTACCAGTATTTTCAAACGGATTAGAGCTGTCTCTTGTCTTGTGTCTTTCTTTTTCTAACATTACGGTTGTAAATTCATTTGGATGTGAAACTTCCAAATGTTTTTGTAGATTTGTTGAATGGTCCTATAAGTACTAATTTTATTAATGTTCTGCATTGTAGACAAAAATAACTAAGTAAATTATATGTATTTACCGAAACGATTGAATCACAGTTTTGAATTATACACTGAAGTTTCTTTTCACCAGCACACAATTTAAAATATCTTCGGACAATTTCGCATTTCTTTCCACCCATTGTCTTCTTGGTTTGGATTCAAGGTTTGACAACTGTATGTTTGCACACCACAATACCTACTAAAGTGATAAGATGTAGAGGGAATCATTTGGGACTTGAAACGTCGATATAACGCGTAGTTTGAAATTCGCATTCTTCGAAGGAACTGTAAACATAAACAGTTAACATGGGATAGAGCTATCTTTTGTCCTTCTATTTTATGTACTACCTTCCGAAATTTCGTTATACGTATATTAATTTATACAATGCTCGTGTAATAAATATTTCTGAAACCAATATAAAACGAAAATATAATTAATATATACCATTTTCAAATGATTAAAATGGATATTATTACAATCTTAACCGTACCTCCTTGCCTAATCATTATACATATGTAGAATCGAAATATGTAAAAGAAAAATAAGGATGAATTCGATTCTAACTGTAGACCGTAACCGGTATAGAACCCAAAGAGAACCGATATAGAACCGATATCAGAACCGATACTAGAACCGTAACAGGAACAGATATTAGGTCAGAACCGTTTTTTAAATAACAGTTATAACATTATTTCGGTTCTCATAACTGTTTCTGTCAGAACCGATACATAACAGTTTGAAACAGTTATTTTCGGAACCTTTTCAATCCCTGGTTGTGAGCTCTACATGATGTTTTAGCGACCACAAGTTACCTGGGACATGAAATTTTTTTTACGCTACGTTACGGTATAGTGTGAATCTAGTTTAAGCCGACCCCTACCGCATCTTCTTTCGTTGTGTGTTTTTGTGTAGTTCTTTCCTGATAAATAGTAAGGATACGAACAGCGATCGGACCAATGCCGAATCAGTGGTATCGATACCAGGTAACAAATTCGGATACCGTATCGAATAGTATTGGAGATATGAAAAGGTATCGATACCTTCATAAAGGTATAAAACAGGTATAGATACCTGCTTGATACCTATATACGTGTAAAAGTATCAATATCTACTCGATACCTCACGAGAGTATTGGTAATGGTATGGGAATTGGTATCGATGATTCGTTTTGTTTTCTGCCAGGGACGAATTTGGACTTGAATCTAAAATCGGCAACGCTAAGTTGAGGCCTCCTCTTATCAAATTCAGTAAACAAAATAAAAACACGTAACTTAAAACAGGAGGCATTGCATTTTATCGATCATCGATATCGATACCGATACCGATACCAATACCGATATTTTTCTGAGGTATCAGTAGGTATCGATACTTTTCTTAAGTATCCAATTGGTATCAATACTTTGATGAGGTATCAAACGGGTATCGGTTCAATGCAGTACTGGTATTAGTTTTGTATCGCTTCAGCAAGTATCGGTATCGATAATTGGTACCAAGTACCTAGGATTTCGATACCTTTGGATACATTGGATACCTTTCGATACCTTTTATCAAGTACCTCGGTATCGAATTGCTCGAGTATCGGTACGACCGTTAGATTATTAGTATTATTTACTAACGGGTATTTAGACCCGTTAGTGTACAATATAGCGAGTAGATATGAAATACAAGATACAAGATAAAATAAAATAATACAATAAGGACTAACAAGATAAAATAAACTTAAACATTAAGATATTAATATTTTTGATATTAAGAACTGATTAATATACCGCTTGAATAGGCTGTGGCAGCCAAACAGGTCTAAAACTTCGCAGTACTCATTAACGTTAATAACAATCCGGTTAATGCAATTGAAATGACCAAAGTACAGTGTGTTTCTTGCCAGAGAAGCGGATGACATCTTAAGCCAGGACGGCAGACATACAGCTTGAAAGCAGTAAGTATTTCAAGACAATTTGCGGTGCTATGATTGTACACAGACACAGGATTACCTATGGCACGGGCAGCCAGACGCAAAAATTTATGCTGATTACCTTCTAACTTAAGGGAAAGGTATCTGTGAATATGGTGCCCAAATATGGAGCAGTACTCTAAATGAGGACGAACGAGTGAAAAATATAAGAGACGTAAAGTTTCAATTCTTTTAAAATAATTAGATGCTCTGTGAATCAGTCCGAGTACTTTGAAAGCAGTACCTGCGATCCTAACAATATGTTCGGTAAATGGTAATTTGGAAGTGAAGGTAACTCCGAGATCCCTGATTTCATTAACAGATGCTAATGTGATGCCGTTAATAACATAGTTAAACACCGATGTGTTAGCCAAGTGGGAATAACGGATGATTGAGCATTTAGAAAGATTTAGATACAATTTGTTCCGAGTGCACCATGATTCGAGATCAAGAAGATCACGCTGTATCAGCATATGACTTAGATTGCAATCAACGGAATGAAACAGTTTTAGGTCATCAGCATACAGGAGATAATGGCAATAAAGAAAGCACTGAGAGATGTCATTAATAAATAGTACAAATAATAGAGGCCCCAGATGAGAACCCTGAGGAACACCAAACGTGACATTAATGGTGCGGGAAAAAGAATGATTGAATCTTGAGTCCTCCCAGATATAAAACTTAATATCCAATTCAATAGACTACCATCTAAGCCATATGCACGAAACTTATAGACTAATATTGAGTGACAAACAGAATCAAATGCTTTGCTGAAATCCGTATACATATATTGCATCGACTTGGAGCTCTTCTCAAGGGCGCAGCATAGGTAATGATGGTACGTAACTAAATTTGTGCTGGTAGATCTGCCAGCAATGAATCCGTGCTGTTCGTTCATAATTACGCTCTTACAGAGAAAGGAAAGTTTCTGCGCAATAATACCATCAAAGATTTTTGGTAAAGTACTTTAGATGCTTATAGGTCTGTACTTCTCGATGTTGGAAATATCACCACCCTTGTGGATAGGACAGATCAAAACAGCATTTCCATAGCTGACAAGGAGACCCTACAGTGTTTACTCCTTGGATTTTAATGAAACTTTAGTGAACGATTCTAGAGGCTATATGATGACATTCTGTAGAATATTTTGCGGTAATGCGCATTTTTTATAAACAATTAAAATATGAAGTTTAAAAGGCTATAAAAAAAAAAAAAAAAACAAAAAAAAATAGCTCAATGAAAAAGCACCTACCTCGTAAGCCGAGGGGTCCAGTGTTCGAATCCCGGTTTGTTCCAAGTTTGTTTTCTTTTCAACTTTTTGTTTCGAGCAATTTTAATTCCTTAATCTAATCATATATTTTTGAAAAAATAAATCGCAAGTATAACACAAATAACCTTCAGATCATTAACATATTTATTGTATTAGGACTTACAATTACTAGGGTGATATGCAATATAAAAGCAGGAAAAATAAAAATGGCCAGCAATGTGCACATCGGATGAAACATATAGAATTACAGTATTGAAGTTACTTGATACGATTAGATACATATTTATAAATAGTTCCAATACGCATAGAATAAAAGTGAAGGAATTAAAATTGCTCTAAACAAAAAGTAAAAAAAAAAAAAAACTTGGAACAAACCGGGAGCTTGGTGCTTTTTCCATTGAGCTATTTTTTAAATATTTTTTATAGCCTTTTAAACTTCATATTTTAATTGTTCATAAAAAATGCGCATTAGAGCAAAATATTCTACAGAATATCATCACATATCCTCTAGAATCATTCACTAAAGTTTCATTAAAATCCAAGGAGTACACACTGTAGGGTCTCCTTGTGAGCAAAAGATACGGATAGATATAGATAGGGATCCTTAAGGTATTTTAGTGTTTTGATGGCAGATTAGAAGCCAAAAATGATAAATGTATGTCGTGCATTATAGTTTGAAATATTGAAGATGCAATAACAAAAAAAAAAAATAGATACGATTGAATAAGTGAAACTTGAAATGAAGTAGCAATTAACGGATTTGTCGACGTGTACTCCTATGGGTATCAAATGTCGCATCACTTGTATAGATCTCATTGCATTACTAGTTCTTAACAAGATATAATACTGGACGTCATAGAATTTGCACATCAAACCTCTCAAAGTGTCCTAAAACTCATCGTTACCCTACAGCGTCAAAGGCATGAGTAAACCGAAGCATGCACACGCCAGAGTCCTGTTTACTTTCCTACACGCTTGCTTGACGTGCGGGGTCCACGTAAAAAGTGCCGATATCTTTTTTCATGCCGACAAAGTCGTTATCAGGTTATCATTTGATTTTGATCATACTGGTAGCCGCGTTTTTACAGTATCGACGCCTCTCACGTCGCACTAAACGAGCCGCATGATCGATCCATCCCGTCCCTCTGCCCCTTCGCGTTTATTTCGCAATTTACCATGGACACTAAAAAGTCTCTCATCGACCGGACGCGTTTCCCTTTCGTCACTTTGCACGTGAATTCATAACGACATGCAGACCCGCCAGCGTTTTATTTCAGTCACGCAGCTCGCAGTCGCGTCGATCTTAATCGACTTAACAGAGCGTCCAGAGGGTTGCCGCTATCGTCATCTCGCATCTGCAGGAAAAATTCCTTCCGGGGGTCTGATCGATTGATCGGGCGAGCAACGTTGGACGGGGCGATCGATCGATGAAGAACGTCCACGTCCTCGGTGCCTCCTTCTCTTGCGTCTGTTCGTTGTTCCTTGACACGGCAATCATTATCATCTGTATAATTAAGCTCGTTTAAGGGACAGGATTTTGCTTTACCAGCCAATGATCTTGTTCATCCGTGTACGCTCTTTTAATTGATTTTTATATGCGCTGCGCGCAGGGTTGGGCCGTTGTTAAAATGGCCTGTCACTTCGAATAAGGAAGAGCAACTGGTAGCTCTGAATCAGGAGAGCTGACAAGCTTCTGATTTTCTTGTTGGTACCCGTGTACGCGTCGCCATGGTTAATTGTCTGTAATTACAGTGACTCATGAAAGTATTTCAACATTTACCATAGAACATTTTTATAAATGTGATATGTGTGTTGTATGAAACTTTTCAATATATTATTGGTATCGTAAGTTAATACAACTACCAAAATGATGTAGGTAAAGTTTAAAACAAATAATTAATAATAATAAATAATCATAAATAATAATAAATAATAAATAGTTTAATAAATAAGAATAAATAAAGTAGTATTTAATAAATAATAAATAGTTTAATAAATAATAATAAATAAAGTATTTATGTATGAATTAAGTAACATTTACTAATAAATTTCGATTGAATAGTTCCGGAAAGAAAAAATTCACTATTCCGTGAACTTCGTAAAGATTCAACTTATAATAAATTCGATAAATTTCCTGTAAGGCAAAACGACGTACGTTACATTTTCAAGCAATTTAATTTGATGTGATCTAGAGCAATGACCAATTACCCGGGTACCCGGATCTGTCTCAAGATAAGGAAAATTATCCGAATCCTACCCGATCCGTCGGGTACCCGGGTACCCGAGATCTAATGGATCCGTTGGGTACCCGCGTAAAGGCCGAGCTACACATATCCGTTACCTTCCGATCCGTTGCTATCCGTCGGAAAAGTGAGAATATCATTCCCTTGGTTTTAAATGAAGCATGCCACACTTGACCGTCGTTTTCAGCGACGGGTCCCGTTGCTTTTCGTTGGTCGCTCCGTTGAAATTTCAATGGAGAAGATTGCTTCCTGCAAAGCTAGAATATCGTTGGCAATGATTTTTTTTTCTCCTTCGACGGACGACCCCTTGAAAGGGACCTTTCTTTATGAGCCTGATGGGTTGCCGTGTCGAACCTTTCGAAGCCCGCTCTCACCGGGGGTTTGAAAATGTAAGCAAACAGGAGCATCCCATTCACTAATAAAAATATTTTGTTTACAGTAGTGTAACGCCCTGAGGCGTGTTTTTGACAACTCTTTAGTCTCACAAGTAGAGCGACTTACTTGCGAGCGAAGGATGTGGGATTCGTGTGGCTGTGGCTAAGGATTAAAATCCACGATCAAGATTTTTCTTATAAATAAAGGGTTTATTCACTAAATCCTAATCTAATTACAAATGGTTATGTGTGTGTGTTGACTAAGAGCCTTTTCACACGCTCCGGTTTTCGCCGGCCGGCGAAAAACCGTCCGGTTTGCAAATCTGTTTTACACGCACCGGTTGCAACCGGCCGGTTCGTCTGTGCCTGCTATGCCATATCGAATGTTCTTGTCCATAGAAATCCTTTTCCACTTGCTTTTTCGGTTTTCAAGGAGTAATATTAATCGGCTCCAATCCGGCGACCGGTTGACAACCGGCGTGTGTGAAAGCGACAATGCATTTTCATGTACTACCGAACCGCAAACCGGAGCGTGTGAAAAGACTCTAAGTCTATCTTACTTCTAACGCGATTTCTAGCTTATCGGTAATTTATAGTTATCGACACCTATCGGAGGTTTTGACAGTCTTCTTCTCCTTGACCGGTTATGGTGGATCGGTGCTAATCGTTGTTGACCAAAGGACTGTTTAAAGCGACCTCTGCGTCGTTGCTGACCAAGGGGCTATTTAAAGCGGCCTCGGTGTCGTTGCTGACCAAGGGGCTGTTTAAAGCGGCCTTGGTGTCGTAGCTGACCAAGGGGCTATTTAAAGCGGCCTTGGTGTCGTAGCTGACCAAGGGGCTATTTAAAGTGGCCTTGGTGTCGTAGCTGACCAAGGGGCTATTTAAAGTGGCCTTGGTGTCGTAGCTGACCAAGGGGCTATTTAAAGCGACCTCGGTGTCGTTGCTGACCAAGGGGCTATTTAAAGCGGCCTTGGTGTCGTAGCTGACCAAGGGGCTATTTAAAGCGGCCTCGGTGTTGTTGGCTAAAGGGGCTACTGAAAGCGACCTCAGCGTCTGCTGCTTCTTCCCGATTAGAACTCTCGATTCGATTGAAATATTTGATCTCTTCTGCTCGGCTCGGAATCGCCGAATTTATACCCAATTTGGCTTCCCCCACTTCTGTGTTAGTTTTGTTGAGGGTTGTTTGATAGTCTCCTTGACCTAAAGGTACTGCGTAATTACAAATTTATATCGAAACGCGTGCGCGACTGTCATGGCGTTAGGCGCCGAAATTTGAATACAGTAGTTTTCACTCGCTCATTCATACATGCATGCATACCTAAGTATATGTGTAGTCTTGAGTATTCTTTTATTTATTTATTAGAATTTTTCAGAAATATAAAAATTCGTCAGGGTCGTTACAGTAGCATTTGATCGCCATAGAATTAGAATGAAAATGACTCTAAACACGATATAATTATGACCATTATTAAGCGTTTTAATAGTAAAGTACTTTAATCATTCATAATACGTATGCGTATGATAAACATGTGATCGAGTGTATCAGTCATGGATATTAAAAAATAAATCATGGTTACTAAGCAGGTGTGATCGAGGAACGAGACACATGATACGCTTGTATATACATTGAACGTAATTAGATAATATGCATATTGATTTCTTTATAAGGAAAAGAAGAGTTTTGAAAATTTCATAGTTCCATAGTTTTTGAAATATTAGTATTAACATATGAAAAAAGGACAGCCAGTATGCAATATGGGTAAATAGTAAATAGTTGTGTGCATTATTAGATAGGACGGCCGCTCCGAAACGATCTATAGAGAAATGTATAAAGTTACCTGTACCTTAGACTGGCGCAATCCAGTAATTGCACATCACTCCGACTGAGTCATCCTCTTTTCAAATAGAACATTAATCTATTGTTTATCGAGTATGAAATAAAAATCCTAATTTCACATACGCCGAAATTCAGAAGTAAATACGAAATTATTAGATTTGTCTTTCATTCCGTGTAGTTTTTAATGCACAGGTACGCGTGTATTGAAATACAATGGTGTAAGAGTACTAAATACACGGTTTGAAATATTTGCGATGACCACTTTTTCCTGCCTATATTTTGTTACTATCGTTTCGTCTTGAGCGAAAGGTGTTCTTCTCGTCCTCATTGTTCAAGTCAAGATACTAATCAATTGAAATACAAATTTTTGTAATGAAAAAATGATTTCAATGAAAGCGGCAGAATGAATGAAACGTTCGTAAAGAATTCTTCGAAAAGTTATTCGAACTGTCATAGCCAATTTGATCTAGTAATGATTTGGACTAAATCGAGCAGTCATTAAATTGTCTTTCTGAAAATTATAGAAAATAGATAATATCCAAAGTAATATTTTGTTTCCTGGAATAGAATCATGATTCTCAATTCATGATAATCTAAGTTAAGATTCATGGTAATCAAGGTAAGAATTCGCATTTTTTCAGGCTTACATATTTATAAATGAAATCCAAACATTTGGAATTTTATATAATATTTATTTAATAATGAAAATATATTGATCATTCTAATATGCTACTCCCATAAGTACGGAAAAATACTGAAATATCGGTTCTTAATTTATTTACCTAGGTGCTACCATTCCAAAGAGAGTGAAAAGAGTATATGTTTATAATTATAATGGGATACAACAGTAAAAATATGAACGCGAAACCGAATACGGATACTCCGAAACCACCGGTGGGTAACGGTGACCGTCGTTGAGCGACGGAAGGTGATGGAAATCGACGGCAACGGACGGCAACGGATCCCAACGGACGGCTATGTGTGGCCCGGCCTTAACCCGACTATCCAGAGATCTCTCTTAAGATAATTATAATATTTGAACGGTAGTAGGTATAACTTTATCTTTAATACTAAATATCTGGAATAAATGTAAATAAGGTAAGTTGTATTTTTTGCAATAAAAATTTTGCACCTAATACATATCGTTGTTTCAATATAAAAAATGTATCCGAGTATCTCATGAAATATCCGGTTACTTGGATAATTTTCATTTGCCCGGGTAGTTGGATAATGGGTAATTTTCATTTACCCGGGTACCCGAGTAATTTTCGTTTACCCGGGTACTTTTCATTTACCCGGGTATCTCACGGGTAACCTGAATACCCGGGTATCTCATAAGTAACAGCTCGTGATAACTGTGATCTGGAAAGTAGAATTTATGTTTTTAACAGAGAAAAAATCCATTAAAGAATGTTTTCCATTATAAATGAAAATATAAGAAAATTCGAGTACATAAGACAGTATTGATGTTTAAAATTTTAAACGCGAACATCTCGAAAATGAAAACATGTGACATGCGGTGTTTTGCCTTATAACCACAAATTTATCAACGTAGGGAGCGAAAGTGCGGGACAGTGTTATACGTCTGAATACAAAATCGTGCAAGGTGGCTGCAAACGAGGCGGCCAAGGAACTGGAATGTGGATACCATCTGCTCATTCGTTCGTCCTTAACATTTCTTTATCGCGCGCGCATTATGTGCCAGTCGGGCAACTAATCTTCCTGTCGACCCACGGGTACCAGCAATGAGCTTTGAGATTAGAATTTGAGTCACGTTGAATGTAGGGCGATGAAGGTACAGATTTTGCCAAATATATTCAACGGCGATCGATTAATTGAAAATATTTCTCTGCAACGCGTGGGATTACCTTGAAATCGCCGCCAATCATTTCACCGACATCAGTTTTCGTTGACAATTTCTAATCGGTCCTGTGTTCACGGTCCAAGAGCTGTGTCCAAATTCTAGTTCTGTCAAAAAGTAACTAGAAATCGGATCGTGAAAACGAACAACTCAGATGAAAATCTTGGACGGAAACATGTTACGAAAAATGCTGCGCGTCCCATTTTTCCATAACAGTGGCTAATTTCTACTTCCAACCAGTTGTAACAGGATAAACAGTTAGTTACCAAAACTGTGTCCGAGAATTTGGACACAGTTGGAGGTGACCTTCAAATGTCCGAAGTACCTCCACCTGCAAAAAAACTATTATCGCCACCGGATGGCCCCCTTCGTACTGTGCAATTTTATTTCAGCAAATATTTCTGTGAAACTTATAGTTTCCGAGATATCTGAGTTGCTAATAGTTATTGCCCCACCCTGTATAGTTTAATCGGATACCTATCTAGAGATTGCGAAGCTACTGCATATTTTTCAAAATTGTTTCTTCTTTCTTTTTTTAAACATTCATCACATTAATTTGTGTGTTCGATTCAGATCATTATCCTGTTATGTAACAAGACATAGCGATTAATCGTTGTCCTAAAGGTATTGAATATTAGCAAAAGACTTCCAACACTCGTTAGGCGTAAGTTAGGCTTGGATTAGAGACTTTTGGAGGTGTAAGTTAGGTCTGGATTAGATTGGTAATTGAGGAGTCTGGAGGCGAAATGTCGCAGTCATCCATGGGAATAAAATATTGTAATAGTTTTAACAAATTTTAACAACTTCAAAATGAGAATTGTAATGACTGAAAGCTTTATGTGTTTCTCTTTAAAATTGTAACTGCAGCATACACCAAGTCGAAATTCATCCTGTAACATACATTGTTACGTTAAGTCTAGTTATCTTGGCTGTAACATTTATCAGCCGGTGGCTGTTGGACCAATAGAAATATTCGATCGTTTCCGCGCAGATCGCGTAAAACATCGTTGGTGATTAAGATTCAAGCTTATTTATCCGCATACATACGCTGCGTGTGTTGTCTCGTATCAATGCCGCGCCCAAGGCGGTTTCTCATTACTGCTAGAAAAGATATCGTTTGCGCCTCCATGATCGCGGTGAAACTTTATTTCAGCCTGAAGCAACGCACGAAAATCGCGATAAATTTCTGGATTAATAGCGTCGAGTGGAATATCTGCTTTGAATCATGACGTTGTCATGTTCTTTTCCGGATCAAACTGCAGCTTAAGGTATCTTATCTCATTACGGGTATCGTATGAGTGATTTCCTGTTTCGCTGCAGTAAAATTTCTAGCAGTTGAATTTTTTATCCCTTTGTGCGAAAGTGTGGGAAACGTTTGGTTAAAAATATAGTAAGATGGAATGAAATATGTAATTTAAATAAATTTAATTCAAAGAAAGAATGGTAGCGATTATTTGTGCAGAAATAAATTGTTGGAAATATGAAGAACTTATTTAATTTCCTTTTGAAATTGGGTTCGTACGTATGAACAGTAAAAAAATATGTATTCAAAAAACATTAATCTATTACCCATTATTTTCCAACAGGGTTAAAATGTCTTCAACGTATGTCGTAAAACCGTTATCTTGATTGTTTGTACACAACCGATTTTTACAAAGAAAATTTTGCTCATACTTCACACTCATATTTCGTTAATAGTTTTCTAACTACATAATTCCACCATTTAATAAAAGGCAGCTACCTACACCTTTAACTTGGATAAATGTTTACTTTCCATCTTTCTAGGTTAACTCAATTTCTATCATTTGCAAGCATAGACGTAAAGTAAATACTCTAATATATTAATTGGCAGCAGATTTAACAGACTTGTCACCGAAATCGTAGCTATTTGTTTCCGCATTAAACTGCAATTTTGGCAACAGGGCCTGCATTATCAGATCGAGATGCAGATTGGCGTCAAAAAGCGAACAGATCCTGCTAGCAGAACTTGTTGCAAAATTGGCCAATCTGCCGCCAAGTTGACAGCAGGTCTGTTAACAGCGTTTCTGTCGCCAATTAGTCAACAGTCCTATACATTACAGATCCTGCATCAAATTTGCTGTCAATATAACAACAAATGCTGTAATGGCAGATTCTGTAAAAATCTGCTCGGCAGGTTTGGCTATCTGGGTAGCCAGCGCAGTTTCAGTGTTTCCCTTATTCAGAGTATATCAACAATTAGGAAGAAATAGTTACCATACAGTCACCAGTCACCAACCTATCGTTTTTTGATGTTGTTTGATAGGGTAAAAGATGACTTCATTGTCTAAGAAACAGAGAGGTAGAGGGACAAAATGAAAATAAAAGTAGCCGAAGGCACAATGGTAACGCAAACCATGCTCTCTTATTCTAATATTTTAGGGACTTTCAGTTGAATGTCCATTTCCTTCACATTGCATCGCTTTAACTAAAACTTTCCTTCAGTATTTACCTTCCAAGACTTAACGCTACTACTTTATTACTTATGCTTACTATTATTTTTGATATCACCATTCGCCTTTCAATTTTTGTTACTCGAATAACATTCATTACATCCGTATAAATCAACATTGTCCTTTATGTCGAATATGTACTCACTTTCTAGCGCCACACATTCAGATGTAATCATTGTATCTATCTCAACCCTCTCCCATATTCTCATTCAAGCATCAACAGTCGAATCGATGCCAATGCAATTTCCAAAGACCAGCAATCACCGCCACAGCTTGTTAAGCTCAAAATCACCGGACAATTCAAAGAACCTCGATGCACCCTCTTTCTCCCCCTGTTCCCTTTCCCCCCTAGTCGCGTATTCGCTCTGGTTTTCGCGGTGTCAGCCGCCGGAGTACCAACTTCCTGGAGGCATTCCTGTGTACCTATATGGGGTCCTATACCCATGGGCCGATGTCCACGTCTCTCGTTCTAGCTGGATGGTGGCAATAGTTGGCCTGAGACATTGGTGCAGGTGTGGCGGCGCGAGTGCCACAAAGAGGGACTCGTAAATGGTACAACCTTTGCTCTAGGCACGCCGGGACCACGAGGACTTGGACTTTTTAAGAGACTCTTACGTTCGCCTGCCAGGTCGCCGGAAGAGCCGTGTCGGTCCAGGCCACCTGGGAGTCCTTAAGAAACACGCGGGACCCCTTGTGCCGCCCGGAAGAATTAATTATGCTAGCAGCCAGCCCGTTAGCCTCTCCGCTTGTCGGAAAAATCGATGGAATGCGATTCGATCCGGAGAAATGTCCGGCCGCTTTCAATGCATGCCGATTCGCTGGTTTCACTGTGGAATGAGTAACGCGCGAGAAGCGGTTTCACCAGCCGCGGAATGACGCCTCGCTCGCCAACTGTGTTTGTGAGATGGGTGTCTTAGCGTTAATTATTCGAGATGCGATTGAGAGTCTTTCTGTCATGGCTCCGGCTGTGGTAAGGAGTCACATTGACGAAAGTGATCCAATACTTCGTCCTGACTTACAAGTACCCACTTTAGTAATTAGAGGCAGTAGAACTCCATTTATTTCAAGACTTGAGAAAATAATGGCTCATAATACCATGCTTAGACGATTAAACATACATTGAATCCTGAATAAATTAAATTTTTTTTTAAATAATTAAAATTCACACTAGGGTCCAACGACCAAAAGTGTCCTTCAACTTTAAATGCAATCAAAGAATATCATAAACATAGTTTAGATAACTGCATCACAAGGTTATGTGATAATGTGAAAACTCTAATTCCTCGGACCCACGACACGCATCTCGTGATCGTACGCGAGTACGTCCAGAGTGCGTACGTATAGAGCGACTTCGTTGCGAAGGCTTTGCTATTGGGTCTTCTAATTAAGGGAGTAGCGTGTGTGAGTGTGAATGTACACTCCTTAGTCCATTCAATTCGGTTCTCACGCTCTCACCTTTTTACATTTCATTCCCAAAAACAAGATAGATTTATAACTGATTCATATTGCTTATGTCGAATAGATCCACGCAGTAGTTAAAGTTTTCAAGAAAATATATACATGTGTAGAAAACGCAATAATATAGCAATTATATGGACAGTGATCTGTCTTACATCAATGATTGTTATGATGCAACGCAACGGTTGGAATGGCGGCACACTGTGGTTTATTTTACATAATTTGAATAATGCTATTTTATAAAGAGTTACGCAGTAACTATCCTACGTGGCCTCTTGCAGCGGATGTAGAGTATTCGGTGACGCGATAAACGGTCGCTTAAACAGTTTCCAAGAAAATCTTTGCATTTGCAGAAACTAGAATCTATGGCTCGTGTATGAAATAGTAGTAGGGGAAGGTGGGGCAAGACGGGGGAGGGGGGCCTTGTACCACGTAATGTAAATGTGTCAATCACAATCATGCGGATTCGATGTGTCGCTTCAATCGCAAACGACGATCAACGAGCCAGCGAAGCACGTGCTTGCATGTTGAATTAGACCACATTTTATCATATTGTGCAATTCTCTTGTTTTTTCATCATAGTCTTTCACTTGTGGAATTACTGTTAAATTGTGGAAGTTCCCCTATGAATGTATATGTTTCTGAAACAGAATTTCATAGGTAACAAGGTAAGTATTTTACTTTTTACTTTTGTAAATATTATTTGCAGAATATTCTGGTATTACTGCGTTTAGACGAGAAGGGGCAAGATGGGGTGCCTTGTATTTCTTAATAGCCAATCCGATGAACCGCACGCAAATTCCCCAATCGACATTCTAACTTTGGTAACTCTTTCTTCATTTTTCTTCTATCACTACGTCTCCCTTTAACATTTCTTCAATATTATGTTATAAATTGCTCGCATACTGCATTTTATCTAGCCATTCCCTCATCCATTCATCCCTGATTTCACTGATTCCTGCATATATCCAAATGTGGTAGGTATTAATCAGTACCCCATCTTACCCACATTGGTACCCCGTCTTACCCCACCCGTGGGGTAAATTGAAGTTAAATTGAAAGACTATTCATCAAAGAATTAGAAAAAAATAAAATTCATTTCTTTACTACAAAAACCTACGTTTTATTCATTATTGAACCTTAACTACCCCGTTTTGCCCCACCTTTCCCTATTGGTCCGCCATCGTCCGGGCCATCATTAATCTGCTATACTCCCCGATCGGGCGGTGTTTTTCGTTAATAACTCGTTAAAAAAACTCCACCTAACATTTTCGCTAAGGAAAAAGTTGTTTAAAATCACATCAGGAATCACCCATTTTAAGGAACTGCAACATTTTTGTTACACCCTGTATAAACATACACTGAGAAAAATCGGAGAGGAAAAATTACTACACTGCGTAGTAAAGAAGCACCTTAGTGTGAAGTGTGACTGTTTCTACCACACCAAAAGGAAAAAATAGCACATGCACAGTAACCTTTAATGGATTGTGTTTCTGAATTTACTGGACCAGCATAGTAAAATTTCTGAAAGGTTGTGAGACACAGCGACATTTGTATGCATCTGTAGCGTATTTCTTATGCTTCGGAAAGAAGTGACGTTTCGCGGCATAACCTCAATTTGCTTGGCTTTTAACGCTGTTGTGTCGTCACAAGTATGTTCTATATCGTTAGGAGCCATATTTTCAATGCCTTTCGATGGATATCGCATAGACGTCTAAAAAATGGTATAATATTGGAAAAACATATTTCCAGACATATTTGTTACGGCCTCAGCCGTTAGCAGATATTGGGCATAGGCCCACATAGGCGAGTTCGACAGTGAAAGTTTCACAGGGCTTCCGCTAGAGTGTTCTCGATCCACTCTTTCTTTCGTCTTTCTCGCTAGTGCTTGATTCTAACCCTGTTCGTATATATACGAGTTCCGAAATAATCTATACTCAATCGCGCGTGCAGCGTAGGGTCCGTCAGCATAGGCCTACTGATGATGAAGTGAGTCAGAGATTCTGCTTTGTTTGACGCGTCCGTACGAAATCGCCATGCCCCCCTCCCGCGTCTCTCTTCTTCTACCCTGAATTCTCTTGGTAATATTGTCGACTTTTGTTATAATCTACTGATCGTGGATCCGTCGTTACTTATCGCGTGGCCCCCCTCTCTGTCTTTTTAGTTTGAACGAAATTCAAACTTTACTACAGTATGTAGTAAAATTTAGTACACGAGGTCTGTAGTCTTTACTAATTCTTCACGACCAAAAATTACTACACTGGTGAAGTAGTAACTAGACCACTGTCACCAATGGTGCTACTTTAGTCGACAGTGTAGTAAAATTGCCTCGATTATATACTATAAAGTAAAACCGATTTTTCTCAGTGCATCCAATTTAACCGCTCTGCTCTGTAAGTCATACCGCTGGGTACCGTGTGCGTGCATCCGTGATAGGAAAACGTACCAACGCACGCAGGAAGCACGTTTAACTTAATACACGTACTGGAATTTCGTGTTCTAGCATGCAAGCATGTACGCAATGGCGCGGCAGTGCCCAAGCTGCGCTATAAATTCAAGTAATGACCGTTTATAGAAAATAATGGCGAGACCGGCAAGCATTTATCAACCGCATACGTCCCCGGAATCTATTCGTTCATTCATGCGCCGCAGGATCGAGAAATAATTGAGTGGATCCCTTCTTCTTTCTCTTCGCACCGCTTTCTGCCAAACCGTCGCGTGTCACGGTGGAAGGTAAGGCAGAAACACTGACAAAGAGAGAAATATTGAGCTTTCTACAGCCATTCGTACGCCAATCCTATTTATGGTGAAATTCATGTGCGACTTCGATTACTATGTAATTGTTATATTTCATTGTAACAAGGAAAATGTAGGCCAGACTGTGGGAAATGCTGTACATTTGAAAATTAAGAATAGTGCTTCGTATGGTACTATTTTAGTTGACGCTATATTTTACTTTTAGTCCAGGACTACATGGGCGTTTTATACGCTGCGTGCTAGTGTAAAAAAAGTTAAAAAAAAAAATATTTTTTTAACGTTTTATCACCAACGTGTTGCGCGTTTCAGAAACAGTACATGACGTATAAAAATAGATTCGTTCTTATCATTCAAACAAATTGTTGCCTACATCTTCCAAAATTCAACTTGATACGAAAATAAAATTGTAAACCATAGTAAATCGTTTACTATTGAAGAAACAAGTGCGACCAATGGAAATAATGAAAACTAGTAGAAAAACTGACAAAATAAGATCTGTACTCAAAGTTCCACTTACACAGTTCAGTTTTCTTCAGGAGTTTGCGGCGATTCGAAAACACACGAAAACACGCGAAAACGCGCACCGCAGCCAGCCTCGGGTTTCGCAGCCGTGCGCGCAAGCACGCGGGGATACCCGCACTGCAAACGGATACCGTATACCCGAGTCAGATAGAAATCGATGCGGAATCAGCCGGAATCTCCATTTACGTCTCACTCACCACACCGTCCAGGTAATATCTGCGCTGAGATTTCCGCGATTATTTATCCATGCTGTACACATAAAAGCACGTGCACGTATAAGAACACCAAGACGTGCGACTGTGGGTCCGCGAGGGGTCCGCAACCCCACTAGTCGGCTTCTAACCGCCCACGCTCCTCTATGGACGTGCACATGCACAATTTATGCGAAGAATTCCGTGCGCACAGCTGCACGCCGTCCTCCGGTCGAGTATCCGGATTCCTTTGGGCGGAAATACGAACGAGAACCGCGATGGACATTACCTGTTTGTTCTGAATTTGCAGGATTTCCCTGTGACGTGAGTCGCTCGGAGAAAGAACAGATTGACTGGATTCTGATGGTTCGGTAGCAGGTACATTACTGACGAATGTAGTTGAACGACGCTCGAGAAGGGGTGAAATGATTGTGTTAATCCCTTATCGTATAGCGAGTTACATACAGGGTGCGCCAAAGGTATGGAAACGGTCAAATATTTCGAAAACGGAACATTTTTGAGAAAAATGTTTCAGAGCAATGTTTTAGGGCTTTAAAAATTCTATTGAACGATAGTATCCGTTTAACTTTCAGAGGAGCAATCAAGGTCAAGTCACGTCAACATAATTTTTTTAAATGGAACACCCCATTTTTTATCATGCAGTGTTAATGCTGACGATGAGACCTTTTCGAAACACTAGCTGATTTTTACCTATTTCTATTGAAAATGGCAAAGACTTGTCAAAAAACAGGCGGAAGACAATTCGAATATTAACGAGTTAAAGCATATTAATGCTAAATCGCAACTGCTCAAAGCGTATGAACGCTAAAATTGCCCTTCCTAAGCCCATACGTGAGGACCATGATTGTGCGAAGTCCAATTCAGAAACCTCCACGCAGTGCACCATGGATAATAACAATGAGGCTGACGGCACCGAAGCATTTAAAGCTCAGACAATTTTCAACAGAAATAGGTCATCAGCTAGTGTTATGGAAAGGTCTCATCGTCAGCTTTAACATTGCATGATAAAAAAATGGGGTATTCCGTTAAAAAGATCATGTTGACCTTGATGTGACCTTGATTGCTCCTCTGAAAGTTAAACGGATACTATCGTTCAATAGAATTTTTAAAACCCTAAAACATTGCTCTAAAACATTTTTCTCAAAAATGTTCCGTTTTCGAAATATTTGACCGTTTCCATACTTTTAGCGCACCCTGTATGTATAATAGCGTGGAAACGTTGCTGGTCACTTATATTTCTCACTTTATATTCTAAAATCGATGCTAAAAGAAATATCGCTAGGTTTGGCTAAAAAGCTATCACAAATAAAAAGAAATAATAATTTTTTGTCTACTTATTTACAAAATTATTAAACTAAGCTGTGCAAAAGTTTCCGGCCATGTCGTTTTATTATATTTCCCTGTAACATGCCAAAAATTAGTAAATCTTCGAAATTTTTTTTTTAATACAAAATGTATTGGACAATCAACTAAAAGTTTTACTGTTTATTATATTGGTTTCAGGCTATATTCTAATGTTCTTTATTTTTCGTTTAAAAAATCTATAGTTTCTTTAAACGTATTTTTTTCAAAACCACTTTTTTCAACTGGTGCAGGCAAAATCAAAAAAACTATTGGACCGATTCGGCTGAAAATTTTCCACATTGCTCTAGAAATATCTGGCTTTCGTTGGTAACAGAATAATATTGTTATTTTAATTATTAATTAGTGTTTACATCGATAAACAATTTTGAAAAAAGACACTTTTTTTACATTTAATCTTTTAACGTGCGCCGTCTTGTCAATTTACTATTTAAATTGTAGTTACATTAATCACAAAAATTTTTTAATTTTTTATTTCGGATCGATGCATCACCAAGAATCATGTGCGCCAGCGACACACTTACTTTTATACGCAGTAATCTTGACCGCCTGTTAAATTACGTAAATTATCGTTAAATGAAAAATAAAACACATTAGAACACAGTCTGAAGCCAGTATAAGAAACAGTAATTTCAGTTAAATTGTCCAATACCTTTTATTATTAAAAAAATCTTAAAAATTCACTAATTTTTCACGCGTTAGAGTGGAAATGTCTTTCGAACGAAAAATGTTATTGAACTATAACAGTCTATATGGCTTTTGGGTGTTATAGCAATAGTGCTCCGAACGATCTGGTTATCAATATTAACGATAAGAAAATTGATAGGGTGAACTATACAAAATACTTGGGAATTCAAATTAATTGCTACCTAAGATGGGATAAGCACATTGATTTAATAATCAACAAAACCAAATACTTACTTTTTATATTCTACAAATTAAGGGACTTTATGATACGAAACATTTGACTATAGTTTACTATGCATTTTTTAACAGTTTAGCAACTTATGGGATATTGCTTAGGGTGGTGCTTATGGCAATGTTATACTATTGGAACTATTGCAAAATAGATTAGTTAAGATAATAAATAAAAAGAGTGATAGTACATTTAGTCGTTTGTCAATAAAACAAACTTTTAAACTGGAATTTCTAAACACCGTTATTTCTTTTGAACCACTCAGGAAAAAAAGAGACATTCCCCAGTGCATGCGATGTCAAGCCTACGGCCACACTAGGAATTACTGCAACAGAACTCCCGCATGCGTAAAATGTGCAGGTAAGCACTTAACTTCAGACTGCCCCTTGAAAGGTCAAATTGATAATGTGAAATGCCACAATTGCCAGGGCAATCATCCTGCTAGCTACAAGGGATGTATTATAAGAAAACAGCTTCAGCAAAAACTTTATCCTGCTCTTAGACAAAGAACAATCGTTAATAACCCGAATAACTCGTCACAAAATCTCATCCCAGATAACAATAATAATGCCATAATCCGACAGACTGATGTTACTAACAAAAGCTGCGCACAAGCTGTATTAACACAAACACAAGTTCAATCCTACCTTCCAAGCCAGAGCAATGACTCAAACAATGAAAACTCAGAAATCAAACAACTATTAATACAATCAACTAAAAACACGGAACTCATAACAAATATGCTCCTAGAACAAACCAAATTATTACAACAACAAACCCAATAAATAAACACTATGACAATTATTAACCACCATGATAACTAATAAAAATAACAAAAATGGCTAACGAACTAAAAATTGCAATCTGGAACGCTAACGGACTACAACAGAGAATACAGGAATTAAAACTCTTCCTACAAACCAAAGATATTGACGTAATTCTCATCTCTGAAACACATTTAACAATTAAGCACTACATAAAGATTCTGTACTATACGATATACGATACTAAACACCCATCCGGCAAAGGTCACGGTGGATCCGCTGTAATTATCAAAAATAATATCAAACATCATCTTTATAGTATTACTAATCGCATATACTTACAAGCAACTGTGGTAAACATTGAAACCACCAACGGCCCAATAAATCTATCCGCAGTATATTTCCCTCCCAAACACAAGATAACTATGGAACACTACTCAGAAGTTTTTAAGTCGTTAGGAAATAAATTTCTTGCTGGTGGAGATTATAACGCTAAACATGGACTTTGGGGATCCAAAACAATCTCCCCAAGAGGTAAAATTTTAGAGCAAACCGTACGTAAACTACACCTAAACATTCTCTCTACAGGAGAACCAACATACTGGCCAACGGCGTATGACAAAACTCCCGACTTAATAGACTTCGCTATAATCAAAGGTCTTAACAGCTCACTATTCAAAGTCAAATCAAGCCTTGATCTCAGTTCTGATCATACACCGATCATACTAAATTACATGGGCAAACCAATTAACCTCGTAAAAACACCGCCACTGTGCAACAATACCACAGACTGGTTACGATTCAAACAATATATCGACGAGAACCTAAACTGCCACGTAAGTTTAAAAAATCCCACGGAAATAGACTCTGTCGTTGATAAGTTTACTACTCTGACACAAGTGGCGGGATGGCGCGCTACTGAACAAAATACAAACAAACACCGCACAAACTCCTATCCGAAGTATATCTTATCAAAAATTAAACAACAACGCAAACTTAAGTATACCTGGCAAAAGCAAAAAACACCATACAATAAAAGAAGATTAACCCGTTCGCTACCAACCGTCACATATATGTGACACAGACATTTCTAACCACAGCCCGACGTCACATATATGTGACAGACGTTTTTGGACAATTTGCTAAGGCATGTTTAAACATATTGTTGATTGAACAATATTGTTAAGTTCTAAAACGGTCAAATGTATGCAGACTGTACTTGGTCTATACTCGCATTAGATTTAGAGCAGGGTTTCCAGCAACCAACCGGCGCAAAGCTACTTTCTACGCTTGCGAGATTTGCAAAACGAACAAGGGACAACCGATTGGACTGTGCGTTGACAAATGTTTTAAGCTTTATCATACACAATAAACTGAATTTCATGTTGAAAACTTGTATTTCTAAAAATTTTTTTTTTCCTATAATCCATTTCTTCTAATTTCCTGTGACACATATATGTGACAGCTGGGCTACAACGTTTCGTTTCTATCTCTAGCCCAACGTCACATATTTGTATCAGTTGGAAAGAATGTTTATTTTACTTTTTTCGATTGTTCTAAATACACATACGTAAAATTTATTCCAATTGATTACATATACTCACGAAAAAACTCTTGGGCTGTGGTGGATGTTTTTCCCGGGAGACCGTGGTAGCGAACGGGTTAAACTCAATCACCAAAGAAGTTAAAACACTCATACAAGACTACCGTAACGAAGAATTCCATTCATATATTTTTAACCTTTCGCCCAATGAGGACACCAATTATTCTTTGTGGAAAGCCACCAAAAGGCTTAAAAGACCCATCCTATCCCAACCAGCTATAAAAAAAGCCGATAGTACCTGGGCAAAGAGCTTACAGGATAAAGCTACAACCTTTGCCGAACATCTGTACAAAACTTTTAAAACTAATGATACAAACAACTCACACTCAAACAATTTAATCATGTCACTACCTTACGAAACAAATTCCGAAGATCCGCAAGATATAAAATATACCACGACAAAAGAAGTTATTAAAATCATCAGAAACATAAAAATCAGAAAGACTCCTGGCTTTGTCCTAATTAATGGTAAAGTTATAAAGGAACTTCCCCCAAAAGCCATCAGGATGTTAACAATTATTTACAACGCTATATTAAGGACCAAATACTTTCCTGGTAGCTGGAAGCTGGCACAAATAATCATGCTTCCCAAGCCCAATAAAGATGCCCAATTGACTACATCTTACAGACCAATTTCATTGCTCCCGATAATGTCTAAAATACTAGAAAGAATAATACTAAATAGAATGCAGGACATCATCTCACAAAAAGGACTTATCCCACCGCATCAATATGACTTTCAGACAAAGCACGCTACGATAGAACAGGTGCACAGCCTTACTAACATAATCACTGAAGCTCTGGAACTGAAACAATATTGCACTGCTATGTTCCTTGATATTGAGAAGGCGTTCGACAGAGTATGGCATGAAGGTTTATTATACAAGATTAAATTAAACTTTCTCAGCGCATTCTACCACCTAATAAAATCTTACCTTGAAAACAGAACATTCCTAGTCAAAATACAAGATAGTTACCCTGATATCCATAAAATCAATGCCGGAGTTCCTCAAGGTAGTGTCCTAGGACCTACTCTTTACACTCTCTACACAGCTGATATCCCTACCAGAACAGATACCGAGTTATTTACATTTGCCGATGATACAGCTATACTGACTGTACACGCTGATCCTAAAATAGCTTCTCAAATGCTACAAACACATATATTATCACTTGAACAATGGCTAACAAAATGGAAAACAACTGTAAACACAGAAAAATGCAATCACATCACATTTACGCTAAGAAAAGGCACCACTCCACCTATTAAACTCAACAATTACATCATACCGCAAACCAAAAATGTAAAATACTTAGGTCTACATCTCGACTCCAAACTTACTTGGAAACAACACATATACACAAAAATCAAACAAATCAGACTCAAAAGGAAAGATATGTACTGGCTGACTAGTAGAAATTCCAAACTATCACCTAAAAACAAACTACTAATATACAAAGCAATTATAAAGCCCATTTGGACATACGGAATTCCACTGTAGGGGATGGCAGCCAAAAGCCATATTACGAAGCTAGAATCAGTACAATCAATAATACTCAGAACAGTCGTTAACGCCCCATGGTACGTACGAAACGACGAAATACGCAAAGATTTAAACATATCCTCAGTATCTGAAGAGATAACAAGACTATGTAAAAATTACAAAACCAGACTAGAAGAACATCCTAATAGCACAGCCAACAGACTCTACACATGCGATCAACCCAGAAGGCTTCGGAGAAAACATGCGATAGATCTTCTGCACTAACAACCATCAAATACACAATTGCTTTACTGCAATCTTCTGACGTCTCGCCACTGGGATAGACGTCTACGTGTTCCATAACTACCCCGCTAAACCAATTTACAGAATGTCCAAGCATGGACAAATTGTAATAACTCATGGTTAATAATAATAATAATAATAATAATAAAAGAAGTAGAAATATTGCATTACCAAAAACAAAAAAAGTATAATCTTTAAAAGCAGTAAGGTAGTAGCATTGAAGACTTTTAATGAATTGCCTAAGGATTTAAAAAATCTTCAATTAAGTCTAAAGAATATAAAAACCAAATTAAAAAATTGGAAAAAATTTAGATAAAATCGCTAAAATAATTTATTATTATTATTATGAAAATGTATAACCATGTTGACACTTCAGATTTGTGTTTATGTATGTTTCTATTCGAAGGGGCCAAAATTGTAAATGCCAAAATTAGCTTTAAGTTAGTTTTTAAGTTAGTTTATATGCCAAACCCAGGCCCTCCAATCGATACTCTTGTGATTTTTACGCACGAATTAGTTTGGTCACCTCACCGATTGGTGCGCTGATGTCGCTCCATGCACACATGTGTAGGTGATACTGTGTATATTGAGTGTGTGACACTGATATATATACAATGGATACGGTATTGTAATAAGCCGCCTTGAAGCCGAATTGAAAGTAGTTTTTGCATGCCAGCGCCGCTAGTGTGATACGGGTGTACTGAGACTCGTAGAAAAGAAATTGTAATATAATGAATATTGAAAACTTTCTTTGCGAATATTTCGAATGCTAAAAGTGACCGCTTGGTATATGTATAGAGAAAAATTGTTCAGAATGGTGTTGCATTTTATTTATTTCCGCTTAAAGTGTAGAGAAGTAAAGTTCTTCCGTATCACACTAGCGGCGCTGGCATGCAAAAAGCCACTTTCAATTCGGCTTCAAGGCGGCTTATGACAATACCGTATCCATTGTATATATATCAGTGGTGTGTGAGACCGGTGCCACAGGTGCATGTTCGGGTTGTTGGTGGTTGACTGGGAAACGTTACGATTTGAACATCAGTTAGTTGTCGGTTTAGGTCGGAGCTGAATAAACGTTTTTGATAAAAGTGCTTGTTAATCAATACGTGGCTGCCGCCTCTCTACACATGTATAGCGTGTCACTGACATTACACACAAGGCAAGTGAAAAAAGAACATGGCGTCCACGGAAATATCCATATGATCCATAATGGCGTCGATGATGATGTCAACACAGAGTTTCAGGAGCAGATGAGTTTAAGGTTACAGTCTCCAAATATCTATCAGATTAACTATATTTAATAATTATAAAATTGTAAATTTAAAATTAACATCATTTGCTCATACAGGGTGATTCTGTGGCCAGTGGACTGCTGTGGCCTCGAAGTAACTTGAAGTGCCCCATCCTAAACATAGCGTCGAAAATGCAGGTTTGTTTGCATTCATCTGTAAATAAAGTAATAAACAATTTATTGTGCTTTCTTTGGCATTTCAATTGTGGTATTCTTGCTTTCAGGATACACCCATGCCGGAATAGCTGCCTCTGCTGTGTAGCCATCCTCGCAGAGACCTCCAGAAGGATTCAGCTTCTTGAACGACATTGTTGTATGTATATCAAGGTTGGGAAAAATGTAATCTGATTATAAATCATAAATCGTAATTAAAGTTTAGTGACTAATTACAGTTTCTGTAGTTAGTTGTTACTGACTACAATTTGACCAAATTTGACTCGGTAGTCAATAAAAATTAATAATTACAGAAACTGTAATTAATTACTAAACTTTAATTACGACTTATGATTTAACATCAGATTACATTTTTCCCAACTCTGATGCATATGTATGAACAGGGTTATCCACTCATCTCGAAACCCGAGCTCGTTTGTACTTACACGTCGAGTTTCGATATACATGGATAACTCTGTATGCATACTTATATTATGTATGTATATTTGTGTTTCATTTTTCCACATTTGAAGAATTTGCAACAAGAAGGATGCAACTTCATTTTTACCTACTTTGAGTAAATTGGAACAAGTATTTATAAAATCATTACTTAGACTTAATATTAAAACAAAAACATTAAATAGTTGTAGTAATGGTTTTAGAATTGTACATTAGAATTTTAGTATATTGTACGTTATAATTATGAAATTGCATCCCTCTTGCTGCAAGGTCCTCGGGTGCACCATCAAAGACTCAATCTGATCACTTAAGAGTAACTATTACGGTTTTTCAATGTATGAATCAGAAAATTAATCTAATCTGAAAGTTTATATGACATTACAGTAAATTCGTGTTTTACCTTTAATTTTTTGCTCAAAAAGTGATCAGTAATTATGTCTTTGACGGTATTTATATTAATGTTTATTAATATGTGTATGTTATCGTTAAATTGCGGATTTTATGCATTTATGGCAATACTGTAAAGGATATGCCAAATTATATAAAATATCAAAAGTATAAAATCAGTTCAAATATTTAGAAAATTAAAAATACAATTATTCAGGTACCAATTCTTTATTTGTGATTGTAGAAATTGTATTTTGCATAAAAATTCGCAGTCTACTTATCATTACTTATGTGGTGTTTCTATAATACACCGAACGGCGCTGTAAACAGAAACAAATTTTTTTATGGAAAGAAATAATTTAAAAATCATATTATTGTTTCATAAATATAATAAATATAATTCAATTATAGTTCATACTTATATTGGTGATTTTCATCAAGCAATGTTTAAGAAATTACTTCTTTTCTTCTAAAATTTTGTTTCTGTTCACCCCATTGTATGGTACATTTTATGTATTATTTATTATAATGTTACGTTTACTTTAAATTGAAATTGTAAGATATTACTAAAATATATTTCATTTTTATTATAAATACTGACTATTTGTCTCCTTTATTATTTTTATCATTGAAATCAATACACACACACACACACACACACACACACACGCACGCACGCACGCACGCACGCACGCACGCACGCACGCACGCACGCACGCACGCACGCACGCACGCACGCACACACAGGAGGGCCTGGCCAAACTTATGTACAGGTACATTTGGGTACCTCTATAGGAAGTATGTCTGTACTCAATATATGTGCTGTTACGTATGCATCATACGCATAATTGTTTCTCGCTCTCACGATTCTTCGAGCTCGAGTTTCGCAAGGAAAAATCTCCCCTTACCGCTTATCTTTGGATGCAGCTGCATCCTAACCAAAATTTTGAAGAAGCTGACGCAACTTTCGAACCTTCTAGAACTTTCCTTATTTGGAAAATTAGAGGCATCCCCATTCATTTTTAGGCCTATATAAACTCACTGATTCTAACCCTCGTGGGTTCAGAATCGTACTGTCACGTTTAGAGAGAACGTCGCGTCACATTCTCTAGAGTCGAATATTGGGAGATCGGGCTAAAGTTCCCCTTCGAATCTAAACTGACCTTATAGGATCCGCGAGTCCGCATAAATTTCTATTTGGCAATTCTTTCCAAAATCACTCTACCCCCGCATTGCCAGTGCGTGAAAACCGAGCATCTACAATTATTTGGTAAATTCTAAACATTCTTAATATACACATTCATGACAAACACTACACGATACACCTGTATTTAAAGACTGATTATTTATATATTTAGAGTTAACCTTTTAAATTCTGAGTATAAGTTTGAACCTACGATTTAACTCCACAATTTAATAGTAATCAAACGTACCCACACGAAGTATAACTTTACCGCTCGAGTTATATTTCTAAATTTATTATTTCAAAGTTACGAGGCTAAACTAACAATCCTGCGGCTCCCTAATTTCGCATTAGGTTCGTCCGCATTACCAAACATTCCAAAGACAAATCTTATCCAACCTAGTGGCTCCCCGATTTCGCATCGGGTTCTTCCACGAAGTTTCCACCTTCCTGCGGCTCCCTGATTTTGTATCAGGGTCGTCCGCACCTGACTCCATTTCCTAGAGGATGCCTGACTTCGCATCAGGTTCGTCTGCGTACCTTGCTAGCAAACTGACTCCGTATTCCTGTGTAAAATATACACACACTCGCCGGCGTCAAGCGTTGCACTCGGCCCCAGTAGCTAAGCTATGCCGGTTCTAAATCAAAAATGGGCGAGGGGAGCGCGGGGTGGGGGTGGGGGGTGGTGAAGCGTGTTGGGGGGTGCGGACCCTTCGCGAAGATTCCGCGATGCTAGGGGTGGGGGTGAGACACTGCGCAATGGCGCGTACCAGTTCCTTGGTCGGCGGCGCACAGTGCAGTGGTCCGGATCGAAAAATTTAGTGACTTTTTGTCAAAAAGTCAACTTTCTCATATTAATATCTACTGTATGTATATTATTTACTAATTGTCCATTAGTCTCGAATATAAAAATATTACTTAAATCTAATGGAAACAATAGTAGCAATGGACACTTAAAGTTAAACATTTTAGAAGGAGTATTTTTCATCCCATGAAATTGTTTTCTTTTGTTAAAGTATTCTGATACTCTAACTCAATATTCTTATTTCGTGTTTTTTTTTAAAATAAAGAGTATTCTTTCGTAATACAAAATGATGCCTTACATTAATAGTTACTGTATCGAATATATTAAAAAAATAATGCTAAATGAAATATAAACAATTCTCAAAGTTCTGTACAAATACTAAGAGATATCTTTCAAGTCCCAAGGAGTCCCACTTTCAGTAAACTTTCCTCTACATAAACATGCAAAAATCAGTTCCACCTTCGTCCGGTTTTTCAAATTATTATAGTTCAAAGCTGTCGATGTTACGTAGCAATCGCTTTTGCTTTACGCACTACATTCGTATTCTCCGACCCAACTTCTCAAACCGATGCAGAGTTCTTCTCAAAGAACTGTTTGAATTAGAGTCACTTGATATGTTTATGCTATGGTACAGATAAGCCTTCGAATGAGTCTTCGACTTTCTGTCTGCATTCAGTTAAAAGAGAACCATTCGAACGTCCACAGTGAGACTGTCAGAGCATTTTTCGCGTGTTGAAAGTTACTGTTCATTTTTATTTCGTTTTAATCATTTCATGTTTTGTTCTAATAATAATTCGTAGTGTTTTAATTTTTTTTATGAACTAAACTTAAGTTATATTAGTGTTTTTACTGTGTGTGAATTAAATTTAAGTTATATTATTTAGTGTTGTTTGTTATACTATTTTGGTCTATTTTATTTTACATCTACAGAATACTTCATTAGTTCTGTTTGGTAAGTACAAATGACTTAAAAACTTCTTACGTAAGTCATTTTTTACATTTGAAATTTCCTTCTTTTCGCAAAAATAACGACTTATATAAAACCTTGAAAGATTCAAAGAGAGATATGGGTGATTATTTATTTTTGCACACGAGAATATCTGAAAAGATCAATATTTCTTCTAAAAACTTAGAAGTATTACAAATATATTTAAAGTACTAATTGTAAATGTTTCAGGCAGCAACGTCTTTCAATTACACGGACTATAAATAAATAATGATAAACAAAAGAATTTGAGAGTGAATACTGACAAAGCATAAAAAAATATTATTTTTTAAATATTTATGTTATTAATTATATCTTATTATTGTTATATTATAAAACCGTTATTGTTATCACATTTTTCTCTTAACCTAGTAATAACCCATCACCTCTATAGTATTCATTTGAAATTTGGTATCAATATAAATAATGGTTCAAAAGTTATACAAAAAAGTCACTAAATTTCTCGATTCTGACCACTGTGCGGCGCGGCGCGGCGAGGGAGGACTCATCGCGCCAACCTTTTCTAACGCAGCGCTCGCTCGCACCAGCGCACCCTTGCGCCGAATTGCACAACGCGAGGAAAGCGCGTGACCTTGTCGCGACGAAAGCTAATGATGCAACCTATTAAAAATGCGTCATACGAATCATCGACGTCGGAGATTCGAGAAATTTCCGCGAAGTGCGTCTTTTCGGCGAATTGCATGGCGTGAACCCTTGCGCCGAATTGCGCGAGGTGTGTAAATCCCGCGTTGACAGCAACCTTCATTCGGGAAAAGAAAAGAAATGCGAACGTTCTGTAACGTTCGTTATTGGAATGTGTGTGCGTACGTTGTCCCCTCGATACATTGTTGCAGCAGCAGCCGAGTTATCACCGTGAAATCTGAGCCACGCGATATAATAGGGTACCGCACGCAGCGTTCTTCTTCCTGTTTTGCTTTCCGTCTATAGCAGGCTTGCAATTTAACTGAACTTCGCGGCCGATTCTCGCACCTTCCTCCGGCCGCGCGCCTCACTCCCCGCGGCCGCCTTAGTGCTCGGAAGGCCTCAGGCGCGTGCCACATGAATCGCGCGTGGCGCATTGGGGCGACGACGCTTGTATCGATAGATTTCCACATCACCCTTGAGATACTACCTATGACGCGTTTTTTTTTGTCAGTGGTATCCCCTGTAGGCCTATTCCACTATCCCGCGTTAATAATTTGAAAAATCGTATAAAAAAAGAATAAATGAAGAAAAATTTAACTGCTACTGTCAAAATTTCAATCATGAGAAGATCAAATTTTCGAGCACGCTTAGACGTGCTTGACAAACTTGGAATATCAATGGGAAGTGTTCACGCAGAAGTATGGGCTGCTCTGTCTTAATGTTTCGTATTTTTAAGAACAAACATTTGCATAAATTTTATGGCCTCCAGGGGATACCACTGACAAAAAAAGCGCGTCATAGGTAGTACCTCAAGGGTGATGTGGAAATCTATCGATACAAGCGTCATCGCCCCAATGCGCCACGCGCGATTCATGTGGCACGCGCCTGAGGCCTTCCGAGCACTAAGGCGGCCGCGGGGAGTGAGGCGCACGGCTGGAGGAAGGTGCGAGAATCGGCCGCGAAGTTCAGTTAAATTGCAAGCCTGGTCTATAGAATATACATACTTATGCTGACTAATATTGAAAGAGAAGAAAAAAATAATTTAAGAAATGTTCATGGATACTGGATAGTACGAAAAAAGGAGTATGCGAAGTAATGGTATACAAAAGGTGTTTATTCAGTTAGATACGTAGAAGAAACAGTTACATATTTGCTTCTTTTACAATAGATCATCCTTTTCTAACGCACGCTCGCTCTCACTCGCTCGCCTGCATATCGCGGCGTCCTTGTCTAGCGCACGCTCGCTCTCGCTTGCTTGCACCGGCGCGGCGACTAGGTGCACGCGCACCCTTGCAGCGAATTGCACAACGCGAAGAAAGTGCGTACCCTTGCAGCGAAGTGTACTGCGTATTAAAAAATACGTCATACTGTTCGGAGCTACTAGCGCGACCGTTATTATTTCAAAAACCTGTACCAATGTTTTTGCGGCCTCTAAGTGAATTGTGTCACCACAAAAAAAAAATGAAGAAACGCAGCTTCGAACATTACTAAGATGAAAGATACAAGAAACTACACAACGAGTGAGTATCTATTTAACGTTGTTTTATTGAACCTTCACTTTCTGTTTTCGTACAATTACATACAGTGTGTCCCTCGAAATCCTGGACAGTCGATTATTTCCTAATCTATTATAGGTACGAAAAAAATCTTTATGTGAAATTGAATGGCTAAAGCGGGCCGATTTATTGGCTGTACAAATTTTTTCTTATCATTATTGTTTACGGAGATATGAAGGTCAAGTTCGATTTTTTAAATGGGATTATATATTTTTTGTCTGATCAATTGATAGTGTGTTTCAAGACGAATTCAGTAATCATTATTATATACACCTTTTTTCAAATAGTTTTTGAGATATTACGCGTAAAAGTTTACTGATTTTCAGCAGAAGAAAACCTGCTGGAATGGGAAGCACCGCAGGTAATCCTAAGTTTTGGGTCTACGGGCCTACCGATCCTACCATAGATCCTTTGTATCTGTTAATGACCCGTTTCAAATTTCAAACACCGGCCGAGGCCCCCTGCAGCTCGTCCTACTCTAGCAGGTTTTTTCCACCGAAAATGAGTAAACTTTTAACTGTAATATCTCGAAAACCATTTGAAAAAAGTATACACATTAATAGTTGTTGAATTCGTCTTGAAACGCACTATCAATTGATCAGATAAAAAATATATAATCCCATTTAAAAAACCGAACTTGACCTTCATATTTCTGTAAACAATAATGATAAAAAAAAATTGTTACAGCCAATAAATCTGCACCTTTTAGCTATTCAATTTCATATAAAGATTTTTTTCGTATGTATAATAGATTAGGAAATAACACTGTCCAACAAATTTTAACTTTTTTCTTGTGTTCCGATATTCATTATACTTTTCTTATAGAATTTCGTGCGCTGATCACGAATCTGAAATCCGTTTTTTTCTACCACCCTCAGTTTTTGAGAAATTTAATTTTTTAAAAATAACACATTTTTCAACTTTGAACTAATTTTGTGACGTTATTACAAAATACAGGGTGTCCACCGAAATCATGTACAGTCCATTATTTCCTAATGTATTGGAGATAAGAAAAATTTTTTTATATCAAATTACATGGTACAAAAGGACGCATCTTTTGGCCGTGCTAAATTTTTTGTAACATTATTGTTTAAAGAGATATGAAGGTCAGGTTCGTTTTTTTAAATGGAATTATATATTTTTTTTCTGATCACTTGATAGTGCGTTTCAAGACAAATTCATCAACCTATAATGTACCTACCTTTTTTCAAATGGTTTTTAAGATATTGCGTCTAAAAATTTACTCGTTTTCGGAGCAAGAAAACCTGCTAAAGTAGGAAGAACCGCAGGCGGTCTCGACGGTGCTTGGAGTCGCATGTGTTTAGAATTACCCCTTGTAACCGATCCAAGGGTCTGCGGCAAAAGCGGCAGAAGCGGTAGGCCCAAATTCTGGACAATAGTTTTCCGTCACAACTTACGGCATCGAGAAACGATACCGGCGATGTTTTAAGACATTAGAAATTTAACTTCAGGTTTTTATGAGGTGGGAAATACAAAAAAGTAAGTTAGTTTTCAATTATATTGTAATTTTATTGTGCAGTTCCTTCCACATGTCCACCATCATTCAAAATACAACTCCGTATTCGTCGTATAAATTCATTTTCAACTTTTATAAATGTGCTTTCTGGTATATTACAACATGTATTTATGATACGTTGTTTTAATTCGTTAATATTTTCAATAGTGGTTTGGTAAATTTTTTCTTTGATGTAACCCCATAAAAAGAAATCACAGGCCGAGAGGTCTGGTGACCTGGGTGGCCACAGTACTGGTCCTCCACGACCAATCCACTTGTCTACGAATGTAGAATTCAGCCAATTTCGAACATTTGCAGAAAAGTGTGGTGGTGCACCGTCTTGTTGAAACCACAAGTCCTGCCTTTCGGCAAGTGTCATGTCGTCTAAAATTTGTTGGATGTAAGTTTTCAAAAAATTAAGGTATGTTTCACCTGTTATCGATCCTTCAAAAAAATATGGCCCGTATAGTTTTCTATTGAAGATGCCACACCATACTAATATGGAATTCCGGTACTGGTGATTTATTTCTCTGGTCCAGTATGGATTTTCTGTTGACCAGTGCCGCGTATTTTGGTGACACGTAAGACCATTTGTGGCAAACATACACTCATCAGTGACCATGATGTTTTTTATAAAATTTTCATCCACAGCCAGTTTTTCTAGTACCCACAAACTGAACTCTATACGTGGTCCAAAATCTCTTTCAAAGAGTCGTTGTACGGCAATTGGTTTGTAGGGTTTTAAGCCATTTTTCTGTAGTATTTTATGGACTGCAGATTTACATAAATTGTAATGAGTTGCAACAGTGCGGGTTGAGCTTCTCGGATTGACGTGAAATGCAGCCAAAACATCAGTTTCCTTATTTTGTGAAGACGTTGATCTTTTTGTATAAATTGTTTGGACGCTCCCAGTACTCTCAAATAGATCACAAACTTGTTTAATCTGAAAACATGCCAATTTCGTGTAAATAAATTTCTTTAATTTCGGTAAAGCATGGAAAGGGTTAAAGTTTCAGTATGTAATTAAGTTTTATTCGATAAAGATAAAGATTTTACTTACTGACGTAACAGATGGCTTTAGGCGATCAGGGTGTCGTTGGTGGAAAGCTTCACTCACTTCGCGATACGATAAATATCCATCACCCCGTAAACGCACAAACTCGACTTTATCTTTAATAGTAAAAGGCATTTTCTCTGTGTAAATACTTTATGCCGAAAAGACAACTTGATTCTTGGAACGCTCTGGTATTTCTAATTCAAAGACTGTTTCCCACCCTTAAGGAAAATTTTTCAGAAGATGCTATTGGCTCTTTTTCAAGGAAAGAAGTTGTTTTCTATTGGTTGGAAGAATGTAAAGAAATTATTACAATAGAGGAAGAGCAATATTCATAATTTCAGAAAACTAAATTTATAACACTTTTTATTTTTTTGGGAAATACGCTACTTTAGTCAAGAAGAGAATCGTTTTGACGATTCGAACGCAGAACAAATCCAAAATAAAGTAATTACTTAAAAACGAAGGGATGAATAGGTTTATAGTCTGCGTATACTTGGTCGCGGCACCAGTTACTTGAGTCGCGACCTTCTAATTGCCACAATCCAGAGACCCTTCGTGATGCCGTATTTTGTGTTTATAACACAAATGAGTTCGGCTTCTAAAATACGTTGATGACTCCAAAGGGTCTAGCAGGATAAGGGGGTCAATAGTTATAAACACAAAATACGGCATCACGAAGGGTCTCTGGTTTGTGGCAATTAGAAGGTCGCGACTCAAGTAACTGGTGCCGCGACCAAGTATACGCAGACTATAAACCTATTCATCCCTTCGTTTTTAAGTAATTATTTTATTTTGGATTTGTTCTGCGTTCGAATCGTCAAAACGATTCTCTTCTTGACTAAAGTAGCGTATTTCCCAAAAAAATAAAAAGTGTTATAAATTTAGTTTTCTGAAATTATGAATATTGCTCTTCCTCTATTGTAATAATTTCTTTACATTCTTCCAACCAATAGAAAACAACTTCTTTCCTTGAAAAAGAGCCAATAGCATCTTCTGAAAAATTTTCCTTAAGGGTGGGAAACAGTCTTTGAATTAGAAATACCAGAGCGTTCCAAGAATCAAGTTGTCTTTTCGGCATAAAGTATTTACACAGAGAAAATGCCTTTTACTATTAAAGATAAAGTCGAGTTTGTGCGTTTACGGGGTGATGGATATTTATCGTATCGCGAAGTGAGTGAAGCTTTCCACCAACGACACCCTGATCGCCTAAAGCCATCTGTTACGTCAGTAAGTAAAATCTTTATCTTTATCGAATAAAACTTAATTACATACTGAAACTTTAACCCTTTCCATGCTTTACCGAAATTAAAGAAATTTATTTACACGAAATTGGCATGTTTTCAGATTAAACAAGTTTGTGATCTATTTGAGAGTACTGGGAGCGTCCAAACAATTTATACAAAAAGATCAACGTCTTCACAAAATAAGGAAACTGATGTTTTGGCTGCATTTCACGTCAATCCGAGAAGCTCAACCCGCACTGTTGCAACTCATTACAATTTATGTAAATCTGCAGTCCATAAAATACTACAGAAAAATGGCTTAAAACCCTACAAACCAATTGCCGTACAACGACTCTTTGAAAGAGATTTTGGACCACGTATAGAGTTCAGTTTGTGGGTACTAGAAAAACTGGCTGTGGATGAAAATTTTATAAAAAACATCATGGTCACTGATGAGTGTATGTTTGCCACAAATGGTCTTACGTGTCACCAAAATACGCGGCACTGGTCAACAGAAAATCCATACTGGACCAGAGAAATAAATCACCAGTACCGGAATTCCATATTAGTATGGTGTGGCATCTTCAATAGAAAACTATACGGGCCATATTTTTTTGAAGGATCGATAACAGGTGAAACATACCTTAATTTTTTGAAAACTTACATCCAACAAATTTTAGACGACATGACACTTGCCGAAAGGCAGGACTTGTGGTTTCAACAAGACGGTGCACCACCACACTTTTCTGCAAATGTTCGAAATTGGCTGAATTCTACATTCGTAGACAAGTGGATTGGTCGTGGAGGACCAGTACTGTGGCCACCCAGGTCACCAGACCTCTCGGCCTGTGATTTCTTTTTATGGGGTTACATCAAAGAAAAAATTTACCAAACCACTATTGAAAATATTAACGAATTAAAACAACGTATCATAAATACATGTTGTAATATACCAGAAAGCACATTTATAAAAGTTGAAAATGAATTTATACGACGAATACGGAGTTGTATTTTGAATGATGGTGGACATGTGGAAGGAACTGCACAATAAAATTACAATATAATTGAAAACTAACTTACTTTTTTGTATTTCCCACCTCATAAAAACCTGAAGTTAAATTTCTAATGTCTTAAAACATCGCCGGTATCGTTTCTCGATGCCGTAAGTTGTGACGGAAAACTATTGTCCAGAATTTGGGCCTACCGCTTCTGCCGCTTTTGCCGCAGACCCTTGGATCGGTTACAAGGGGTAATTCTAAACACATGCGACTCCAAGCACCGTCGAGACCGCCTGCGGTTCTTCCTACTTTAGCAGGTTTTCTTGCTCCGAAAACGAGTAAATTTTTAGACGCAATATCTTAAAAACCATTTGAAAAAAGGTAGGTACATTATAGGTTGATGAATTTGTCTTGAAACGCACTATCAAGTGATCAGAAAAAAAATATATAATTCCATTTAAAAAAACGAACCTGACCTTCATATCTCTTTAAACAATAATGTTACAAAAAATTTAGCACGGCCAAAAGATGCGTCCTTTTGTACCATGTAATTTGATATAAAAAAATTTTTCTTATCTCCAATACATTAGGAAATAATGGACTGTACATGATTTCGGTGGACACCCTGTATATTTCAGTTTTGTTTATATACAATGATTCTGTAGACTTTCCTCTATACACTGATATCAATTTTTATTGTATTCTGAATGATTATATATATCTAAACAGTCATTAAAGGTAAAGTGACACCGATTTGACACCAATTTTTTGAGGTTTTTTTGAGTATATCTTAAAAAGTAAGGGTCCAGCGTAAAATCCAACCATGCCACCCAAAATTGGTGTCAAATCGGTGTCACTTTACCTTTAATGACTGTTTAGATATATATAATCATTCAGAATACAATAAAAATTGATATCAGTGTATAGAGGAAAGTCTACAGAATCATTGTATATAAACAAAACTGAAATATCTTTTGTAATAACGTCACAAAATTAGTTCAAAGTTGAAAAATGTGTTATTTTTTAAAAATTAAATTTCTCAAAAACTGAGGGTGGTAGAAAAAAACGGATTTCAGATTCGTGATCAGCGCACGAAATTCTATAAGAAAAGTATAATGAATATCGGAACATACATTGGCTGTTGGACAGTGTAATCGACTGTCCAGGATTTCGAGGGACACACTGTATATTGTGTTAAGTTTTTCTTTCCTTAGCAATACCTTGGTTTCCGTGACGTACGCGAGTAGAGGGACGCGTATTCTAGGACGCGAGTATCCCCTAACGAACACACAGCGTTCAAACGTCTGGAAATTGGCGTTCGCATAGAAACATCCAACAACTGACTCTGTTAAGAAGAATGGCTAATTCTCATACCACTTTAAAAGTTTTAATGAACAGTCATTAAAATACTGCTTCTCTTTTTTGTGTGTGCGCTTATCAAATAACTCTAAGCGTCTATCAGACCATAATTGTATCACTGCGAACCATGCTGAACGTCTTCGATGCAATCTTGTTACATTTCGATTTACAAACGTCCGTGATTGCGCTAGAAACACAATCGACTACGTTTAACACACGCTCGAAACGACATTGTTCTTTAAAACTTGATACTATCTACTGACCCACATGTACAAGTGCAAATACTAGCACAAGTACAAAGACAAGTGTAACCGTGCTACAGTATAGTACAGTACAGTACCGTAACTTATAATACATTATAAGTACATTACCATGTACATACGTAAACATGTACAGTTCCATCCGAAGTACAAGTACAGGTACAGGCACAGAACAGTACAATACAGTACAAGTTTAAATACGTGAACCATATAATACAATTACAAGCAGAGTACAAATACATCAATACTGTACATACAATACAGTACAGTATAGTACAATCACTAGTACAAGCACCAGTACAACTACAACTGCACCCACGGTTACGTCTGCAATACAAAATGACAACACACGGTTACGCCTGCAATACAAAATGACAACGCACGGTTACGTCTGCAATACAAGAAATTATTTATTTATTATAATTTTTAAATTTTTAAATAATTTTTAATAACGTTAATTGGAATAATATTTATTGTTGTTTTTATTTGAAGTTGTGATGATATTGTATAGGGTAACGTATGTACATGGTAATATACTTGTTCTATACGTTACTGTATTGCCCTGTACTGTATTTGTACATACTTGTACTATATTGTACTGTACTGCACTTGTATGGGTACTTGTGCCGGTACTTGTACTGTTACTTTTACTTTTACTTGTACTTGTACATGTGAAACAATAGGTATCAGGTTTTGAGGAACAACAATGTTCGAACGCGTGTTAAACGGAGTTGATTGTGTTTTGAGCACAATCGCGAACGTTTCAAAGTCGAAATGAAATAAGATGCATCGAAAACGTTCAGCGTGGTTCACATTGTTTGACTCGTCTGATCCTACTTAATTTAAATACCCTATAAATATAATATCAGATTGTAATAAATTTAATCCTGACTTGAATGCAATTATACCCAATTATAATGTAACATTTGAATCATTTGTTTAAAAAATGTAAAATATGCTATAAATCTTTGTATTGAACTTGAAACTGTAGAATAATTTGAGGAATTAATGATATTAATAATAATTTTTTGATAATTAGTTATACACTTTAAAAATTTTTTTACTTTACATAATCTATGTTTTATTAAACTTTTAGTTGCATGTTCTTCAGTTGTTCATGAGGGTCTATTTTTAAGAGGATTACTAACTACATTAAAAAATAGGTTTTGTTAGATGATATTTAATGATAATTGTTTATGGTTTATGTTCAACTGTTTTTTTATTTGGTTTTTATATTACAATGAATCTAATAGTTGTTTAATACATATTAATAAGGGTATAATAATTTATATATCTACTATGACATTAATATTCTTTTTGTAGTTCTAATATGTATGCACCTATTTCTTTAAATTTAGTGAAATTTTATTAGATATGCAACATAGTGAAATACATTTTTATTTATTATTTAATTCAGTAATTACAATACAATATTTGATTTTATTGTTACATTGAATTCAAACGAAGTAAATATTGCTTTCTTGCTCAACCAATATTTTTTATACATTTTTATCTTTTAGGTACTTTATCAAATATTTCTCGATTGGAAACAAGCTAACACGAAAGACGTAGAAAGCAGTAATCTACTAGAAATACTGTAGGTTTGTCAAGAATACAATTGCGTAGAACGATTGGTTTCCTTTCGTACTGATTCAACTTAATACTCTGCGTCGTGTACTTGGAATATACAATGTTTGTTATATATTAAATTGTACAAGACGATTTTATTTTTAAATTATAGTTATTCTTTTATATTTACATTTCTTATCGTTTCATAATTATAATTAATATTACATACTATTTTATCAACAATTGTATCTTACAGTTTCTATAGAATTATGCATTGCCATACTTATTGTGTACATACAAATTTTAAATATACAAACCTCAATTATGAAAATACAATAAATCATGTTGCTATAGTATTATATGTATACTGTCCTGGTAACGGGCAGATGGATTTTTACATTCATCAATCGGATACACCGATAGAATATGTTTGTGATAATGCAGGATTAAGATTTCTGGCTTCGCTGTTTTTCTCTAATTTCCTACTAAAAATTTAATTCTTACAATTCTCAATTTCAACTAACATTTCCTCCAGATTTTTATTTCCATCCACTACTAAAACTGGTGCTGGTATACTGAATAATGTTTGATGATATAGCCATTCTTCGTGAAGATTATGAATTTGTTTTAAATATTCTAACGATACTAAATTTTCTTCTTTCCTTCCTCTGGCTTTCATTCCCTGATAGACAATCTCTGGAGCAGTTCTTAAATAAACTGTATATAAAAACAGATGTAAGTTAGTATCGCATAATGATACTTGGTTATTGTATACTCAATATACATTACCAATTAAATCTGTTTCTATTTTAATACAATTCATACACCAATCGTACCAATCATTCAAAACTACAACTTCTACTTTGCGCAACATTCTTATATGTTTCATATTTTCTATAAAATATCTCGCGCTGTACACAGATCTTTCCATAATTTTGTACGAGCATGGAGTTTTGCACGTATGAAGTTGTAACATTGTTAATTGCACGTACGATTGAAATAAAAAACCATAACGTGCAGGATTACTGTACATCATTTCCTAAGTGTGATAAATGTACATCACTTAATGTTGTTGTATGATTACATAGCGCCGTACGGATGAATTTCAATTTACTAAATCTTACTAATAAGTTCGTTCCTGCTACGCCCTGCCAAAGTTCTACCGGTTCTTGTAAGACTGTTGTATTATCACATTTTTTAAAGTGATTAAAAAATGTTGTTTTACCGCTTCCTATGTTGCCCTCTACGCACACAGTGAATGACCGTTTGTATATTTTGCAGGGAGAATTAGCCATTCTTCTTAACATAGTCAGTTGTTGGATGTTTCTATGCGAACGCCAATTTCCAGACGTTTGAACGCTGTGTGTTCGTTAGAGGATACTCGCGTCCTAGAATACGCGTTCCTCTACTCGCGTACGTCACGGAAGCCAAGGTACTGCTAAGGAAAGAAAAACTTAACACAATATATGTAATTGTACGAAAACAGAAAGTGAAGGTTCAATAAAATAACGTTAAATAGATACTCACTCGTTGCGCGGTTTCTTGTATCGTTCATCTTAGTAACGTTCGAAACTGCGTTTCTTCATTTTTTTTTTTTTTTTTTTTTTTTGTGGTGACATAATTCACTTAGAGCACGCAAAAACATTGGTACAGGTTTTTTAAATAATAACGGTCGCGCTAGTAATTAATACGCAGCATTAGCTTTCGCGACAAGGACACGCGGTTTCCTCGTGTTGTACACTTCGCTGCAAGGATACGCACTTTCTTCGCGTTGTGCAATTCGCTGCAAGGGTGCGCGTGCACATGGTCGCCGCGCCGCACAGTGTCTCGCTCACTGGACAAAACCCAAAAATCTGAAGTGTTTAATTCACAATGTGTTTTATCTTAAGATGTTAAGAAAGGAACGTAGGTTTTAGACCTTGAAATTTGGGGTTAGCTTAGACACATCCTTAGTACATCAAGGTACATCATTATATGCAAATCTGTTAAAATTGATTTACTTTTTATATATTTTTCGATATTCAAAGTTTTTTGTACTCTTCAATGTTTCTCCTTGTAATTTTGCAAAGTAAAAAATAATTTTTTTCTTTGAAAGCAGCCAATATATGTTAAATTTAATTGCGAACAACTTTTGTTTCGAACTTTTTTTGATAAAATCAATAGTAAACGAATTATTTAGAGAAAACTGAAAAAGAGCCTGTTTTTTTATTTTATTTTGCAATAAAAATGGACTTCCGGACCTGATCCATTTTCGACATTTTAGAGTCAAATTCAGACGTATGCTTACTTATGTTTTCAACAATTTCCAGCTTTATGGAATCAACATCATAAGTTGGATCCCTGACTCCCTGACTACTAAATTTTCGAATAACTGTTTTGTTTTATGAATTCGAATACAAATACGAGAACAAGACCTTCGATTTTCGAATTCTTTGGCTTAATGTCACTTTGTGTCCTTTCTCTTAGTCAGCGCTACTCTAAGCACGCACCACAATCAAACATTTATCACTCGGCTCTCTGCCAGTAGAAATCATTCGAAAATAGATCTCTTGCAGGCAAAAGTGTAGCATTATAAATACTTGAAACGTGTTCACCTCCGTCCGAGCTTTTGATTTGAACAGCACTGTTAGAGGGAATAGAGTGCGCTTGCTCAGAAATACACAATATGGTGTGACTAGAGAACGTGTACGACACAAGCGTTGTATGTAATAAATGTATTTTATACTATAATAAATCGTTTCATTATTAAACCCAAGCACCTTACCCCGTAACCTCATCTAGCTCCACATTTCGCTATTGGGATCTGATGTAGCGCGATGCGGAAAACGCGATCGACGCGCCATTTAGCGCATTTAGTTATAAGTAAGCTTAGCTAGTTATAAGTATTATTACGCGATCTAAGTCACTAGGATAAGTTAGTTTTAAGTAGTTGGTAAGCCTTTTTGCTTAAGAACGCGCGAACTCGTGGCGCGGCGTCTGATAGATCTGTGCAGACGCTCGACGCAAGAAGACGAATTAAAAAGAATAAAGAAAGTGTTCGACGTAGCTAAAGTGTACCGCATTTTTCTCCTTCTTGAATTTAAAAAACGTGTGCGCGTTCCATTGCAAAACGCTCTCCCACAAAAGGAACGCCACACTGACATTGGTAGATACGACATCTGGTGGCGGAAAGTGTAAGTTGCGGAAGCCACCACGGGGTTGAATTATTATTATATAATATAAACAGTGCAAAATGGATATTATGACATTTTCTCCACGTCGTAAGAACTCTGATAGAGATCGTTGTTGTGTGAAGGGTTGCAACATGAAAGCAAGTAGCGACTTAACAGTTCGCTTTCATAAATTTCCAAAAACAAGTGGATGTTTTGTGCACGAAGATAATTTATTTGATATTATAGAGAAAGTACATGTACTCAGAGTATGGAAACTAGCTTTGAAAATAAACGAAGTTATTCTAAAAATAAAGGTGTGTTCAATGCATTTTAAGAAGAATGATTACATTTTACCACATAAGTTAATATCCATAAAAAAGCTAGGTTAACCTCTTACAGTATAAATATATAATGAAATACATTAAATCTTTGGAATGAATTTTTATGCCATCTTCATACGATTTGTGTGTTATTTTATTTCGTACGGTTTGTCTTTCAAGCTTGACGTTTGTAAGCACAAGACGGTGAAATTTCCGACACCAAGCTTTGACACAGTATTTTTCCCGCATTTGATCACATATCCTGCTCGCAAAACTCGCTCTCCTCCGATAAACCTTCTTTGAGCTGGGTTTGCACCAGCCCAATCACAAGTATTTTCCATAGAAATTAACATTTTTCTAAAAAACCTAGTGTCATATACACTCATATACACGTAATGAAAGGTGGTGGCTTCTTGACGCCATATTGATGATATAATCTATAGGCTCCGTCCCCATGTCAGATCCCAATAATTGTTTACTTTTCGGTTAATGTTTCTACGTGGAACCATTAAATATAATTATGTATCGGAAAGGTTTTGATTTCAACTCAATATTTCGATCTCCAAATCAACTTTTAGAGTACTCTAATTCGCATGCCTCCGTCATTTCTCACACAAAAAAGACGCAGTAGGGACTACCACACGCATCATATATATAGTATATATATCCACAGGGTTGGTCACTGTAGTTACAGTTTCTCGTGTAAATCATTTGCGGATTAACATAGCACGGAATCACGAATGTGTAACTGGGTTCTCTATAGAGGCGTACACAGGCACCAAGTATACTTTCCATAGTCCGCTGAATCACGTTCCAATGCATACTTACTGTTAAAAGCGCCGTATATCATGTCACCAACGGACATGAGTTGTGGGTGGATCTGATTTGGAAGGAACACCGTGACAAAACTAAAGAGTGCACTATGCAAACTGAACTAGGCGCACCGTGCTTTAACGAGTCGAGATTTCAATTGCGTGGCATCGCAGCTGCACAGTCTATTTTGCGCAATGGCATCGCTCTGTTTCATTACTATGCACAATGGTAAGCTTTGCGTCCTACGAGCTATCGCTTTCAGCGCGAATCTCGTCCAGAACAAAAGGGTTTCAAGAAAATTTATCGAGTGATCAAACGACTCGAAGCGTTTTACGATGTTCGTTAGCTAGGTTCGGTCTGGTAATTATGAAACGCTGCTCTACGTCTACGTAATGGTCGTTTGCGATTTGTCACGCATACAATAAAGTGAAAATTACCTCTTGATAACTGCGTCAATTGCTCCTACGCCGCTGATATTTTCTTCCTAAAATGCGTCTGTGTTGATGTCGTGAAAAGAATCTTAAATTACGAGTATCTTCTTTAAGTTGAATTCTACATAAAACACAATATCCGTATTTATAATTAATTTAATTTCTATTTTTATATGTAAAATGAGCCCATAGAGTTCCGAAATAAAAAATTGAAAATAAAGAAATTTTGAGAAAATCAATGAAGGCATTTAGGCCTTGCCTTTAAGGCAAATGTTAGAATGTATTGTCTGACTTGTTAATTGCAACATAGTTAGCTTCTGAACTTGAACAGTAATTAAGGAATAACTTGAAACAACTCATAATGATGCACCAACAGTATAATAATTAATGATCACTATTTCTGACGGTCGTTAATCAGTATGCGGAAGATTAGTAGCGTGGATCGCTAACTAAACCAACGTTGGTTACTTTAATCGATCACCCGTGCCCAGCTACGACGTAATTGCATGATGTTAGGTCGCCGATGTTGATAAACCGCTCTTACCAAGCGTTTTTCTTTTCCTGCACCGTTGAAGCTGAAACAAGGAAATAAGAATGATAAAACGGAACTTGACGTTGCTAGTTTGAGGCTTTGAAGTTTGAAGACAAACGTCGATAAATCTGTTTCTTTTTTCTATTCTCATCTTACCTTGATCAGTTTCTTTGCTCTTCAGTACGACCCTTCTCCATCTTCTTTTCTCCTCTTCTGCCATCCCTGCCATCGGATAAATACTTGGTTTCGAGAAGCATCCACGGTTATTAAGACATTCCGGTTGAAATATAGTGTCCAAAGGAAATAATTGCTCGTTCCTTCTCCTTCTCTCCGGACGCCGCAATAGTCAGTCTCTAATTTATGACCAAGCTATTTCGAATTACGAGTAAAGCTTGACTCACACTATTCGTCTAGCTGGCGCGGCGGCAGGCTACGGCACCCATTATTATGGTCTCCACCTTAGACCATACACATATACCTATAGACACGATCTGAGACATCTAGATTGATGCAAAGATGAAATCATCTACATAGCGTTCATGTGAGCATGCATCATGTGGGCAAAGAATATCTACCTTCAAAATTATCTGCTATATCACTAATCGCCATCTTGAATTAGCTTTTCTTACGTTACTGCAGGCAAACTTGCTCGTTATCTTTGCATCATTCTCTCCCATGAGTTCCTATTAGAGCATTAAAGAGGTGAGTATACGCAACCGCCATGAGGGTGCTTGCAGAGGGGTGAGTGGGGATAAGTGAGTGGTTATAATGTTGCAAACTTCAGCGAGTTCTCCAGTATGCGGTGTTACACTCCCCACCGCCACTCACTTATCCCCACTTACCCCCCTGCAAGCATCCTAATGGCGGTTGCATATACTCATCTCTTTAGTGCTCTAGTTCCTATACATGGGCCGTGTCTATATGTACAGGGTCATCCATGTATCTCGGAACCCGAGCCCATTTATAATCATGTGTACGAGTTCCGAGATACGTGGATGACCCTTATATGGTTTGAGTTCTCCACTGCTACGGTCCCCGTTACAGGGTCCTGATTTTTACCGTACCAGTCTTCTGTCTGTCTGGGAGGCGTCGTTCATGTTGATGAAAAAAACATCAACATTTCACTGGTTACACTTACATGCAGTACCTTAGAACCGGTATCGGGACTTAGAGCCAATGTACACGAGCGACAAAAGGTTGCTGCGATTCTGCATAATACTACTTTTTTCACAAATACAAATAAATCGAACAACGTCACTGACATGAAATTGCAATAATCGCAGCGCAGCGAATTTGTGTCGCTCGTCTGCATCGGCTCTAAATCCTATTACTGACGTCGTACTGATAAAACAATGATGTTGCAGTAATGGCAAGATCGTCGGTTGATAACGTCTTCCAAAACATTGTCTTCGATGAATATTCGTCGACGCACACGACCACAATTTCGACGCCGCGCCGTGGAGCAAAGCATCCATGTTCTAAAAGATTTCACTCCATTCTTCCAATTGTTCTTCGATCTGGAACATGCCGATTAGGATATCGTTCCCTGTAATAGCAAACAATAGCTAATAAGTTACTGTTACAAATTCCCAAAGCCTGGGTCATATTGACCCATTCTCTCGTTCATGTAACTCATTGTAGTGATATTTGAACGAATACTCGCGTAATATCAAAAAGATATAAAATACAATGATCACAAGTCCAAGGCACATTCATCCATAAGGCGAATTGAAAGACGAACAAGGCAAGAATACTTACACACACTACCCCGTCAACCAGTGACGTTTCCCAGTAGAATCGACTAACCGCGAAAAGATAAAAAATTATCTCCAGGAGGTCTGGCACGCTATCTTCCTCTTCAATCGCCGGATAAGGCATAAAGAGTTTGCTTGAGTTGTCATTTAAACACTCACCTCTACTACTTGGCATCAATTCACTTATCCGTCGCGTTCGAAATCGCATTTCTCGCGAGAGGTAGATAGATAGTTTACCAAGTAAGATATTAGTAAACGACAGTGTGTATCGGATGGCTGTTTCGTCTATCGTACATTTTATCTGCGACAACAGGTAGCCAGATATCCCTGGTTGCGAAAAAGGATGAGCTGATTCGTAAAAGTCGAGTCGAACGCGAATTTAGTCGAATTCTCTCAGTTTTGTCGAGATTTCGTCCCAGAGCCTCTCTTTCTTCCGTTTTTCTTAATGTCCACTCGTTTCATTAATGTCGCGCAGAGCGGAGACCAAGAGTGGTGTAACTGTCTGTATGATAAATGCACGGAGAATCGCACCTTCGCTTCTGTGCAACTACGCTTCTTATTACTCACAAGGAGACCCCCAGATCTCTGGATTTAAAAAGAATTTGATACTTAATGTGCGTAAAGATTCCTACTCGAACATCAATTTCTCGAAATAGTAAAATACGCTTCTCAGAAGAACTCGAAAAAATCAAATTTGAATATATTTGTAGAATCCCTTACATACGCTGATTAGTTGTGATTAAATACTTTTTATCAGAATTGCATATAACATGTGTTATTATTTAAATAAATAAAAAAAAAGATAATGAAAAAAAATCGTCAATCCCAGGATTACAAGTCTGGTGCCCTGCGCAGTGAGCTACGGCACGTTCTACGACAATGTTCCCGACACCGGGAATCGAATTAACGACCGCGTGTCGGAATGGAATTATTTATTTCTCGAAAACGCTTGAGAAGCGCATCAAGTGACAAACACAGTTTCCCGGTCAGCAAGGAATATTGCAGGACCATTGCATGAAGCTTGCAAGGTTGCGCGATGTTCGCAATGTTACAGCAATATTCGAACGAAGAGGCCTCATCTTTGTAAGTGATCGAAACTTATATCTAATGTTTTACTGTTATTCCCTGGAAGTAATATAAATTGACATATATTACAATTTAATTTTTTAGACACAAAATGGGACTCGTATTGTCAGATGTGTAAATTATACTACAGTTATGTGGTGAAGGTTTATACAAAACGATGAAAGGATCATGAACGCTCACAATTAATTAGTGATTCACTGGGAATGCTACATAGTTGACAGGATTCCTTGCAGAAACAATGTTTCAAGAAATTGAATACTGCGAGACTGCTTGTAAGTAAGTATTTTTCTTACACAAAAATACATTGTGATTATCGATTATGATTACAGAAAATATTCTAATAATCTTTCATTTTTTCATAAGAACGTTAATGACTTTAAATAATAAATCATGGACAGAAAAAGAAGCTACAGATACAATCGGCAAATGGTTGACTCAGGCTAAGATCAGAATACATTGTACCAGTGATCCGTTAGGACAAAATGCCGGCCCAATTTTTATCACGTTTTAGCAATTAAGTTTTTACGTATTTGTTAGCAAAAATGTATTAATAAAAATGTATAACATAAAACATTTTATTTCTTCAATATACCCGAAAGTTACAAATAAACATTGTAACAATATTCCTGTAATCTCGCTGAAATTATCCGTGTAATATTCCTACAATCTTGCCAAAATCTTCCGTGTAATATTCCTGCAATCTTGCTGAAATATCCGTGTAATATTCCTGCAATATTCCTGCAACTTACAAAAAAGAGGACATAGGAATATTCCAGCAATCTTGCAGGAAGATCCTGAAATATTCCCTGCAACGTTTAATGTTGCAAAATAATCTTCATGCAATGTTCCTGCAATATTCCTTGTTGTCCGGGTTATTGTACACATCAAAGACTATATGCTCATCAAGTGTCGTTCGAATCGGTGACCCGAATGTCTGGCCCTCCCCTTGTAAGTAGCGAAACATGAAATTTCGTGCATACACACCTGGAACGGAGAGGCCGTATCCCTGACGTATCCTTCAGATTCCATTCAGTGAATTATTCCTCTGTCCTGGGTTTTTCTACTTTTATCCCGGATACATGGAGAAGATACTCTTCGAAGAAGATTTATGAAAGATGGAAATATGCAGTACTCTGTACATTGCTTGTCTTAATGATAAAGGATATTTTGGTTGCTTAAAACGATTTTCAGCAATACCTTGAAACTAATTTTCTTTTGTAATTCTTTTTATTACGACTTTTCAACAACATAAAAATGAAAAAAAACGTATTAAAACTAATTGTGTGTACTGAAAAAGGCACGTGACATTGTCATAACCAACCTTATTGTAACATAACAACAATTAACATAAAAGTTAATCCATATATCATTACAAAAAAAAGGAGAAAATGCCATCAATTATACCCAGATATTGATAGTAATATTAACTGTACGTGGAATCACATTCCATAAAATAATGAAGAAGTAGATTCTCTTTCCAAAAACGTAATATTATTAGAACCAAATAATGATATACTGGTACTTTATACATACTTGCAATAGACGTTCGCGAGTAATGTAAGCCCAATGTAAATTAAATACTACATGTAACGTTAATCCTCTGTGATCCCCCATAGTCTTTTAAGGCACGAGCGAAATTTCGTGCTTAGATATCTTTGAAACAAAGGAAAGAAGAGGTCTGGCTCTCTACTCTAAGAAAACTTGTTACTGATAGGGACTCCACCCCCAAAGGACGCCAAGATCCGGCAGTTGGTCGCTGAACAGCATCGAAGTAAAGTTAGGATTGTGCTATAAAAGAACCAGGAGGGCTACAGTGTTTCGCGAATACAGGTTTATTATTTTAAAGTTTTAAAATCGATTCTGTTCATTTCAAGACTCGAAAAAACAATCGTATATATCCAATCGATGGCAGGGTATATCTATGCGCACGATCAATCAGCACGTCGAACCCGTAATCTCTTCGACCGCATCTGACCCTTCAAATCTTCAAAGGAATCACAAAACTCTTCGTCGAGGACAAAGATTTATTCGCCGCGATGCGCACTGCAAAACTCAATTTTAAAACTTAACGAGTTTCGCTGCACAAATGACAGTAAAATATTTCTGCGATTCCCTAATAAATCTATACAATTGCATAGATGTTGAGATATTTTATTTTTGTCAATTTAATTAAATTAGTAATATTGGAAACAGTGCAAAGTAATTTGTGAATCAAACGTTTATAAGAAAAAACATGTAAGTACATACTTGAACCTTCATTGGTACCACTGCTAAAATCATGAAAGCTATTTCGTCCTAAAAATAATTACATTAAGAAATTAATTAAGGTGTATATGAAATTTTTAATTCATTATTGCTTCTCTAAAACTATCAAATAACATTTAAATATAAATATTTTAAATATTGTGCACATATTATCCTATACGAATAAAAACAGAGAATTAAAAATTATATATTTCCGTCTTTAAGTATTTGAAACTTAAGATTGACCTTAAAACGTCTAAGATAAGGTTAAAAAATATACATTAAGTTAAAAATTTTAGTTATTCTTATAAAAAAGGTACATAGATTACTTGGTTACTATAAAAACTCCAAGTAGTTTCATTAAAATAGTGCTTGTTCAATATTTTTTTCTATTTTCTATTTTCTCTTTCACATACGCGAAGACAAATTGAATTTTCTTAAATCTTGCACAGACTTTAAACTGTTTAACAACTTAGCCTACCAAAAGTTCGATTTGTCTACAGTTACAGAAACCCACTTACACAGCACCAACAAGACATTCTTAACCGAAATCGTGAGAACTTAGTACTTGCTCAATCATTTCACTACACCCCACTGAATTCCATCCACAACACTAAAAATTAGACTAGTAACCGTAACATTATAATCAAGACTTCTAGCTGAAAAATAAATGTACTTGCTGAAGTTGGTAGTGGCGAGCAGTATATCTATCACTAGCTTTTGCCCGCGAGTTCGTCCGCGTGGATTTCCTTTTAAAAGTTGCCTAATTTCTAAGCTGTTGAATAAGATTGAACTGAGCTTCTATGTATATTAGTACCAATTTGGGATTCGAGGCTTTTACGGCCCGGTATTAATACCAGTTTGTTAAAACAAAAGCCAAAATTACATTTAAAGAAAGACGTTTTTTTGGTATTTTAATCTTATGATCTTTATATCTTGTATTTTAGTTGCTAATTTATATCGAAGTCAAACACAATTATATCTAATTGTTCTTGTAACCAATAAGTCAATGCAATACAAATCTGAAAGCGTGTCACAAACATAACGACTTCAAGACTTAATTACTGAAACGATTTCAATTGAATTTGGCCTGAACATAGATCACTCGGTTTTCCATTTTTTATTAATTGGCTTCTCCTGACAAAAAACATGTTTCCTATGTCCTTCCCCAAATTTCAGGCTACCTCCCTGCCAAATTTCATTGCAATAAGTTCAATAGTTTAGTCGTGAAGAAGTAACAAACAGACAAACACACTTTTGGATTTATAATATTAGTATGCATAAATCTTCAAAATAGAATAGTAGCTCCGTAATTAAAATGTCGCAGGTAACATCCAGCTTTATAGGTTTCGCATCAGAGTGATCCAACTGCTGAACTGCCGCTATGGGTCACAGTTTGGCACGCGCGGGGGAGAGCGTCCACCATGGCACCAGTGATAGTCTGTTGTTTAGCTATGTAACGGCAGAAGACAGAGACTCTCTCTCTCGTGCCAATCTGCGGCCCATAGTGGGGGTAGCGCGAGATAGAGATAGAGAGAGAAAGAGAGAGCACTATGCTCTCTCTTCCACCAGGGCACCAGTGATAGACTTTTGTTTAGCTGTGTAACGGTGGGAAACAGAGATACTCCCTCTCGCATGCTAATTGGAGTCCATTTTTTATTAATTCGCTCTCCTAGGAAAAATTTCGGAATAAAAAGTATCCTTTGTCCTTCCCCAGTTTGATTGAAATCAGTTCATTAGTTTAGTCGTCAAGAAATAACAAACATACAAATACACTTTCGGATTTATAATATAAGTAAGGAGAGTAAAGAAGTAAGGAAGTAAGAAAGTAAGGATAAGGATGTATCAACTATCAGACTGAAACAAGAAAATGGCCAGTGTCAGGAGTGGCATCGGCGGCCATTTGTCGCGCAATAATTTGTTTACAAGATTGGCGTCGGAGCAGCACGACAAAATCGAGAACGGATCAGCGGCAATTACAGCGGGAGCACGGTTAACGTAGCGTCGGTGAATCCAGCAATCACGATACGGTTACGTTATTAAAATAATCTCCTTAAAATTCATGGCCGTTGTAATTTCAATCGAACATGAACACCGATGCACAACACTCTAATTACATGCCTCGAAACGAAAGGAATGCAAATCACTGAAGGCCCCCCGTTCGTAGAGGCCCTCGATATATCCGATTACAAGATCGAGAGGCCCATTAAGGCGTGATCCCACGGCCTGTGGTATGGCATGCCAGGGTCGTGATACGCCTCAAAAATGGCGGCGCAACGGCACCCGGCGCGGTGAGACACGGGAAGTCGACGCAGGACGCAGGCGGCCTGCCAGGTCACCGGTGGCACGGTATGCGGTATGCCATGCCGTCGTTGATTCGGTGTGCGATATGCCATGCCACCTAGACTTGCATTTCAGCGCTTCTTCTCTTCTAAACTCGCTGAGTAAGTCAGTGTGTCTTGCACTGTCCCTGACGCGGAGGAATATTATTTGTAATTGAGATGTCAAATACCAATTTTAATGGAACGACGCATCGAGAAGAGGTCAATTCACCTACAATTTTTTATAACAAAGAAAATAATAATTGCGGTAAGCGCAGAAAATGTTTGAATGATAAAATTTGAACTTTTTAAAAGCATTCATACAGGCAAGCTATCCTCCCGGTTTTGATACATCGATTTTTGTTTACTTCAATATTTGATAACATTTGTATAGCGACACGACGCACAATGCCGCAAACAATGAACAAAAATGAAAATAATCATTGTTCCACTTCCGTGTAGTTGTTGCCTAATATCATTAGTCGAAAAATAAGGAATACAAGTGCAATTAATGATTGTAAAAAAATCAACTGGAGGTTAGTAACAGACATATGTAAATGAAAACATAATCAGTCAAAAATCAGTTTACTCGTTTTTTAAACTGGTTCATACGTCGCATTCGTCGCATTCGTCGCAAACCGAACCAACGACGGCATGGCATACGACATATCTGTATGCCGAACCAACGGGCAGCCTGACACACAGTGGTCTCAATCGAAGAATTGCTGTTCATTTGTTAAAAAATCAGTTTCCTCATATCGCTGTTTGTTCAACATATATTGCTTTCTAAATGTATATTACTTTCGAAAATGATCAAATTAATGGTATTGATTAAAAATTGTGATTAGAACAAGCGTTTAAATATCAGCATTCTATGTATACTATTCTTTACCGAAAAAATTGCTTTCCTTCTCATTAATATCGCGAGGAACCTACTTAATATTATGTCCATTTTTTTCAGAATTAACAGTATTTGCCTGTACATTGAGAATGCATCTTGAATTAATAATAATTGTTTACATTTTGATTGTTTACATTGTTTATATTTAAAAAATATGATACTCAACGTATTAAAGTGAATATTCAAAGTTTGCTATAATGAACGAAGTATATCTTTTGAGTTCCAAATAGTACCGCAGTTTTTCGAAGTAGAATATTTTCAGCATACTTTCCCTTATATACTCATGTAAAAACCACTTCCCACTTCGTCCCACAAAGAAAGTTATTATTGTTTTAACCGTAGCTATCGTCGGAACTGCATGAAGCGTCACAAAGCTTATAAGATTGTCACGGCCACTAACAATGTTTCTTTTCGTTTAGATAGGGCATTGTTTAATTTTAACAGCTTTATCGAGTTATAAAAAAATTAATTGTAAGTTATGTCATGAATATGCAATTAAAAGATTCAACTTATAAAGATGATAAAAGTGATAATGATGACGACGACTGAAATAATACATTAAAATCAAGTACAAAGTTTATTTTCTATATTAATAAAAAAATATTAAATAATAGATTTTTAATAGACTATTATTTTCGCTTATAACAGATTATATGAATTGTTTTTGCATTTGACAATTTATAATTTACATATTTTTTATACTTTGATTAATATTTTTGTTGTTTAATTGTAATATAATCACAATGATAAAATACTGTGGGATTTAATATGAACTAACTGGTAACAGTTTATTTGAAACGGTACAAACAAGCACGAATACAACACAATTAATTCAACAACGATTTAAACGACACGTACGAGAACAGTCTTGATTCAACGACGCAATCTTCTACAAAGAATTCCCATTCCTTCGACAAAACACGCATCACTCCAATCGAAACTATATTCATACATTTAATACTTCATTCATATCAATATTTCATTCATTCAATACTTCATTCATATCAATACTACATTAATACACTAACACATTTAATACTACAATACTAAAACCCATTACTTCATAACCTATGAATTATTCTGCTTATTTCAAGGCCTGAACAGCTAAATTAAATTGCTTGACTTAGACCATATGTCACCACGACTTTTTAGGTATTTCCAATGATTTAGCAGAAAAATGTTTCAGGCAAAAATAAATCAACATTCAACATTCTACAAGTTAAAATATAAAATAAAAAAAATTGTTTGTCATAAAAAATCAAGGTCACCTTGGTTTTTAAATTGTTACTACATATTTTTGATTGCATAATATAATAGTTGACATTAAACCGAATTCAACGATATAGGATACTATGATCTTAAATCTCGAAATAACGCTAACATAGCTTTGACCAGCTAATTCTTTGATTGGGACCATTGTGTGACAGGCCGAATGCGTCGACTTACCGAGTCTCGAGCGTGCCGTTGCGCCGCTATTCATGAGGCGTACCCCGACCCTAGCATGCCATTCCACAGATCGCGCCTTTACGATCGATATCGAGTGTCGAAACGCGCGAAGAGAAACCAACGAAGGGCGGATCCGTAGTTGACACTCGGACTCGTGCTATCGGTCTACCGCATTCTCCTTAACATCAACTTGCAAAAAATGGGGGGAAAAGAAAGTGAGGAGATCCACTCGAACTAGAATCTCCAGGGGTGTAGACGGAATAATAAATTTCATTCGAGCCAAGTGAGATCCTGTATCATTAGATCTAAGCGTGATTATATCTAATAATAATCAGCAACCGTTTTACGACGGTTGCTACGCCATAAACACAGCAACCAGCCAGCCAATTACCGTTCTGCAACTATGAGGTGCGCACACAGGCTCGCGTGACACGCACGCTTCAGAGGAAGAAGGTAAAGAAACAACTTTTGTCAGTCTTATTGCTGACACTGGACAGTCACGGGGGCTACGAACTGCGATCTACCATATTAAAGTATAATCTCGATATTTCTGAAAACAGTGATCTTGATTTTGATAACTTTTCTTTGACGGGATAGTGTCTTGAATTCTTAATGGTAAAGGAATGATCGGTAGGTTTGGTTCCGTATGTAATGACCTTGCACGTTTTAGATTTTGAAGAACTTAAAAGAACCAGCTTGAGGAATGCAGTTCGGAGTGGTTTGGAAGATGGAAAGTAGCTACAATAAGTAGTCCACATTATCTGATACATACAGATAAAATTGTTCTGTGACAAATTATAATTAACCTTTATGACCATAACTATACACTAGGGGTGGGCGGCTACCCGACATTTCGAGTTCGGGACAAAAAAGGTGTATACAATCAGATTGAGCAACCACCCGACCCGACTATCATTTCAGGTACCCGAAATATTCGGGTACCTGGGTATCATAAACATTCGGGTCTCGACCCGACTTAACCCGAGTCATCAAAAACCGAACCGAGATAAGCAGCTCTATATTTGGAATAGCAATGGATATGTTAACGTTTTTACCTCAGCTATCAAATCGTGATGATAAAAATATATAGTTCTACTTCAAAAAACTAGAGTCGCCTCAAACTCTCCAAAAAAAATCACTTTGACAAAAATTTTTCGTTCATTATCGTATTTGGTCATTCTAAACTAAACTTTTTTCTCTGACATTTTTTTTATCATAAAAAATTAGTGTACCATGCTTTTACGGTACATTCACTTCACGACATGATTTTTAAGTTCATTCAAATGTTTATTCAAATGTCGTACAGTCAAAACAAACACTAAGTTCTCAAAATATACAAAATAAAACAAAACAATCAAATAACAAATAAGTTCTCTGCGCGGACTTAAAGGATCATGCACACATGATTCTGAGGGGTTGAAGTAAAAGACGGGAGGGATATCAACTGTCAGTCATCTTGTGTGGTTAAAACTGTGGTGCGCTTTATAGGCAATTTTAATTACTAGTATAGCGTCTGTAGGATCATGGACCTACAGGAGGGAGCGTAAAGTAGGTATGTGAGGGATGCGGGTGCGTTGTGAATGGGGGGGGGGGACTGTTAGCCATCTTGTGTAGCCGAGGTAGTGTTGCCATCTATGACACGCCGCGGCAAAATTTAAAAGTACAGTCCTTTACAATGCACTTTGGCATTTTTAACAATTAATTTACAGACACACGTACACAAAAACCAAGCAATAACTCGACAACAATTAGGGCACGATTATACGCAGTCACCACGCTGATCTAGTAATGAAACTCGTCTAGAGAGGCATCGCAGTCTGGGCCACTCAAGATAGCTGAAAGTCTAATAGAGGTCGATACCCCTTCCATCTGTCGCCGCAACCCCTCAAACTTACGCGCCGTCCTTTAAGTCCATGTGTAGGATACACGGACCTAACCTAAAAGGACTGAGCGTAAAGTAGATCTATGTTGTTATTGATTCTACACATCGAAACTTTATACATTTCTTATAAAAACATTGATAACTTTACAAAACACATCTTTCATGATAACAGATACGTAGAAACAAAATTATTACACAAATCACAATTGACTCGGAATGTATGTAATTAAATTGCACAGATTTAAATATTACCACGCCGTTATATAGATGGCAGCACTAGTTTAACCAGTCAAGATGGTTGCAAGTCAAATCCCTCCCCCCGCTCATAGCTTCACCCATCTTGCCTATTAGATGTAAGTACTTTACGCTCAGTCTTTAGGTCCGTGGTTCTCTGAAGTGATCCGGACGCCGATAACTATGTTATTCGTTTATTCGAAAGTTTGCAACGATGTGATATTTTTCTCAAAATCAACCGGACGACGATCACGAAGCCCGTTTCCTCCTGCCTTTGCGTCGTTTCAGAGGCCCGATCTTTAAATTGTGTGAGAATTCTCGCATGCGAGATCACTAGCATGACCTGTTCCCCATCTCAAATACCATACCTATACGTATACAAGTCTGGTATGGTGACTTGACCAGACTCGAATGGACTCGAACGTCTATGAACATAAACCTTGAGATGGGGAACAGGTCATGCTAGTGATCCCGCATGCGAGAATTCTCACACGATTCAAAAATCGGTCACGATTTCTGAGCGGATTCCATCCCGACTACGATCGTCAAAAAGACTCCTCGATTCGTTAGCTGACCTGAAGGAAGGGGATTCCTTTCAACAACCCCATGGTTGGTGGAGGAGGAAGTCCGTTGTGGGAGAAGTCTCCCCTTCAGGCCCAACTGATTGCGGGAATCCCGGGGAGAAAGTGTGGAAATTCCAGGGAGGAAGAAACGGGACTTTGGATAACGCGAGAACCGATTGCGAGGATCTCGCCGTTGCGTCGATTTATGATCGTATTGTCCCGCACGTCGGCGGCCGATCCTCGCGTCTGATTCGAAGCCGACTTGACACGTTGCAACCGACGGTAAAAAATACGACCCCTGTGATGACTTTATGACTGGAGGGACTTGTCCCGTTCTGGTGCCAAGAAAACGCGAAGTCCCGAAATGGGCCCGACGTGACGAGAGAAAGGAGTTTCGATTTTTAAAAAGTTCTCAAACTACCACATCTGGACCCCGAATGCCTCTCGACATAACCATCACCGGACGGAACAATATGTAAACTATTTCAGATGCTTAAATTAGTTAGGGCACCCTACATGGGTAAATGTATTATTCTTATTCTTAGATTAATGTTCATTTAATATTGAGATATGCAAAGTAATTATAATTTGCAACAACATTGATGAAAATCTTAACAATTCGTTGCTATAAATCATAAGAAAAGTACTGGCAACAAGTATCAATAAACCTTTCCAATATATCACTGTAATTTATTTTAACAAAACAAAAATCGCTTTTGGACAATTGCATGCGATGGATATGTCCGTGCCACAGTAGCTAACAACACAAAGCTGTTCACCTTATGCCTTTTGTGCATGCCGTCACGGACTCACGTATGCAGAACAGCTTAGCTTTCTTGCAGAGGTGGTGTTGCTTTAAATGCCATAAGCCTGGCTAGCCTCCGTAACAAATCTACCCGTTCTGATTACGCTGATCGTCCTCCTAAATTTCACCTATCGTTGAATCAACGTATCCTGATTGCGAATCGATCTCAGGACCGAAATTACGCGGACGATAATTCAACCGAGTAGCTCCTGTTTCCGTCATCGATTAACTTATCGTCTGATTGGACGGGATCGACTGCACGTTTCGCGGCGCGTGAATATCTTGCTTTCTTTCGTCCGCACGGCTAACTGGTTTCGTCGCGCTCTTCTTCATCGAGCACCGCCGCTTGTTATTAGCGGTCGCCGAGGTATTAGCGACACGTCTGTAATGGCACGTTGTTCCTTCGTAGCTACTTGACGCGAAACGAAAAGAACGAGATAGGGACCGTAATTTCAGACAATCCGCCACGTATTCCTGCGACCATTTAGTTTGAACAGAATTCTGTATTCTCTTACATTATATTTTTCCCATATTTCTCGCTTTCACGATTTTTCGAGCTCTCATCTGGCAAAGAAAAACCTCAGGTATATCGTACCCGTTAAAATAGCCTTTTTTTTTATAAAAGGTGTGTACGCACTTTTCTCTACAAAAAAGGTAACATAAACTGCAGTTAATACCACCATTTATTACGAATATAATAGTAATTAGGAACATAGATAAACTGAAAATTGAATAATAGCAAGTAATGAAAGTTTTTTTTATATTTTCCACTTCAATACGTTGTTTGATCCATTGTGGAACGATTGAATACGGTATGTGATTTCGAAACATGTAATTAAGATGCAAATATTTTGATATCACATTATGAGCGGTTGATTACTTCCTACTTCAGTTTTTCATTTTATCCTTTTAAAAAACATTGACAGACCAAAAATATGAGTCGAAATGAGAACCTCCTCACTTTTGAAGTCGATTAAAAATTATGAACGCAGGTTGGAATTGGAAATAACATTCTACATATTTAAAAAACAGTTTTTAATCAGTAATTTACAAAAGGTTATAAATTAAATACAAATAGTATAAGTGTTATACATATAGATAGATTATTTGAAAAGTTCATAAGATTTCTTAAGATTTAATTTTAAGAATAAATCTTCATTTTAGAAAGCGCTTCGAAATTTTCGGATAATCTGATACATTTTTCATCAACAACTGAACAATTTTTTTATATGTTTACTATATTTAAAAAAAGTATCTTGCAAGACACTTCTATTCTTTAGGGATCCTTCCAAAAAAGATAAATACTATAAACAACTAACCAATACTGATTCAGAAAGTTCTTGTTTTTCTTCGATAATGAAATTAAATATATAACAAACAGCATATAAAATAAACTAAAGAAATGATAACTAAACAAAATAGCTAGTTATAGCTTCAAAAATACAATAAATTAAAATGTACAGTTTAGATAAGATTGTTTTATCTTATAATAAAATGTTTGAATTCTTTGTGATTTGTAGAACCTGCAGCCTTCCGTGTGTCGAAATGCTTCCGACCTTTTCGCAGATGGTACTTCTCGTTACCAAAGAAATTCCACATCGATAGGAACTCGTTAGATTGAATAGCTAAAGAGAATATATATATTTTTTTTTACTTTTATTGAATATATTGTAACTGTAAAAACTGTAGGAAGATAATATTATATGATTAATGCTATACAGGGTGCAACGAAAATGTTGCAGTTCCTTGAAAGGGGTGATTCCTGAGATAATTTTAAACAACTTTTTCCTTAGCGAAAATGTTCTGTGAGGCTTTGTTAACGAGTTATTAACGAAAACCCCCGACCAATAGAAACACGAATACAGTGGATAAATTTCAGCGCGGGCTCCAGCTGTGAATAGTATTGGCTCGCCATCGTCCGCGCCATCATTAATCCGCTGTACTCGCTCCCCTATTGGTCGGTATTTTTCGTTAATAACTCGTTAACAAAGCCCTACCCAACATTTTCGCTAAAGCAAAAGTTTAACATCGCCTCAGGAATCACCCCTTTCAAGGAACTGCAACATTTTTGTTACACCCTGTATGAATTCTAGATGGGTTTATATGCAACTGCAAAGCAAAAAGCAAAATACATTGAAAAGAACATGTCGCGACAATAATATTTCATGCCCAAAACAGATAAGGTAAATGTACCAGTGACTAGCCACGTCCCATTACCTGGCCACTGATGACATTTTATTTTTTTAACAAGCTAAACTGACATAAAATAAAAAGAATATTTGTACCAATTTATTATTTAAACATTCAGCCTTCTAAATTAAAAATTATATCCCTAAACTTTTTGTTTAAAATATTAAAAATATTGTTTGAAATATCGTAGTCAAATGCACCATGAATCTTCATGGATTCCTTAAGATATGGCTAAGAAATGCGTAGTACTTACCAAGGTGATAAATATCATTATACTACATTTTTCTATATAAAAAAAGCAGTTATAGAATCTTAAGAATATTTATAATAAATAGAAAACAAAGAATTACGCATGTAAATAGTTTTTAAGTCACAAATTTATGTGGTTTTGTACTAGTACGTAATAATCTTATTTGCCCAATAACTAACCTCGACACGTGTTTCACATTTTTTTTGCTTTTTAGTTTCTTCATAAAGTTAATTTAGGTGAGTTAATATTTATTATAAAGAATGAAGTTAGATTTTATAGGTTTTTTGTTGTTTTACATTTATTTATTTATTTTTACTTATATATGCTACACTTAACCTCAAATTATAGAACATAAAATGGGCAAGGATAGAGAAAAGTAGAAGAGAAAGAAAATAAAAAGGCAGTAGCTGAAGAAAGGAAAAAGTTGGACGAAGAGATCAAACGACTGACAACTATGAAAAAAGCATTACAAAAAAAATTGATTAATAATAAAACTATATCATTTATTACACAGTAAAACCTTGTTTCACGACTTTACTTTTTAACCTTTTAATGGCCTCTTTATTAAGTATATTCATACTTTTTAACTTTTCTAATGCTTCTGATTTAGTTTATTTCTTATTTTCACTTTACAAAATAAAATTTCGTTCGCTGACATTATTTTTAATACTCTGTCAAAGTCATGGCTACTTATTGGGACCTCGAAATTTGGACACTGGGACAATCGCGTTTGGCTGGCCAGGTATTGGTACATCACGTCTCCTTACATTTTTAATTAATTTATATTTAATATCGTTGAAAATAATCGTTTCTACCCTATAATCGTAATACCCTTCAAAATACAATATTTTTTCTATACTTTAAAGTTAATTTTATGCCTTAAATTTAAGATATTTGTTCTCCTTGTTCTTAGACGTCCAGTTATTGGTACATTTACCTTAACAACTTTATTTTCTTAATTTTAAAGCTTTTTAGAATTTTTAAAATACTCCGTAAGGCCCGGTGCACACTATCGGTCCACTCCCAGTCCGGTCACGGTCCGGTCATAGTAGTTGCAGAAAGAGTGAAATGAAAAAAAACCTCTCTTTATTTTTTGGTGCGAGCTGATGGTCGTGGAGGAAAACAGAGGAGAAAAGGAAGGGAGGAGCGTATCGTCCTGGGCTTGTTAGTGGACTTGTCAGTAAGGCTACCTAGCAGGCCCGCGCCTCAGACGCGGGGATAGTTACGTCAGGTCAGAGGACGTATTTATAGGAATGAATGGTGGAATGACCGCTTGCGAGAATGTAAAGGAGTCCTATCCCTCTAGTAGCGAGTGCTGGTGGTGCCGCCACACTTTAACTACTGTGACCGTGCCAGCGGCCGTAGCGGGATAGGCAACACCGGTTCTCCTAAGATCACCGAAGTTAAGCTGTCTCGGTCTCGGTACTTGTGAAGCAGAGGTGAAGAAGGGGTGACCGTTCTTGTCGGGCTTCGATGCTGCTGGTGACCCATGGGGGAGTAAGGGCTGTTCAGTGAAGGAGAGGATGATAAAAAGAGATTGGAGAAAAGGAAAAAATGATTGTAAGAAGAATGATAAAAATTGGCAATATTCATTCGCTGGACAATAGGAGGGACTCACAAGGGAAGTTCGGTGAGTGTTAATCGCCGATTTTAATGAAACTTTGTAAAATTATTCTATAGTCCTACCTAAGAATTTTGCCGTACAAAATAGCTGCTTTAAGGGAGAAACTACCCCTTCAATCCAAGTCGCTCTTTTCATTTCGATGCTTATAGCTCACAAAGTATAAGCGCTATAAAAAAATGTTGCACACAAAAGTTTTAGTGTTTTCCAAGACCTATAAGATGGCTTTAAAAAAATTTTGCAAAAACGAATTGTTTATAAAAATTCAATTTTACCCCCCCTTTTTCTAACAAAAAATGTTTTTATTTCAGATAAATAAAGAGCATTTTGTTGTGAATTCAGCGTTGTATAGCAATATTCTATTTCTTGTATACAAAAACGTCGCATCGTTTCTGCGTAGTGTAATATTCGCCATTATTGGTGCAGTGAATTGAAGTAAATATCGAATTATTACATTTTTCATTCTGATTTTCGGGTGTTATCGTTATCGTTGTTCGTTACAATGCCCCGGCAATAATAACAAACCTTATTTTCTGACCTTTGAATGCTACTGGTAATGCAATATATTTTTTGTATACATATGACTTGTGTATGTAATGGCACAACTTGCATTGTAGTTGGCAGCTCTGGACGAAGGAGAAAGAATTAAAAGGGGAGAAAAAATAGCAATATCAGTTAATGTTACCCATGATTTTTTATAATTTTTATTTGTTTCAAAATTAAAAAACATACAATCAGGGAGTGACAGTAGTGTAGTATTTCGATCTCACCGTCTACAATAACGGAATAGGATTCCACAATACAATCCGAGATTATATTCTGTTAATTTATTCATGTATTTATTGTACGTAATTTTCACAATAATGATACTCTTCGTAAAAGTGTTTAAAACAGAAGTATTTTTTACACCAAGCACAACAAAGAATTGCAATTTCTCCGTATATGTGACACCTATGAATTTCGCTATCTTGTTTCCCGAAACAATAATCAACTGGATTCTCGTAACGATCTGGGCGATCTTCCAGGTATCCACTTTTAAACCATGAATGTTTAAACATATTATGAAATCTAGGCGAAGACAGCTCATTGTGAGTAAGAGATTGTAACTTTATAATATTATTTCTCTGGTGCAAATTGACGTCGTAATTACACAATACAATGTGATCAGATAAAGTTTTTACGAAATTCTTCCAAATTCGAAAATCAAGAACATCTAAAGGTTGTAGCTGCCCTGTTGTCCTTTTTGGTATTGTAAGAATAGTTACTTCCTTACCATGAGCTATTTCACGGTAACTTAATTTATTACGGCAGTCCGAAACAATTAAATGGCGAATTTGATAAAAAATTTCTTCTGTTTTTGACATATTTATATGTTTCAAGTATGATGTTATTTTTACAAAGCTTGAATAGGCGTATTATTTTTGGATTCTTGGAGTGGACATTGGCCAAATCACGTGCAACAGCTTGTACCTCATGGTAAGGAAGTAACTATTCTTACAATACCAAAAAAGACAACGGGGTAGCTACAACCTTTAGATGTTCTTGGTTTTCGAATTTGGAAGAATTTCGTAAAAACTTTATCTGATCACATTGTATTGTGTAATTACGACGTCAATTTGCACCAGAGAAATAATATTATAAAGTTACAATCTCTTACTCACAATGAGCTGTCTTCGCCTAGATTTCATAATATGTTTAAACATTCATGGTTTAAAAGTGGATACCTGGAAGATCGCCCAGATCGTTACGAGAATCCAGTTGATTATTGTTTCGGGAAACAAGATAGCGAAATTCATAGGTGTCACATATACGGAGAAATTGCAATTCTTCGTTGTGCTTGGTGTAAAAAATACTTCTGCTTTAAACACTTTTACGAAGAGTATCATTATTGTGAAAATTACGTACAATAAATACATGAATAAATTAACAGAATATAATCTCGGATTGTATTGTGGAATCCTATTCCGTTATTGTAGACGGTGAGATCGAAATACTACACTACTGTCACTCCCTGATTGTATGTTTTTTAATTTTGAAACAAATAAAAATTATAAAAAATCATGGGTAACATTAACTGATATTGCTATTTTTTCTCCCCTTTTAATTCTTTCTCCTTCGTCCAGAGCTGCCAACTACAATGCAAGTTGTGCCATTACATACACAAGTCATATGTATACAAAAACTATATTGCATTACCAGTAGCATTCAAAGGTCAGAAAATAAGGTTTGTTATTATTGCCGGGGCATTGTAACGAACAACGATAACGATAACACCCGAAAATCAGAATGAAAAATGTAATAATTCGATATTTACTTCAATTCACTGCACCAATAATGGCGAATATTACACTACGCAGAAACGATGCGACGTTTTTGTATACAAAAAATAGAATATTGCTATACAACGCTGAATTCACAACAAAATGCTCTTTATTTATCTGAAATAAAAACATTTTTTGTTAGAAAAAGGGGGGGTAAAATTGAATTTTTATAAACAATTCGTTTTTGCAAAATTTTTTTAAAGCCATCTTATAGGTCTTGGAAAACACTAAAACTTTTGTGTGCAACATTTTTTTATAGCGCTTATACTTTGTGAGCTATAAGCATCGAAATGAAAAGGGCGACTTGGATTGAAGGGGTAGTTTCTCCCTTAAAGCAGCTATTTTGTACGGCAAAATTCTTAGGTAGGACCATAGAATAATTCTACAAAGTTTCATTAAAATCGGCGATTAACACTCACCGAACTTCCCTTGTCAGTCCCTCAAACGCCATCTCCAGATATACAGTGTAAAAGCGCATAATCTAGGAGAAAGTCACTATCCAATCCAATCCTACTGTGACCGAACAGTAACCGGATCGGGAGTGGACGAATATTGTGTTTCGGGCCTTAAATTAACTACTGTTGCTTAGAGCATACCGGGTGGTCCATTTAAATAAGGCCACTTAAATATGTTCCTGAGTTGTAATGATAGAAATATAAATATTTTCTAGATATACACATCGAGGCGTCGCGTCATGGACAAATCAACACTGACCTCATAGGGGATGAGTCATTATTACGTCCGGGGTCATTCCATGCCAAATCGATCACTTTTTGACATTGATGTCAGGGATTTTGTTCAAAATTGAATATGATGTAGTCCACATGAAATTGTGGGGGGGGGGGTTTGTTGTTTTTAATATGATTCTTCTCTGGGTCCAATGAATGTTGGAGAGATCATTGAAGTTTCGAAAGAAAATGTATTTTCTGTATTTACAGAGTTGCAGTAAATGTTTTTATAAAAAAAAACATAACAGAGAAGGAGAAGGCGCCTTCTGCCTCAAAAGAAATACATAAACACATTCTTGAATGATTAAGCAAAAGAACATGACGCTTAACTCTTACATTTCGAGTATTAGAGTAATCTTAATGAAATAAGAAAAATAAGGTTTCTCTTGTTAATTCTACTGACTCACATGTCGACCGTTCCTCAGCGGAAGTGAGGTAGTAGCTTCTATTACAACAGATCATGGATATAGGAACTGTGATGACTTAATACAAGCTTAAGACTAAATTATTAAGTAGACAAGAATATTAATACTAATGAATAAATAGAGACAAAGAAAAAAATAATTAATCCTTAATAGGGTTAAGTCATCATTTTGCTGTTCTCGAATTTGTTTAAAAAATACAGGCAATCTTTCAATTTTTGCCTATTTTCGTGAAACCAGGGTGTACTTAGGAATTTTTATCTCGGAACCTATTCGTCGTATTGAGTTGATTCTTTTTTCATTTTAATCAGGAAGGTTTGGCCTATTTTAATAATATATTTCTCAATTGGAAACTCTTTTTCGTAATATGGAAAATTATAAACAAATTTTTCTCTTGCAAATTTCCCTTAGAGGGTCGGGGGTCAAAAATTAAAAAAAAAAAATATAACCATATTCCTTGCACTCTAGCCTACAAAACAAGCTCTTGCCGAAAATGGAACTCGTAAAATCCTATCTCTGGACTGAGCTGTTACAGGTAGTGGTGCGCACCGCTTCAGGTAAGCGACCCGCACGCCCGAAGATTAGGTCTGTGAAGTTGGTACCCCTAAGTGCGAATTTTCATAAAAAACTAATCTTATTCGTTTGTCCACGATTTGTCCAGATTTTTCCACCCAAAATTTTCGTTTGTCCACCCTCCAAAAAAACATTATGACGAAATCAAAAATATGACATTAACACTCGTGAACATTTTCCAAGGGTTTTTCAGAGCGATACGATTGTTTATGAATCGTCAACGTTTGTCCACCCAAAATTTTCGTTTGTCCACCCAAAACTTTCGTTTATCCACCCTCCAAAAAAAAGGTATGAAGAATTCAAAAACTCGAGACATCAGTAACACATGAATGCTTTCCAAGGGTTACTTAGTGCGAAACGTTTGTTTATGAATCGTCAACGTTTGTCCACCCAAAATACTCGTTTGTCCACCCTCCAAAAAAAAAGTGATGACGAAATTAAAACTCGAGACATCAGCACCACATGAATGTTTTCCAAGGGTTTCTCAGTACGAAACGATTGTTTATGAATCGTCAAGGTTTCACTGAGAAACCCTTAGAAAATGTTCACGAGTGTTAATGTTAGATTTTTTGATTTTGTCATAACTTTTTTTTGGAGGGTGAACAAACGAAAATTTTGAGTGGACAAATCTGGACCAATCGTGGACAAACGAATAAGTAGTAGCTTTTTAATGAAAATTCGCACTTAGGAGTGCCAACTTCACAGACCTAATCTCCGGGCGTGCGGGTCGCTTACCTGAAGCGGCGCGCACCACTACCTGTAACAACTCACTACGGAGTTAGTTTTATGAGTTCTGTAGCGTGGATTTAAAGCAATAACGCGATTTTGGTTTTAACATGTATATATATTTGTATGAGCTAAATAATACTGAACATAATATAATGTAATTAGATATTTCATACTTTCACAACGCACATTGGCATCACGCATCACGCATCAGGTGAACCGATTCAACATCGATCCCCCGTGGAAGATCGACGTGCAGCCAACCTTAGTCTAGGGAGTTTTGCTCGTATTATGTCTAATCTCTAACAAGTTCCATTTTTGGCAAGAGCTCGTTTTGTAGGCTAGAGTTCAAGGAATATGGGTCATATTTTTCTTTAATTTTTTACCCCCGACCCTCTAAGGGAAATTTGCAAAAGAAACATTTGTTTATAATTTTCTATATTACGAAAAAGAGTTTCCAGCTAAGAGATATATTATTAAAATAAGCCAAACCTTTCTGATCAAAATGAAAAAAGAATCAACTCAATACGACGAATAGTTCCCGAGATAAAAATTCCTAAGTACACCCTGGTTTCACGAAAATAGGCAAAAATTGAAAACTTTGACCGCCTGTATGTATTTTTTAAACAAATTCGAGAACAGCAAAATGAAGACTTAACCCCTCCCCCCATAATTTCATGTTGACTACATCATATTCAATTTGGAACAAAATCCCTGACATCAATGTCAAAAAGTGATCGATTTGGCATGGAATGCCCGTCGGCATTTTAGGAAATATAAAATTTTGCCTACCCAGTTGAGTTTGATCGGAATTCCAGCCGATATAATTAACTCGCGCGGCCTCTTCTACCGGCAACGTATCCACAATGCGATCGAGACTCGCTAGAACTGGCATAACAGTATATTGATTCTCTTCATCCCAGTACGTCCAGTGGACGACCAATTCTCCGCTGAGCTTATTCCATGCTAAGTTTTCTACAGATCCGAAAAATTCAACGTCACGACAATTTACTTGTTCTGTATTTACGTTCCAAAGTGACAATGATGCATCACCTAGACCCCCGCCTAAACATAGCCAACCATCTTCGTATGGATGCCAAGCCAATGCCTGAAATGTGATTGAAATTATACTGATCTAATAAATAACATTATTAAGATACAATTTTCATACAAAAGAAATAGTTACAACATCAAAACTAACATGAAATCAAACTTGAGCGATGCCAATAGCATTTATAATACACTAGAATTTTTCAAACAAATCAAACAACTCAATTCTTGACAATAGACAAATTAATATCATGAACAACAAGTAAATACAACATGCTTCTGGTGGTCACTAATGACTTTATTGTTGATGTGACCACCTTAAAATAACCCCATACAAATAAAAAAAACATCATTAAGATAGTTCTTTTGTCTACAGTTTAAAAAAATGAATACTTTTCGAAATGTTAAAAACATAGTACAGTAGTATCTGCTTAAGACTGACGATCGTTGGATCCGGAACGTCAGACCTAAAGGGGGTAGGAATCGTATTTCACACCTTCGATTTTACGCTTGACTAGTTTTTATGGGGTCGACGTTCGAGATCATGAGAGACCGCCGAAGACAAAAACAGAACTAGCTACTCTAGGTACAATCAGTGTCATTGATTCTTGCCCCTAGGGAAAAATGTGATGAGGAAAAATGCCCATTTCCCACTGAAATATATAAAATACAATATATACGGTATATACTGTAGTGTATGTAAACTTGCATGTAAATTCAGAGTGTGTAGAGCTGTCCATATGAAACGAAGATGTATGTGTAACGTAAACCACAACTGTTTTCGCGGATCGATATATTGATCATTTCAAAGAAGGACCGAATGAATGTAAGTTTGAGTGAGAGGGCCGGCCCGTGTTTTGAATTAGGGATGCCGTACGGATTGCCATGTTTCAGGCGCTTTACACCCACTTTTTAAAATGCTAATAACTAAAAAACAAAGTTGCTACCGCCATTTCGTTACTCTTGATTTTCCTCTTATTTTAACGTCTAGAATCACACCTTACATTTTCTCCCACCTGTTGCAGAACACCCTGTATATTAGTGGGAAATTTTTCCTTATCACATTTTTCCCTAGGGGCAAGAATCAACGGTACTAAGCGTATTCGGCGCAAGACGCACACAATTGTGGTCAGATCTTGACCAACGTGATGCCAATCGATTCCTTGTGCTCTGCCGATGAAAAAAGATGAAGCACAACCTAAATCAAGTTATAATTAACGAAATTACGGAAAAAATGGATTTACGCATAAAAATGCTAATTTGGTCAAAAATAGACTGATTTACATGAAATTTGGTGTCATTTTAATCAAAACAATGCCAGGAATCCAGCGACGTCACTTTTAGAACGCTACGATGAAAAATTAGTGTCCCACACGGTAGGAATGAGGGTATGAACATATAAACATTGATGGATCGATAACAAGTACAATAGTGACTTACTTTAATAGGTGAAAAGTACGTAATTTGCAAATGTTCAGTCAGTGTTGGCCATTGAAAAACACGAACAACCATATCTTTCGAAGATGACACGAGGTATCGATAATTCGATGAAAATGCAACTGCCGATATTCTCTTAGTGTGTGCCAGTACTGATTTAACAATGTTGCCGGTTTTTGCCGAATAAACTGTTATTAGTCCTTTGCAGCCTCTGTAGATCAACATACAATAAATCAGTATTTGGAATTTAATATATGTAACTCAATCGTTCAGCATAAAACAGTAATATTTTAACCTGATATTGATATAACTAACCGTAAAAATACTGGTAGAAAGTTCGATTATTCGCTTTCAATAGCGTTTAATCATTTTTCAATTACATTATTCGCCCTTGTAATTGCGTATTATAGTTGTACATAGTAGGTACACAAGATTATCTACTTCCCTCTTTATCAGACGTTACAAGGTCAATAACATGAGAAAATCATTTCTAACGTACAACAATGAAGTAGGTACATAAAACTATTGATTACTGTATAAAATGCAAATCAAGTACAGTAGTAATGCAATAGAACTGATTCATGTCAATGCAATGCGACTACGAATCACTATTTTCTAAAGGTATTCGCAGTGGACATACGACCCATAAACGGTAGTGGCAAGTACATACATCAATAATATTTATCAAGCCGCATCAGATCGAAATAAAGCGTGGCCAGCAGTCCGGCAGATGTAAAAGATAAGAAGCAACTGAAGTCGTACGCGTTTATCTCGTTCATTCGACGGAGACTAACTCTAAAAGAAATCTACTCACACAACATATTGTTGATCGTCGCGGGACCAGCAAGCGCAACAACCATAACACGGAGTGGTGAATAATTTCGTAGCGATATTACATCTGGTTTTCAAAATTATTTTTTGTGTCTCCACGCTGTAGAGCATGATCTCCGACGACTGGGTGCAAATAAGTAACTTCTCACCTGTCAACAATTTATAAGCATCTTTATTTTCAGGCTAATTCATATCTGTCAGATATACATACATAGTAAGTACGGGAGAGGTGCGTTTCGAGAAATTGTCATTGTGTCAAAATTGTCAAAGGGAATATTTTCAATCTTATGCTACGATTTCCGTTGCAACAAACTAAAGTATTAATAAATATACAGGGTCGGGCACTTAAATGGAAACACTTAAATATATATAGAGAACAAAGGATATCTATTATATTATTAAATATAATAGAGAACAAAGGACCCCGAAAAAATTATGTCATTTTAGCTACTAGTTCAATTGGCTGATTTTCATCTATATTGTAGATCAGGCTTGGAAATTAACTGAACTCCTCGGCCGATTCTCTCGCCGCGCGTCTCACCCCCCGCGGCGGCCATAGTGCTCGACGGGCCTCAAGCGCGTGCCATATAAACTACACTCAGCACAAAAATTAAGGAATCACTTGTACAACCTCGAAAAATAGGCCCTAGTTCAAATGTTCATAACTCCTACAAAAATTAAACGGCATTTGAAAGCGTGAAATCTCTGCTTTCGCATATTGCTTTCAGTTTTTAATTTTGTTGTTTTTTCGCAAAATTATAATGACATAAACGTTAGTTTAAACTTTTTTTAAAATTTCGTCCAACTTTCTCATACTCCATGGGGCACAACAAATTTTTTAGGCAAATCGCATTTATATCAGTCGAAAGTGACTACCTTCATGTTTAAAAAAAGTGTTTGCTGAATGTTGTACGATTTTTTTTGGTAAAGTTATTCAACTTTGAAGAGAAAACCATCTTTTCAACTTTAATTGCTGCTGGAAGGCGACAGAATCATCGTAGAACAAAGTTAAAAAAAGAAATAAAAAGTTTTACTCTTGAAGGTGAACTATTTACTTTTGCAATTTAATTAACATTTCGGTACACTAAATCCCTTTTGAAAATATGCTTAAAAACGGTACAATTTCCATTTTCTCTTTAACTCGCTGTATTTCGATAATGGTTAATCGCAGCATTATGATCTTAACGTCATTTTAAAGCGGAAGGTCTGCCGTTTCGACTGATCCCTTAGCGAAACTGCTATGACCATTTTTTCCCTGTGGCCTGCATGTTTGAATTTCCGCTCTGGTTTCAGTGGCTCTTTGACTGCCTCAAATCCAGTACCACCGGCATTAGCGTCACCCAAGGTATACCGCGTGGAGGTTACTCGGTCGGGTTTATACCTCGTGTGTGTGCATGTGTGTGTGCGTGTGTGTGCGCGTGTGTGTGTGTGCGTGTGCGTGTGTGTGCGCGTGTGCGTGTGCATGTGCGCGTGTATTCGCAAGTTTAAAATTTAGCACCGTGTGTTACCACCTCGGTTTTTTATAACATTCTGTAAACGCTGTCTCATGTTAATACAGCGGCGTATTAAACACTGAGGTATTCTGTGCCATATTTCTTGCAATAGTGCAGCTAACTCGTGTATATTTCTGATTATATGCACGCAGTCGACGACTAAGCATGGCTCAAACATGCTCGATTGGATTCAAGTCAGGACTTAAAGGTGGATGTGGCAACACAGTAATGCGGTTGTCTCTAAAAAATCGTCGGGTGTATCGTGACGTATGACAGCGAGCATTGTCCTGCATTAAAACAAATCGTCTTCCAATTCTCCTACGCATCGAAAGAACGTGCGGTTCGAGTATCTCCGATACGTACCGCTGGGAATTTAATCCAGGAGAAGGTACAATCACTAAAGGTGTTCGAGTAAATCTAGATACACCGGCCCAAACCATTACAGAGCCACCATGATAAGCAGCAATGGGCGCTGTACAATTTTCATGGTACCGTTACGCTTTCAAATGCCGTTTGATCATCTCAATACGTCCATTTTTGTAGGAGTTATGAACATTTGAACTAGGGCCTATTTTTCGAGTTTGCACAAGTGATCCCTTAATTTTTGTACTGAGTGTATTAAGGGGGAATCCCATGGCCTGTGGTATGACATGAATGGCAGCGCAAAGGCACTCGGCGAGGCACGGGAAGTGAAGTCGACGCAGGCGACCTGTACAGGCCCGGCAACTGGCAACCCAAGCCCAGGCGGCATGGCATATCGCAGACCGAACCAACGGCGGCCTGACAGGCAGGCCGCCTGCGTCGACTTCCCGTGCCTTGCCGAGTGCCGTTGCGCTACCATTTTTCAGGTGTATTACGACCCTGGCATGCCATACCACAGGCCATAGTATTCCCCTTTTAGTGGCGCATTGGAGCGACACCGCTGTTCGTATCAAAGACGAGAACAAGTCATCGTTTAGAAATTTATGCTGCTCTGTCTTAATGCTACGCATTTTTGAGAACGAACATTCGCATAAAAATATTCTAAAACATTAGTAAATTCCAAAAACAAGGACTTCTACGTCGATTCCGTCAGTGTTTTGTTTCTCGTCTTAATGCTCCACCAACAGTTCATATGGCACGTGCCTGACACCCGTTGAGAACTATGACTGCCGCGGGGAGTGAGACGCGCGGCGAGAGAAAGAAGGCGTCGCCTCGCCTCCGATAATCGACCGAGGAGTTCAGTGAATTTTAATTTCCAAGCCTATTGTAGATTATGATGTACATGACAAAAAGTGTAGAACAAGTTAAGATCGTTGATAAACAGTAAGACCCTTTACACAGTTGAGTGGAGCTTACGCTATATATATTAATAATAGTTTATGTGGTTTTATGTGGCAGCGTATACAATGCATGGTCTGCACACGGAGGAGAAATACGCCAGATTTCTGCGGGGATTGTAATAATGGAGTACTAGCTATCGTATTAAGGGCACTTGGGGTACTCTGATAATTTGATTCTGGTATTTGACTTTGCAACTGTATAAAATTTGGGGTTGCATTTTCTGGTCCATGCGCGTAGTGCTCCGCTCAAATGTGTAAAAGGTCTTATTGTTAGTGTCATACAACCATTCAAAGATCATCATAGTAAGTACTTAGAAAATTAGGTCCCGGTTAATGTGGTTCGTTTGAACATATATTATTGCTTATGATGTGCTGAATAAGAATATGTAAGATTTATTATACTAATTTTCTACATATGCGCGCGGTTTCGTTTGGATCTATTACAGAATTAAACAATGCATAAGGTCGTGCATGGTTAGTGACGTAAAGTTTTCGAGTCGTTCAATCTTTCCGCTTATTACATCCGTTTATTGCTTATATACAGGGTGTTCGACAAGAGGTGTCAAAAATTTTAAAGGGTAGTACTGCACGTCGAAATAAGGCGAAAATCAATAATGAAAAACTTACGTTTGAGGCTTCATGCATATTGTAAGAATTTATTTTAAAAATACGTTTATACAAACCTGCATTATCCCATTTCAATGTGTATACATTATCCACTTCTACGTTTTCCAGTGATTTCATAGGCTGGGACGTGTAACTACTGAAAAATGTTACTGCGCCGGGAAATGCTGCTGCGATGATGTCCCGTGAGCTCAAATCGATTAAACAGTTTCGGGAAGAGGCTTCGAACAATTACACGAAAATTAATCATTTTCACGCCATTTTATACTCATCACAGATTTCTATATACTATACTAGACTGCTAACGCCCATAGCTTACCAAAGGAACAAGTGATGGTCAGGGGGTGTAGGGGCCACCCTCCCGATCATCCCTGACCACCGAATCACTGTGTCCGCCATTTGCAGGATAGACAAAATCATCCTCACCACTCGTATTTGCCAGAGAGCGCCCGCATTGGACCTACGCGTGGGAGAGAATCGGATCCTACGGTGACGTAGCGTTAATTCGATTCGCCTAGCATCGGCGTGACGTCACGTACTCACCAACACAAATATCTGTGACTCCTATAGGTGTGTCCCCACGCGGGCGCTCCCTTTCCTCGACTGATAGCTGTCTAGTGTAGTGTACAGGGTGTAACAAAAATGTTGCAGTTCCTTGAAAGGAGTGATTTCTGAAGTGATCTTAAACAACTTTTTCCTTAGCGAAAATGTTGAGTGGGGCTTTATTAACGATTCATTAAAGGAAAAACACCGACTAATCAGGGAACAAGTACAGCGCATTAGTGATGGCACGGACGATGGCGGACCAATACTACTTACAGCTGAAGTCCGCGCTGAAATTTGTCCACTGTATTCGTGCTTCTATTGGTCGGTGTTTTTCGTTAATAACTCCTTAACAAAGCCCCACCTCACATTTTCGCTAAGGAAAATATTTAAAATCACTTCAGGAATTACCCCTTTCAAGGAACTGTAACATGTTTGTTACACTCTGTACAGGGTTAACTACGGTTTCGTGCACGCAGATTTCGAAACACGTGGCTGACCCTCTATAAAAGTCTGTGATACTCATACAGTATGACAGTTGAATTTCGTAGAAATCATCTGTTCACGGACCTGGTTACATACAGTTTTTAAATAGATCGCTTAAAGGTGTGTCTGTATTTAGCGAACGAGCGTGAAGATGCAAAGGCGGAAGTGAACCACTAATATGTATAGTATACTATGGATACAGGATCCGTGAAGCACAGTGAAGCGTGATGCTAAGTGAAACCAATCCACGTCAGACCACGCAATGCTATTTCCCTATAATACATCCGTACAACACTGGAGGCGCTGGCATGTAAAGCTACTTTTAATTCGTTTCAACCACCAGTACTCCCGGTTTATGACAATCCCGTATCCATAGTACACATACCAGTGAAAGCGAGGGAGCGAGTGCGATGGATGCAGTCCCAATTGGTCGATGCTGATTTGTTTGTTTACCGTATGGAGGAAGAGCGATGTCAACTATCGCACTTGTCTGACATTCGTTCGCTCTCACAGCGTTTATTTGCGTTCGTTTTCCCGTGTATGTTCGCGCTCATTTCCCAGGTGTAGACACACCTTAACATGTGTGAAGGGATCATTGAGCTATATTACTACTGGAGAGCAAACAGGACGATCGTGACCGGTCAGATAGAAAGGTCCAAACGGATATGTTGGTGTCGCAGTCTTACTTACATTAGATTGCTTCAGACTTCAGATTGCTTCGTCTGCGGGAACATTATTCATATTGCTTACAGCATGATTTTCAGTAATTAAAAACAATAAAAGATACAATAAATGTAAAATGTATAAAATGCATTAAGGTACTTTTACACATATTTACTTTAAACAAGCGTTTCCAAGCAGATATAGTTCATTACTTTATACAACATATTCTTAACTAATTTCAAACCTATAAATTTATACCAACTTCACCTTTGACTCCTTCCTCTATCCTATTACATTCAATTTGAACTTCCCGCCCCTGAGTTAGTCTCTATCTCCTCTACACATGAATTTGCTACAGGATCGGTACAGTAAGAGAGAGAGATAATAGGAAAAACAAGGATGAACACACATCCGTTCGGAAATCTCTGTCTTACCTCCCTCCACCTTTTCTTTCCTTTGGCCGTTCGCTCTCCAGTAGTAATATAGCTCAATGGAGGGATTGAATAGCGTTTGTAGGAAGTTTACGAACTGTTTGTGAACATTGTATGCGAACAGTCCTCGCGAACCGTTAGCTAATGTATACAGCTGAGATACCATTCAGTAATTCAATATAATAAATTTTCCAAGTGGAGGTGTAAAGATTAGGGGTGGCCGGATACCCGACATTTCGGGTTCGGGTCGGGTATTTTCCGCGGGTTCAGATCGGGATCCGAAAATTGGTGATACTCGGGTACCCCAAGTCGAAATCGCGTTGGGTCGGAAACCTGAATATTATAACGCGGGTTGGATGATTCTTTAATCAGATTTTACTCTTTCTTCATTCTTTATTGTTGTTATATTATACAATATTGTTGTTATTGTCGGTGACATAAAATCAGGTATAAATAGACGTATACAATCAGATTGAGGAACCACCCGACTCGAGCACCATTTGACCAGAACACTACCCGACCTGACTTTCACATCAGGTACTCGGGTATTATAAACATTCGGATCCTGACCCGACCTGAGTCATTAACAGCCGAACCGAGGATCGGGTTCCCCAAATTTTCGGGTACCCACCCACTCTTAGTATATATCTCATAAGGTGCAAATATGTTAAACGGATGAAAAGTAACCATTATAATTAAGAGAATACGTATTGACATGAAAGGGGGGTTTTCAATAAGGCCGTTTTTTTGCCCCACACCGAATCTTCTCAAACTTGGCAGAAATAATGCTCTCCATAGGCCTCATAATTCCTGAAAACCGTTTATCGACAGGCCACTTTCATTCGGAGAACAGGATGCCTGAATTTTCTAGATTTACATCGGATTTTGTACATCTCAGGATTCGTTGCTGCATTTCTTACTGTTGCCGTTGCACCCTAGTCATGCAACTTTGTCAAAAACTGTGCATATATATAACGTATAAAATATGTCGCCCGGAAGATTTTAGTCGAGCGCGCACATACAGAATGCACAGCTTATAGGGTCTAGTAGGATAGGGGGTCAAAAGTGCTCTGGAGCCGATTTTACTCTGGAACGAATCATTCGATAGGGTATCAAAAGTGATCATATCATACCAATTTTCAACTCCCTATCTGGATCGGGAGGGTAGTTATGGGGAAAATTCAAAATATCGGGTTTTGCCCCTTTTTCCCTATTTAGCGGAATGCGAAAATTCTGCAAAAATTCTAGAACATGGTAAACGTAGTTCCACATGTTACAGAATTTTTTCAGATTTTTCGAGTGCATATCCTAAGTCTGAAAAATCAAAAACTCAAAAAATATCAGAAAAATGAAGATTTTGTAGTGAAGTTTTCGAGCGACTACTTTTTTTTAGCAGGTGCGCCGTAGTTAAAAAAATCAAAAACCGATTTTTTCGGGGTTTTCCGGGCAAAAACGGGATAAATACATTGGATTTTTATATTCGCTTTAGACAGTAAGTGCATTATGTTTTTTAATATTTCTGCATAGCAGAAAATAATATATCATAATATAATATAAATAATATTAAGTTTTTTTAATCAAATGAAATAGTATGAGTACTTTATTCTAAGAAAAAATAACTGTTTTCTCAGCGGTGGCCGTGTCGTGGTGGGATAAGTGTCTGACTGTGAAATCGCTGCAAACTTTTTGGTGTGAGTTCGCGCCCCTCCAAACCCCAATTTTTTTCGGTATTAACATGACATCAAATGATACAAATGATACTAAGTATCATTTGATAAGTATAATACAAATGATAAGTATGATAGAAATGATAAGTATGATGTCATGTTAATACCGAAAAAAATTGGGGTTTGGAGGGGCGCGAACTCACACCAAAAAATTTGCAGCGATTTCACAGTTAGACACGGCCACCGTTGAGAAAACAGTTAATTTTTCTTAGAATAAAGTACTCATACTATTTCATTTGATTAAAAAAACTTAATATTATTTATATTATATTATGATATATTATTTTCTGCTATGCAGAAATATTAAAAAACATAATGCACTTACTGTCTAAAGCGAATATAAAAATCCAATGTATTTATCCCGTTTTTGCCCGGAAAACCCCGAAAAAATCGGTTTTTGATTTTTTTAACTACGGCGCACCTGCTAAAAAAAAGTAGTCGCTCGAAAACTTCACTACAAAATCTTCATTTTTCTGATATTTTTTGAGTTTTTGATTTTTCAGACTTAGGATATGCACTCGAAAAATCTGAAAAAATTCTGTAACATGTGGAACTACGTTTACCATGTTCTAGAATTTTTGCAGAATTTTCGCATTCCGCTAAATAGGGAAAAAGGGGCAAAACCCGATATTTTGAATTTTCCCCATAACTACCCTCCCGATCCAGATAGGGAGTTGAAAATTGGTATGATATGATCACTTTTGATACCCTATCGAATGATTCGTTCCAGAGTAAAATCGGCTCCAGAGCACTTTTGACCCCCTATCCTACTAGACCCTATAAGCTGTGCATTCTGTATGTGCGCGCTCGACTAAAATCTTCCGGGCGACATATTTTATACGTTATATATATGCACAGTTTTTGACAAAGTTGCATGACTAGGGTGCAACGGCAACAGTAAGAAATGCAGCAACGAATCCTGAGATGTACAAAATCCGATGTAAATCTAGAAAATTCAGGCATCCTGTTCTCCGAATGAAAGTGGCCTGTCGATAAACGGTTTTCAGGAATTATGAGGCCTATGGAGAGCATTATTTCTGCCAAGTTTGAGAAGATTCGGTGTGGGGCAAAAAAACGACCTTATAGACACCCCCCCCTTTATAATTCTGTATCGAATCATTTCATGCAAAATTGAACATTCCTTGGATAACCATTTCGGATTTTGGTGAAATTTAAATGTGTTGGAGTTTTTAGGGATATACATATGTATAGGTAATATAGGAATATATAAAACGTATATCAGAGGATGTAAAAAAATTTTTTAAATTAGAGATTTTATATATCTTTGAAATTTAACATTCACTTTTTTAATTATTACTCTTGAAAAATTATTCCAGTTGAAGAAAATTTGTTTAATCGAAAATGAGGATATATGTGTAATTGAGTATAAGAAAAAAATGGCTTCTCGTAAGGAGTTTCAAGATCGGCGAAACGTTGTAAGTATTCAGGTAATTCCTACCCGAGACTGTCCGAAATCCAGGCATATCAAATATTGAGTCCATGCGGTTTATCAAAGGTCTTCTTCGTGGCTTCGATTTCCACATTCCATCATTGCTGTATTCCTCGTCCTGCAAGGCCCTCGGTCTGACTGCTAGGTGTCCAGGTAACTTATTTTCCATAGATAAGTTGTTTTCACGCAACACACCTTTTTGTCTTAGTCCTGGTATAACGTTTTCCTTCGCCATTAATTGATGCATGTATTTTTTCCGCCATTTTCCCAGCAGGGAGTCCATCTACATCATTAGACAGTACAATATGTAAAAGTTTGGTAATTATTCGAAAATTGGGACTTAACACAGGCATTTGTGAAGTAGAAAAATCGATTTTATGTATAGATTTGGCTCGAACTGACACTTCCAGTTGCGTTTAACGTAAAAAAAGGGCAGAGAGTAAAATAGAGAGATTTTTACAATTATAATTGTAAAGTTCTTCTGATAAAAATAAAACTAAACGTTATATAATTTGAAGCATATTTATTTATTTGATTCACTTGCTGCGTATCGAAATTGAAATACCTTCGTTGTAACGCAAATATTTCGCCAATTGGCGTAATCTGCAATGAAAGAGTTGAAGATGAAGAAAACAAGTTATTATTACTTACGTAAATACGGTCTAAATTCCATTTTATTTGGCCTTATTTTAATCAGAGGAATTTGAAACTAAACTTCATTAGATCTTTCACAATAATAAAGATTCTGTTAATTACTAATAGATTATTTATAAATATATATTAGCGTAACTAGGTTCTTTGCCTGGGAGGAGTCTAAGTCTTCATATTTTATTCTTTTTTTCGTAGAAAAAATGATAGATATTCAGTGTTTCTTTGTTCCTCAAAGTTATTAATTATTAAATATTAAACATAATGGAAGATTTATTTTTATAATTTGTAATATTTGATTGTCATTGAACAAAAGGTTTCTTTAAAACTTTACTTGTATATAGGTTGATCATATTGGTCTACATAAAATCCTTAAACATTCTAGACGCTAAAATAAGACGAAAATAAAGTACACCAAAATTGCGATAAGGCCATCGTTTGTTAATTATACGCGTATAACGATTTATCAGTCAAATATGCCTGAAAGTCGGCAACCCGCCTTGCACCGCAGCTGGTTTTCTGACGGTCCTAGCATCTGGTCCCGACTTGAATAGTGGTGGTCATGCCCAGAGCGTTATAGAGTATGGAATCAACTGAGCGATATGGGAGACCCTTGATTTTTCTGAGTATGACCACCGCTTGCTCAAGACATCGAACTTTGAACACTTATAATAACTAACAAACGAGGTCCTTACCGCAAGTGTGCTATTATTCATTTTCGTCTTATTTTAGCGTCTAAAATACCCACCTCTTTCATTTTTCCCTACCTGTAGCAGAATATCCTGTAATACATACAGGGTGCGCCAAAAGTATGGAAACGGTCAAATATTTCAAAAATGAAATATTTTTGAGAAAAATATTTTAGAGCAATATTTTAAGATTTTAAAAATTCTATTGAAAGGTCGTATCCGTTTGACCTTCAGAGGAGCGGTATAATGTATTATTAACACATACATACAATGTAAAATTTTAGAATCTTCCGACCAATAGTTTAGTGTACAGACTAAACTAACACAAACTAACAGTACAGGCAAAACGGAGGTAGATCGGACATTATACAATTATGGTCCCGTTCAAAAATTTTCACATCCTTTAACGTTTCTTTTACATTTTGCGACAGAAACAATAACTTTTTTTTTATTATCCAAAGTAGCTCGTAATGTAGCAATACAGGAAATTTAGTTCTAAACAACTTTTATACGGATGTTTTTTTTTCAATAGGACCAGTAATAGAAAAAGTGACTGTTTTGTATTTTATTTTGCAATAAGAATGCACTTCCGGACCTGATCCATTTTCGCCATTCTAAGGTTACCCTCAGACGTACGTTTACTTGTGTTTTCGGCCATTTTCAGCTTTATGGAACCAACATTAAAAAATGGTATATCCAGTGCCTCTGACTCCCTCACTAAAACGCGATATGCAATTATCGCCATAAATCGCATTGCGGAACGGCCGTACGTCAATCAAGTTATTCATAGAGATCCATTACGAAAATAAGGGTAAAATGAATCGAGTTGGTTGGATGTCAAGCAAGAAAGTATCTAGCGAACTGGTTCGCCTACGAGAATGTACAGGAAAAGAAAATGAGATGAAGAAGGCAGAGGAAACGTGAACGACGCTACCGTATCGCTGCCAGTTATTATGGTAATGTTATCAGGGCAGCCGCGGCAGTGTACAGAGGAAATTGTGTTCCTGGGATATGTTGGATCGATGATTATGAGATTTACATTTAATTACGGTTTTTATTTCGGTTTTATAAAAGATAATGAAAGATGACTAAGATAATCAAGTGTAGTTGAACTGCACTGACAGTGAAAAATAAACATCGATTGTATTGGTGAATGTAATTGAATCGATTATTCGGAAAATCTATTTTTCTCTCTATTTATTTTATATTCAATTTTGATCTAGTTGATGTGTATATATGTAAATAAAAGAAGATAATTAATCCAATATTGTTGACTTGAAAGTCGCACTTTGATATTATTTCAAATCGAGGACATCGCTTGAGGTTTTTATCTTATTTAAAAAAAATATTTGCACATGAACTTGTTAAATTATAGTTTCATTGTTATTGATTCTACTGTACATATAGACCATTATATAAGTAGATAATTAAACAATTATTTGTTATATCTAGGAAGATACGAGACGTTCCATTGACAAAATTGAACAAAATGTTACAAGTGCAGTAATCGGATTTTATTGAAATTTGATGGAAATTTTGTGTTTTGATCAGCCCACCGATCATCAGGCACATTAAACCCTGTTGCCTCATTAAGTGGCACGTTCAATTAGTGTTCGTTCATTCACAGAGTCATCCTTTCCGAGACTTGTCAAGGATTGATGCTCGCGTTACGAAAGAACAGTGAAGAGGAAGTTGATTTTTTCCACGAAGAAACGCCAACTATTTCCACCGCGTCTAAGAACAGTAATTTCCCGTGCAATAAGCCGCTTCGCTGCCGTGATTTCGATCTTATCTCTATCGATTATCGAAGATTACATGCCCTCATCGATGAACGTGTACAAGATACCTAGCGTCCACATCCGGACGATATTTATGCTAATTCCACGTTTGACGCGTCCACGTTGTTGCAACTGCCGTTCAAGATCTAACGTTTTGCACCGATTAAAAATCGTTTAATGCGTTTGTTCGTCAGTTCGATAGATCTGGTGATTGCAGTTTAACTTTTTTCGTCTGTGGATTATTTAGAATTCTTCTAATTTTCAACTCTTTTTTAACGCATCTTCAATGTAATTTAAGATCGTTTGTCGTATATTAATAATTTAGAAAAAAGAGAAATTTATTATAAAATAATTTAGATATTATAGAGATATTATAGAAAATAATTTAGATATTTAGAATAATTTAGAAATTAGAAATAATTTAGAAAAAGAGAAACGCCCTTAAAATTTTGGAGAAAGAATCTTTGGATTGTAATATCTTAAAATTACAAAACGGTAGCATTTATTTATTGTCTACTTTAAAATCGGATTCAAAGTAGTGGAACAGAGGGAATGAACCAATAGGACAGTATACATATTACATATTATACGATATAATAGGGGTGTGCGGGTACCCGATAATACGGATACCCGAGGCTCGAGACGGGTCGGGTTGGGATCCCGAAAGTTTTGTCGATACATAAATATATTCGGGTACGAATGTCCTGTCATTTCGGGACACGATTTTTAATTCAGGACTTTGCACTTAATTCAGTATATAACTTTTCAGTCTGGTTTTCTTAAACTTTTACATTGTAATTTTGCTTTGTGTACTTTTATACTGAATTAAGCGTCGAGTCCCGAAATAAAAATCAGGTCCCGAATTGAAAATCGGGTCCCATAATGACGGCTACTCGAATATATTTGTGTCGACAAACTTTCATGATACCAACCCGCACTCGAATAAAAAAAAAAGATAAAAATGATAAAAAAGATATTAACCATTTCTTGACAAAAGCAACACAGCAAACTGTTAGAAATAAGGTTATAGAAGTCAAAATTTAAAGAAAATCAAGACCCTTTCTGTCGTCATTAGGTACTTGTAGGTATGGGGGTAGAACCGGATAGAGCGATTTTTTTTTCTTTGTACAAAATCCAGTCTATTGTCAGAGAATCAAATATTTATCATTCTTAAAAAATGCTACAGATATTAACTTTCATCTTTTCTTTCCTCACAAATATTTCTCTTTTTGTTCGTTTTCTTCCAACTTCTTTTGTTGTTTTTCTTCTAGCACAAGCTTTTCTGCCGTGCTTTTAAAAATAGTTATATATGACTATTTTTATTATAAATATGCGGTCGACAGACATTTCGCGGCCCACGGACTCGCATTCCGTTTCCATAATTGTAAAGAAAATGAGTGAAGATCAATTAAATAATCTTGCTGCGACATCAGAAATGGGATCGGCGCCCACCAGTGGAAATAACACGAATATGGAAAATTTCTTTAAAATGTTGCTTGAAAAGCAAAACAATCAAATTATGGAATTGATTCAAACAATGAAAACACCTTCAACTTTGGAATTTACAAAAACACGCCTTCCCGAATACAATCCGGACAACGGTGTACATTTACAACATCATGTACATGTACATCCGGACAACATTTATGTATGGAAGAACGACCCTTAATCGGAAGCAGCTTGATTATAGCATTGAGTACTGCGTTGAAAGGTTCCGCCTCGGCGTGGTTTTCCCAAGTAAATTATTCGGGAATGGACTGGACACAATTTAAACAAATATTCCTGTCAAGATACGACGCAATAGAAACCACAATAGCATCTTTGATGTGCATCAATGACAGTCGCCCCAAAGATGGGGAGCCTATGGCAGCCTTCGCAAACAGAATGTTGACGTCCTTGATGTCTCGTTGGCGAAATCTATCTGTCGAAGAAATTGCTGTGTCAACCGTTCTGGTTCGCTGTGTAGAAATTGACCCAAGACTAAAACGCCTCGCATTTACCACCGATATTAAAACCAGGCCAACAATGCAGCAAGAGTTAATGGCTTTCGCTTATAGAAAGCGACCAAGTAACGATGTCGAATCAGTTCTTGATACGAAGAGAGCTAGAAAGACAACAACGTGTTACACGTGTGGACGAGAAGGTCACAAGTCAGCAGAGTGTAACCAGCAAAAGCAGAAATTGCAGACTTCAAAATCCACGAACTACAAGGCTTCGCACGGATTCAAAGAAGAACCAAGAAAGAAGAAGCCAGTTACTTGTTTCAAGTGTGGAGAAACTGGACACATTGCTCCGCAATGTTCGAAACCAAGTACAAGCGGAGGATCGTCTGCGACGGAACACCGTCGAATTAATATTTGCAACATCAAACCAGTGTCAACACAACTTACACACGAAGGTCAGTTGTTTGGTTTCTGTTTTGATTCTGGGGCCGAATGTTCGCTGATAAAGGAAAGTATTGCAAACAAATTCTCTGGAAAGCGTGTGGGGCCCTTGGTCACTCTACTGGGCATAGGAAAGGCAAATCTGTGTAGTGGTTTTCAAGTATTGGCAAGAGTTTGTATTAATGACCATATGGTTGAATTGCTTCTACATGTCGTTCCTGACGATGCAATTAATTATGATATTGTTGTCGGTAGAGACATAATTGCTCAAGGGTTTTCGGTGGAAATTTCTAGTGAATATTTTTCTATAAAGAAATCGCAAATAATTAACTTGTGTGAGGTTAGTAAAAAGATTACTAATTTTGACAATATTGATACGGATATCACTGACGAAGGTCGTGCGAAGCTTATACATGTTCTAAAGAAATATTCCACATCGTTTGTCGAAGGCACGCCAACCGAGCGCACTACAATAGGTGAAATTAAGATACGGCTTGTTGATCCTAATCGCACGGTTCAAAGATGACCATATTGGTTAAGCCCTAGTGAAAGGCAAATTTGTCGTGATAAAATTAATGAACTCCTGGAAGCTAATATCATTAGACCAAGCAACTCTCCGTTTGCTAGTCCCATATTATTAGTCAAAAAGAAATACGGTTCTGATAGGCTGTGTGTCGATTATCGGGAACTAAACCGTAATACCGTACCAGATAGATTTCCTTTACCCCTTATAGATGACCAGATTCAGCGTCTTAAAGGTGCGAATTACTTTACAATATTAGACGCCGCGTCGGGTTTCCATTAGGGCTCGAGATTTCAAGTGAACCGAGTGAGATACCCGAGTACCCGGGTACTCGTGAGATACCCGGGTATACCAAAATTATCCGTACTACCCGGGTATCTCGAGGGTACCCGAACGCATGAGATAGACAAGAATCTCATCCCGAATTAAGCTGAATTGAACCGAATTGAGCCGATAGTTTTTCGGTACGTATTTGTAGCTTTAAGAATAAAAAAAAAAATTTCAGAATGAAATGAATTCTGTATACATGATGAAAAATGAATGTAATGGACCGTGGTTATGTTGAAAATGAGTTCTCTCTCTCTCTCTCTCTCCCCTCTCTCTCTCTCTCTCTCTCTCTCTCTCTCGCGCGCGCGCTCTACTTTAAAATCCAGAAACACATACCGAAAAACTATCGGCTCAATTCGGTTCAATTCGGCTTAATTCGGCATGAGATTCTTGTCTATCTCATGTATTCGGGTACCCGTGAGATACCCGGGTACTGCGGGTAATTTTGGTATACCCGGGTATCTCACCCGGGTACCCGGGTACCCGGGTATCTCATAATTAATAGCCCTAGTTTCCATCAGATACCTGTTCATGAAGATTCAGTAGAACGCACCGCATTCGTGACACCCAACGGTCACTACGAATATCTGACAATGCCTTTCGGTTTACGTAATGCCCCGTCTGTCTTTCAGCGTACTATGTACAAGGCCCTTGGTGATCTCGCACATACTTTCGTAGTATGCTATTTAGACGATTTAATCACGTCCCAAACCGTTGAGGAAGGTTTTGAGAGGCTTGAGATAGTGCTTGATACCTTAAAACGGGCAGGAATCTCTTTGAATATAAAAAAATGTTCATTTCTGAAGACACGGGTGGAGTATCTGGGGTTCGGGGTGACTTGCGAGGAAATCAGACCGAATTCACGTAAAGTCATGGCTTTGACGCAGCTGCCTCCACCGGAGTCCGTCACCCAACTTCGACAGTTTATTGACCTCGCGTCTTATTTTCGTCAGTTTATCCCCAAATTCTCTCAATTATCAGCACCACTTTATAGATTGACCTCAGGGAAAGGTAAAATCGATTGGAAGCCAAAATACGAGGACGTACGACAGAAAATTATCACCTATTTAACTAATGAACCCGTTTTAATGATTTTTGACCCTAACTATCCAGTTGAGTTGCACACTGATGCCAGTTCAGAGGGCTATGGTGCTATGCTTATACAAAAAAAAGATGGAAAAGCGCACGTAGTTGCCTATTTTAGTAGAAAGACAACAAAGGCAGAATCGCGTTACCACTCGTACGAGCTCGAAACTCTTGCAGTAGTCAATTCTATTAAACATTTTCGTCATATTATACAAGGCAGAACATTTACTGTAGTAACCGACTGCAATTTTCTTCAAGCTTCGCGTACCAAAATTGATCTTGCACCCCGAGTTCATAGATGGTGGGCTTTCTTACAAACATTTGATTTCAAAATTATTTACAGAGACGGTAAACGAATGTGTCATGTAGATTTTCTTTCTCGAAATCCTTTGCCCCGCGAAAATTCTATAAGTAAGGTACAACAAAAACAAGTTAATCTACTTGAGATTTCCAAGAGTTGGTTACATGCTGAACAGCAACGAGATGCTGAAATCATGGAAACTGTTTCAAAACTAAACAATGACGAACTCGATACCGAACTTTCACATACGCATCAAATTATTTCCGGGGTTCTCCATCGGCAAATACAGCGCAATAACAGAACACGTTGTCTACCAATAGTACCTAGAGCATTTCGTTGGTCTGTAATAAATCATGTTCACGAGTCGATTATGCACCTAGGTTGGGAAAAGACTTTAGAAAAAGCATTCGAATTTTACTGGTTTCCAAATATGAGAAAATATGTTCGAAAGTTTGTTGAGAACTGCATCACTTGTAAATTATCTAAATCAAAGTCGGGTAAAACTCAGGGTGAACTTCACCCAATACCAAAAACTACCACACCTTGGCATACTGTACACATTGACGTCACGGGCAAGCTTAGCGGCAAAAATACTACCAAAGAATATGTCATCGTCCTTATCGATGCATTTACTAAGTACGTGCTCCTTCGTCACTCTTCGCATATCGATGCACCGAGTGCTATCAAAGCTTTGAAATATGCAGTAAGTTTATTCGGTGCACCTTCTAGAGTAATAGCCGATCAAGGTAGATGTTTTGCAAATAAGAATTTTCGTGATTTTTGTGATACAAATAATATTCAACTTCGCTTAATCCTAACCGGAACATGTCGTGCCAATGGCCAAGTTGAACGCGTCATGAGCACACTGAAAAATATGCTTACGGCGGTTGAAATAAATAAAGATCGGACATGGCAAGACGCTATTGAGGATATACAACTTGTCTTTAATTGCACAGTGAATCGTGTTACAGAAGCAAGCCCCCTTGAATTATTAATCGGTAGAGTGGCCCGACCCCTATCGCTACCTCTTTTGGGTGATCAAGACGAAGACGAGATTAATATACTGCAAGTCAGGGAACAGGCAGCTTTGTGTATTAAACACAATGCTTATAAAGATAAAGAACGATTTGACAAAACAAAAGCCAAAGTTTCAAAATTTTCAGTTGGAGATTTTGTTTTGATAGAGAATCATGAAAGAAACCAAACGAAATTGGACCCGAAATTTCACGGACCATTTAAAGTTACCGAATTATTGACAGGCGATCGATATCTTTTAAAGGCTCTTGATTGTAATAGAACTTACAAATATGCACACGACCGATTACGCGCAATGCCAGATTGTTACGTTCCTCCTGAGTTAGAGACTCATTCTGATTTGGATGACGGCGGGAGAGAGTCAGGTCCTACCGTTGACGACGGAAGTGCGGTCGAATAGTCGCACTGTCACCATGAAATTGGTTTTGGTGTGTAGCTTACTCGTCTTGATCGTTAGTCGTAAGTCATGATTCCTAACCCAGTCTAGCTGATCGGAGACAGTGCGGCGCGGCGGCAAGCAGTAGGTGCACATTTGTATTTGAGAGATTCAGTGAGAATCGATTTACGCTGATGACTATGGAGTCACATGTATGACTGACTGATGACTGTTCAGTGGAGATGTCTGTCTTGACTCGTTGATCTCCCTTCAGAGGCCGTGAAACAAAGTTACTTGATGTACTCTGTTGTGGGAGCCTAAGAATCTGTCATTGTAATAAGTATTCCATTGTCAGGACAGCCGAACGAAGAGTTCTGACACAGAAATATTTCTCTACAGGTGACATATAAAGTCAGTTTGCACACGAGGACATGTGATAGATAGGATTGCCGTGACGATTTAATGGAAGGAACCCTGTTTTGGTTCGCGTCCATCCAGGAGTAATAGTAGTCTCTTTATTTTGTCGTATTAACTGTTTACTGTTTACTTTGTATTAACCGTTTTCTTTATTGTTCCATTGTTACTTTATTGTTTGATTGTTTGTTTCACTATTTCTGCGAAACGGGGTGATGGTTGGTTGTCACCGAGCGTGGCTGTGGGTCGGGTGTGAGTTTAGACCTGAGGAATCCGAAAAAGTTGAAGAGGGATCAGTTCTTCATTGCGAGTTGTAGAGTGCAGTCGACACACATTTCGCGACCCACGGACTCGCATTCCGTTTCTATAATTGTAAAGAAAATGAGTGAAGATCAATTAAATAATCTTGCTGCGACATATATTTTATTCGACGTCCATGTTTACATCATATGCAATGTTCATAAATACCTAAAATGAATTTGAGGTAATTATTTACTTTAATGATTCATTGCCGATTTTGGTGACCACGAAATATGTAGTCAAGGTCATCAATTTGAACAACTTTTTCCTATAAATGTGACCACCGCGCTGCGCCAGTCGATCTTAGTTTTTCATGTACTGTCCATGAAAAACTGATTATAAGAATACACATTTTATCATATCGGTTTTATTTTTATATTTATCAACCATTGAAACTAAAAAATTAAGATTCTAAAATATCCGAATGAAAAAGTGTTGTCTTTAAATTCAGAAGTAAATAGTAGTGTCTACAGAATTAAAAGTTCAAGCCATCTATAATTATATTTAACAGTAAGGTAATAGAAGTTAGTTTATATAATTGTAGACAAGTACAATATTATTATTAAAAATAAAGATGTAGTCATACCTGCTCAAAGACATTCAATTCATCTGTACTTGGAGCCTTGGTTACTTTTTTTGTAAGAAGATAATTCGCTGCTTCCACGTTATACTTATTTCTTTGCAAAATGAACCTATCTTCGGCAAAGGTTTGTCTTGGAATTAGTAGTGGACATCTGTTTTCGACTGGTTTCGCAGATTTGAAGACGGTAAGCGGATTATTTGAGTTTGAATGCCTTGTGTAAGTATCCTAGAAATATACAAATGAACCTAGTTAATACAAACATTACAAAAACCTGGAAATTCATAAAAATGTTGTAGCGTTAAAATTTTCTATTTTCAGATATTTTTCTATAAAAGAAGAAGTAAATGTATGGTACAAATGTAGGATACTTTTTTTACTCCTTTTTGCATTATTTTTAATGGTCAAGTAGTCAATCAATGATCAATTACTCTTGTGACGACGAAATGTTTTTACTGGAAAATATCCAGTTAAAAGTTAAAAAAAAAATTAAAATTAAAATTCTCAGTATATTTTAGATCACTGCGTATAAAATCATTTGTATTATTTCCGACTAGTGCACGAATCGGCATCGACCAGCGCCGGACAAACATTCTTTTCCAGCGTCCAAGTCGCTGGTAGATAAACGTAAATTAATCATAAGTAATGCAGATGATTTTATATGCAGGAATCCAAAATATAATGAGAACTATAAAGTCAGTGGGCCATAGACACGGCCCCGCGAAACCTGCCCACATTTATCAGAAATAGATCTTTTCTCAAATGAATAAACATAAAATTGTGAAGAACATAGTTCAATTAATACTTTTTCTATGTCTTAGTAATACCTACAAGCAAACATTATTTTGACCCATAAGGTGGCGACATATACGACCGTAAAACTTAAAATTACCTTAAAATGACGCTTGAAATTGAACCCAAAATTAAAGTGATGGCCTCTACCAAATGCGTTTCACTTTACTCTATAACTTTTGCATTAAACAATTTTTTCTCAAACCCAGTCCCTTCGAGGTAATCTATCGTCCGGGTACTTTTGTTACACTCTGTCTAAGCTGTATATGGAAAAAAAACGATGCGTGGGCTAATCTTCCTTTTATTAGCAGTTGATTTTATTGCACAACCATTAGCGGTCGATCATATTCAGAGTTGACCGTTCGGTTCTTTGGAATACTTGATCGGATATTTTGAAAACTCTCACTGGCGCTGGTGTCCAACTTTCTATTGGGGGTGGGCGGGTACCAAACATTTCGGGTTCGGGTCGGTTCGGGTATTTTCCGAGGATTCGGGTCGGGACCCGAAAATTGGTGATACTCGGATACCCGAAGTCGAAATCGGGTTGAGTAGTGCTCGGGTCGAGTCGGGAACCTGGATATTATGACGTGGGTTGAATGATTCTTTAATCAGATTTTACTCTTTCTTCATTCTTTTGGATTGAATTGTATTTACAATATTGCTGTTATTGTCGGTGATAAAAAATCAGGTATAAATAGGTGTATAAAATCAGATTGAGGACCACCCGACCCGACTTTGACTTCGGGTACCAAGGTATCATAAACATTCGGGTCGCGACCCGGCTCGACCCAAGTCATCAAAAGCCGACCGATGCTTGGGTACCCGCCCACCCCTACTTTTTATGTGTTCACCCTTCGCGATGGTAAGCGCCGAATAGATGCTGGTGAACAAGCGCTGGAAACCAGCGTTTTACGTGTTTGCACCCTAAGTCGTGCCAGTTTCACCGTTGTCTAATTACCTACTATGACTTTTCTGTCGCTGAATAATATTTGTTAAAAACATCAGCAACAACCTTCCAATCTTAACTGTCAACTTTTTATGAGATATTTCAGCTCAAGAAAGGGAATTATACTAAGCAATTATCGTACCGTGCTCGGATGAAAATGAAGTGACGTAGAACCAGAAGCGAGGTGCAGTAAATCGCGATACGAACGATTTAAATGAACGATCGTTCACCGTTACGGTCGAGAGAACCGCCCCGAGGGAACGCCATCGTAACTCGGAATTAGGATGCCACCTTTCTGCTTTCCCGTTTAAAGTATTGTCCCGGAAATCCAGGCAGGAACGCGTTGCTCGTGGTGTTTCTGCAGTTGAAGAAGAGCCAGCGTATTTATAGGAATTTCTCGCGAGAAGACTCGCGAACACCATGGAGCGCCGAGATCAATAAATATAGACTTGCGTGGGTTTAGAAATGCAAGTCTGGATTCGAGTTATGCCCCTCGTATTTCAATCGAATCTAGTGTAATTTTCATTTCGATAATGAGCTTTTCTATAACTTGGCTTTTAACGTAATTTAATTGAAGTCGTAATATTTTTTACATTAAAACACGAACTGTTCCTGATTACTTAATGTACGACACTGTCAAGGCGAAATTAATATTACTACGTGACCGATTAATACTCTTAAGAGTTAAGAGTAATCGAAGAACTAAATCTGTCACTGGCTCTAAATAAATAAATGAATGAATGAATGAAAGGGTATGTATATGGAAGGCATCCAATTAGAAAAGTAAAAAGTCAGATTCTTTTACATAGGAGAAACTGGGGCTAAAAGTTTCGAAGATAAGCTGTTTCAACAGTTATATCTTGCAAATAAAACTTTGTCGTCCATTTGAGTAAAGTGTTGGTAGCGAATCGCGTAGTTATAAGTAACACCATCGTCACCTAGTAGGTAAGTAAAGATTCTTCAATCGTTAGTTTATAGTCTACTTGGGCTATTTAATGACGAAACCTATATCTTGTTTGGATTTTCCGTGCGAGTAGCGTGCAAGAGTTGGCGAAATCTCGACTGTTTAATCTCTAGCGCAATTCCTCTCTTGGCCATCGTACCCGTACAGCTTTATGCAAATGCTGGATATACGAGGGGGTTGCAGAGAGAAGGAGACACGGCGGAACGTATTATGTGTACCCTTGGACGGAGATGGTGGTTACGTTTCTTCTCTCGCACCCCATAAATTACCAAGCATGCAACATTTAATGGGTCGATGCCTTTGCAGGGGACCAGGTTCATTCGCTACCTTAACGTCGTCGCGTGTTTAGCGCCACAGGGCATTCACTACCGGAAAATATACCCAACGATGACTTTATTCCGTTCTCTGGTGTTTTCGGTAATAAGAACCAATGTACAAGGTGGGTGTGCTAGTGCTAAGATATTATTGTATTTGAACGACGGAAAAATAATTTATCTTTCTTATCACATTTTTCCAGTATGTATATATAGACTATAGACTTGAAAGTTCTACAAAGAAAGTTAACATTGAAATTTGAAAAATGGACAAGATTAAAAAAGGTTTGGTTATAAAATGCTACGGAAATTTTAAATATGTTTCTGCAAAATAATGAAACTGTCAATTTCATATTGTAACAGTACATAGAAGTCATGTGTGAGTGTTGTTCAAGTAGAAATTTTGTATCTATTTACAAAAATTGTTTAGCATTCGTGTCAATAGAACTGATTGACCATCCCTGCCTGTTTACGTAAAAAAAAATGTGATATTGTGAAACTTTAGTTTAAGACTTTAGTTTATTTTTTTGATATTTAAAATTTGAAGTGTACTTGGGCATATCGATTTTTTATTAGTTACTTCTAATTATCTCTTTATCTCTTATCATTTTACATTTATTATCGGGTATACTATCATAATAGAAGTAATTTTATTAACGTAGTTTTATTCTTTTATGGACATAATATAGAGAGACACTAATTGTTAAGTTAAATTAAAAATGAAGAACAATGTTGTTGCTTGCGTCTTAGAGATAATTACACTGAACTAATAGGTAATTCGTATACCTTGTCATATGTTATCATTTTTGAGAATTGATCACATCCATTATAATTAGACTGCGGATGTTTATACAAATGCAAATTTTGTAGGAAATAGGTAAAGTTATGGGACCTGAACAGAAATTTGTTTTGTCACTAGCAGATTCTAAAAATATATTTTTTATTTTGCACTTTTTGCATAATGCATATGTTTTGCACATTTCTTTTTAAAAACATATGTATACATATTTTGTTAAATTGATTTAATCTATTAATAAGCACTCGTATAATAACCGAATAGCGTCTATAAAAGTTATACGTCAATATAATACTAAAGACGCCTCAACAAGTTATGTTGTTACGACCCTGTATTGGTTACTGAACGCCACATGTAATTGTTAGTATTTAGAATTCGAACAGTTCTGTTTGATAATCGAAATGATAAGGCGAATTTTGTGAGAGTGCGTTCCATTATCGTTAAAATACCGAAAGTTCGGAAAAGTAGGATTTTATGTTAATACTTAATATTGTACCTAACACTTAATTTAATATCGGAAAAAAATTTGCATATTTTTCGTGCATAAATGTCATGCTTTTCGCATATTCATCGTGCATAAACATCCACAGTCTAATTATAATTGTAGCAAAAAGAATGTTTACAACTAATAATCTAAACCTTTATTAATTCACCAATTGTATTTTTTTACTGTAATTTGCTATAAACACTGATGGAAACATTTAAATTCAATAGTTGAAAAATAAAATGCGAGTATTCGGGTCCCACGTTGAAGGAACGGCATTTCGTGATTTTCTTCTCTATACCCTCGGTGTTGGTCCAGAACCAATAAAGTGACCAATGTAGCACATTTGCATGGAGCTAACTTGAAAAACTTTAAGCAGCTGTCTTGGCGCACGCCACCGGTGGCTAGTAGAAAACTAAGGAAGATTTTCCCATAGGCAAATGTAAAGGACCCCCAGCAAAGAAGATCATTGACCGAAATGCCGTCCAGCTAGCACAATGAAACCTGACTGAAGATTCTCCTGTTGCAAGGTGCTGACGGGGTTGTTTTATACTGCAAGGGGTTCCCTGTTATTCAAGATTATCCCACAATCCTGTTTTGGGTATGTTTGCTATATCCTTTTAAACACATAACATATTTAAAAATAAGGCAAGTTGTAAGAAATGGAATATTTAGAAATTGAAATATATAAAAATATCAAGTAATATTTTATCGAATGTGTCGAGTACCAGAAAAATTTATTTTTATTTATTCTGTCTTTTATTCTTGATTAAAATTATTGATTTTAGACTATAAGTTGATTACAGATGTTTATGCATTTGTGACAGGTATGAATATGCAAACATTTATAAGAACATACATAAATGGAAAAACGTATAAACTATCAAATATGAAATGCATATTATAACATTTTATTTAAGCTTAAATTTTATATCCATATATGTAAAAATATATACGTATAAAACATTCATGTATATAAACATTGAGTCAAAAAAGTTTTTTTCCAATTTTTGGCAGGGCACCATCTCATTTGATTTTTTACCTTAAGAAACTATTTCAGTAATATTTGCACAATTTTTTTAACAATATTTAGGGGTCGCTACCAAGGTTTGAATTTTAATGAAAAAAATGAAAATACTATTAATCGCTCATATTGTTTAGATTACAAATTAAGATCCCTTTTAATATTAAACTCATTCATAATCAGGATACAAGGGTTGATTTTTTTGTATCAGGGTATTTCTTTCTGTACTCTTTTACCAACAAAAGCAAATATTGCTTTTGCTTTTCATCTGTTGTCATCAGTTTATTATATTCCTCCATTAAAGCAACACCACGCTCAGCAATATCATTTACTAGCCGCATAGACTGGACGATTTTCTTCGCAGCCTCAAAATCGGTGTCATCCTCCCAAGTTTCAACATCTTTATTCAAAAACTGTGATGAGATACCCAGTATCTGGAAAAATCGTAAGGAGTTACTAGTCACAAAATCTTTGATGCTTTTTTCGGTGATGTGTTTGACATCAACGCTTTTTCTTTTTGGACAATCCTCTACACCTTCGAGTTTTAGTGCATCTACCATTTTCTTCTTATCTTGAACTGAGAGTTCGTCGTCGAAAAAAGCAAAAGACACCAGCTCTTCCGACAACTACCATACATTCATGGTGACATTGGCCATCATTTGGTTTATTCTTTGTAAGGCTGTAAGGTCTTTTAATAATTTTAAGTCGTTTCTCGGTGCTGACCACCCGGCAGAGGCTTGAAACCAGTGTTTTATATGTATATATCATGACTGTGAAAATACAAATATCTTTCACAGCTTTCTTTTCCTTTTTCGTCAGTTTAAACTGATGTTTAAATAGGAAAATCTTCAAGCAATACATAGTTTTCGCCATCCATCTAGCACGGTGAAGACCAGCAGGCCTCCTAAATGAAATCCCTTTTTCAGCAACTCCCCAGGAGAAACCCAGATAGGTCTGCCCAGGAGCCAGACGATCTACAGTTTCATGTTCACTAATATCTTCAATTAACTTGCTATCCCAATGAATCGTTAATGACAAATCAGGTTTGAACTCGCTTTTGAGAGACTCTGCTATTGCTTTTCGATTTTTCAAACGCTGTCGACGAATGGAAGATCTATTAACATTAAACTCTGAAGGGTCACATCCTACACTTTTCAAAGTAGATGTTACGACCACAGCTGCTTTTCTGTCTCTTAATTTCGAGACATCAAAGCCAGCAGCTAAGTGGCTATTAATTATGTCTTTTCGAGCTCGCTTTTGTGACAGTTGCACTTTTGAAGATTCTGATAAGACTTCGAAATCAGATACACTTGTTTCTTCGCTGACGGTAGGAGAAGAAAGTAAGCACTTTTCCGTCAAAGCCGAGATACTTCTGTTTTCACGTTCACGTAATTTTTGAAAACGTTCTGTTTTCTGTTTCGATTCGTCACTTTTTCTTAAACTTTTCTTATTTACTGAACCAATTAAACCCCGGCGACTTTTCTGTCGTTGTGCCAGTGGCGGATCCAGGAGCCTTTCTTTGGGGGGGGGGGGGGGCGAAATGTATAAAAGTAAAAAAGTCTATTTTTTAACCGTCTTTTCAACCTTGATAAGCAATTAGAATAATTACGTGTTATATAATTGTTATTAAAGACTTTATTTTATCAGAAAAACAGACATAAATGATATTACAATTAATGCGATTACGATACTTCATAATACAAATTCTGCTCTACGTTGGCGAATTTTTACCAGGCAATATTCTGAAAATATTTTAAAAACTTCTATGCACTAGCGCACTAGTGAGCACGCTAAGCAGAAAAATCTCGAATAGAAATCATGTAACACATTCAGTATATACGTAATAAGTTTTTCGGAATGTGAGGAAATATTTTTATATTTTATTACTCTTGGGGGGGGGGCGATCGCCCCTATCGCCCCCCCTGGATCCGCCACTGCGTTGTGCTAATAAAGTGAGTCTCTCTGCATGCTATTTGACTTTAAAATAGGCTAATAAACATGCTGGAGTCAATTAGCCGGATTTATGGTTGAAATGGCCATACTATGCTTTTTCTTAAAGTTTGACTGCTGGTAGCGACCTCTAAAACCTTTCCAAAAATTAAATAAGAAAATAGTAGTTCATATTTTAGGATAGCGAATCATATGACAGGGTGCCGCGGTAATTTTTCAAAAGTCAAAAAATAAAGCCCACCCTAATAAACATACATGTATATAACATTCACAGCTTATTTATTTATTTTCATAATAAACTGGCTTTTAATTTTTTTTTTTATTGAGCACTTGAAATACAATTAAATACAATTAACAGAAATTAAATTAAATACAATTTACAGAATTATGTATAGTTACACAGTTATCTTATATCTATATGCTTAAATTATATTCTTGCAAGAAATCTTAAATTACATTCTGGCAATGCAAACTATATAACTCCCAAAGAATAAAATTAATACAAAATCTACAAAGAATAAAATTATAACTACCTCTCTATATAGAAATATTAATCGCAAAACCAAATATCAAGGCGTGCCTTTATGTCTTCGCTTTCTTGCAAGAATGTAATTTAAGCTCTTAAATTTTGACTTCCGTTTTTAGTATGACGTTAGGCTTTTTTTATTCATAAAGGCAACATTACTGTCTTCTACCTATAAAAAAAGCTTGTGCAAACATATACAGAAAATTAGACGATTTAATCATTTTAGAAATGTTAAAACTATTTACAATTATAATAAACTCTGTCTAAAGTTTTTACGAGTTTGCGTTTATCTGAAACGTTGATTATTCACTTTGTCGAATTTTCATAGTGCATTTACATGAATTAAACGAAATAAAACTTGGTCTGAAATCGACTTGGTCTGAATTGACTGGGGTTTTTAAGGCGTTGAATTTTCTTTGCCAGTACCATTCCAGCAAAGAAGAAACCAAAACTTGGTCGAAATGGTCAAGAAAAACAATTTTTGCAGACACCGAAGGGGCTACTAGGTGCAAGCAAAAATACTGACCAACTTCGCTACAGATTTTTTGAAACCTTCATAAGACAACACTTGACCGTTTTGGACAGCTTCTTCTTCCCACGGTCTCACTTTCTATCAGCTCGAACCGGTTAGCAGATGACATCGTGCACGCATACGATGCAAGCAGGATCGTGTCCACGCACCTTTATTTCTCCTCAAGGTACGCACTACACCACCTGCGGCTCGACTCCACAGGGTGAACTACGCAGGGGGTCCTTCTTGAGAAGGGGTTGTGGAAACTCAAGTAAACCGAATAGTGGCGAAACAAGGGATTTAGGAATATGAGAAGTGCAACGTAGTTTCTGAAAAGTTGATATCCTCGGTGATATGCGTACGTCATGATATAAGGATACAAGGTGTGCTCTTGCGTATCCTACCAAATTAACCAATAACGTGCACTTCCAAAGATCGTCCATACTGAGATAGTCAACCAACAGGATAGTTGCATTACAAACCACTAAATTTAACACATAAATTTGTCTAATGCAGGCCTGGGGAAATCGTGGCCCGCGAGTCACACGGTCTCCGTTCTCCTCCTGCCGAGCTCTCCCCACTACATCCACTTGATTCTGCCGCTGTGTGACACTCACAGTGAGAGCATTGTACAGGTATGTCTGTGTGCAGACATGTGGCGTTCCCCCTCCAGTGTGCTACGATTTCCCTCACCATTCCCGTAGCAGCGGGAATGGTGAGGGAAATCGTAGCCTACTGGAGGGGGAACGCCACACTAATGGAAGGAGTAGCACAGCGACGTCGGGGAAAAATTTCCCCGGGCCTGGTCTAATGTATGAAATAATTTAAGATTCACGTTACTAACGAAGAAAACAACTGTTTAAAGTATACATACATTGAAAAGTAAAGATCTTGACAGTAAAAATCTTCTCGCCGGAGAAAAGTTTTAGGCAGGCCGCAACTTCGTTCTTCAACGAACACAGAAACAAATTGCAGCGAGCAAATCTTATCATCTTGGCAGTTTCAAATAACATGTGTCGTACATTGATTACATGGGATCTGTATCTCAAAACCTTTTCCGGTTCTCTAACGCATAATAGCATCATTCATCTCCAAGATTGTCATCCATTTCTCTGGATCTTCTAAACTGAGCTATTGAGCTCTTTAAATAACTTCTGGTGTCCTTGCCACCTTTTCCTTGTAACGAATGTTCTTTCTCTGTATTAACAGAACCCTCCTTAAACATTTTCGAGGCCGCATACTTCTTTGCGACATCATACACAATACACAGTCGATTTCGGCTACCCGAAAGCTTAATTACTTCTGTTGACGATCTTCCAGTACGAAGATCTTCAATAATTGCCGCTCTCCAATTATATCCTGCACTTAATTTACGTTATGGTTATGTACGCTTTACACACGCGCCTGGTCTAGTCAAACGTGAACAAAACACCATCGCAAACGTTCAGTTTGATAATAGATTCCAATTTAACATTGTTCGGATTTTGTTAACGCATCCTATACTTTCGATCAAAGGGTATAGCCGAATAAGGGGGTCAAAAGTGCCCCCAAACCGAATTCGACTTTCGATGAGTCGTTCGAAAGGTCATTCAGAAAAAACAATTTTTGCCAAGTTTTAGCCGTGTATCGCATCTGGGGGGGGTAGTAATGAGGAAAAATCAAAATTCATGTTTTTGGCTAATTACGCCAATGGTATCGGACAAAAAATTCTGAATAAAATCAAAGATATGCTAGTTATCAATACACATATTATAAAATTATTTCAGATTTTTAGATTAAAAACTCTACCTGTGAAAAATAAAAAACTCAAGAAATTGCAAAAAAATGCCGATTTAAGCAGATTCGATACCACATCCATGTTTTTACAGGAAATAGGTACAGTACATTCCGGATAAGCCTAGGTCAATCGGATCAGCATTTCAAGTCTTAAACGAAGTGGGAAGTGAATCTCGCACCTCCGATTTCTCGCTTGACTGGTTTTTGTGTTTGGACGCTCGAGCCCGAGCGCTCGACTCCCGAAACAATGGGGCCATAATAGACACGGATAGCACTAGGCATTTAAAAATGCTCGTGACTGATTTTCATCTTTTTCCATCGAATTTTCACGAGAGTGACGCCAATCGATTCCTTATACTCGACCGATTAAAAAACTACCAAACACGACATAATTCGGTCCATAATTAACGAAATAACGAAACAAATTAATGTTCACGCTTCAATTCTAACTTCGCTAAAAATAGTCCGATTTACATGAAATTTTGTTATTTTAATCGGGAGAACGCTTAGAATCCAATGGTGAAACATTTGTATCGATACGACAACGAATAAGATCGCGGAAACTGAGAAAAATTGACGACTCAGCGCTCGAACGACCCTAGCCACGCGCGTAATCTGATGCCGTCGCTTGGCGAATATCAAAGAAGACCGCGTAGTCAGGTGTGAAATATTTCCTCCTGAATTTTCATCGGTTACTAATTATTGTCGAACGTTTATAACAAATGATACCACATACTTCCTTACATTTTTCCGATGAAAATTAGTCGAAATACGATATAAATCGGACTATTTTTAGCGAAGTTAGAATTGAAGCGTGAAAATTAATTTGTTTCGTTATTTCGTTAATTATGGACCGAATTATGTCGTGTTTGGTAGTTTTTTAATCGGTCGAGTATAAGGAATCGATTGGCGTCACTCTCGTGAAAATTCGATGGAAAAAGATGAAAATCAGTCACGAGCATTTTTAAATGCCTAGTGCTATCCGTGTCTATTATGGCCCCATTGTTTCGGGAGTCGAGCGCTCGGGCTCGAGCATCCAAACACAAAAACCAGTCAAGCGAGAAATCGGAGGTGCGAGATTCACTTCTCACTTCGTTTAAGACTTGAAATGCTGATCCGATTGACCTAGGCTTATTCGGAATGTACTGTACCTATTTACTGTAAAAACATGGATGTGGTATCGAATTTGCTTTAATACGAAATCGGCATTTTTTTGCAATTTTTTGAGTTTTTTATTTTTCACAGGTAGAGTTTTTAATCTAGAAATCTGAAATAATTCTATAATATGTGTATTGATAACTAGCATATCTCTGATTTTATTCAGAATTTTTTGTCCGATACCATTGGCGTAATTGGCCAAAAACATGAATTTTGATTTTTCCTCATTACTACCCCCCCCCCCCCCCACCCCTAGATGCGATACACGGCTAAAACTTGGCAAAAATTGTTTTTTCTGCATGACCTTTCGAATGACTCATCGCAAGTCGAATTCGGTTTGGGGGCACTTTTGACCCCCTTATTCGGCTACACCCTTTCATTCAGTTCTGCTCACGGTGTATTATACAGGTGTTGCAAGTTGCCTCAGAAATGTATGATCATTAGATGGAAGATCTTCTAGCAACTGCTAGAGTGCGTCTGAGTAGAAACATCCATGCGGAGCGCTCCTATTGGTTCAGCGAGCTTAAGTGGTGAGAAGACCGAGCGCAAATAATCATCTGTGACTACAGAGTATTCATACAGAGGCCAAAATTTCAGTGCGCATGCGCGTTCGTATTTGTATAATTGTCAAAAGAGAGTCAGACTGAATGATATCTCACACGGGGAGGGCCAGACATTCGGGTCACCGATTCGAACGACACTTGATGAACATGTAGTCTTTGATGTGTACAATAAACTGTGTCACTCGATGCGCTTCTCAAGCGTTTTCGAGAAATAAATAATTGAATTCCTACACGCGGTCGACGCGATCGACGCGGTCGTTAATTCGATCCCCGGGTGGGCCGGTGGTTAATTTTGGTGGGTAATTAAATGTAATTTTTTTTTTCTTTTTTTTGACATTCAGTATTTTTAAATAGCAATTAAGATTCACTACTTTTTTTCAATTCCATTATTTATAAATATATGAAATTATATTTCCAATTATTGTTACATTTACTATATGTATAGTTTTGGGTCGTGTAATAAATTCCTGCGTTTTTTTTCCTCCTGGAACTTCTATTTCAAAAGCCTGGAAAGTGATTAAAATTAATTAATTCGAAAAATTGAAGCAGATAGGTTTATAGAGCAAGTATATATACATACGTATATATAGGGTGTCCCAAACTAAGTGTGGGAGCCGTTAAAGGAAAATTCTTGGGGTGATTCTAAACAACTTTTTCCTTTGCAAAAGTGTCCTCAGAAGGTTTGTTCACGAGTTATTAACGAAAAACACCGACCAATCGGAGAGTGAGTACAGCAGATTAATGATGGCACAGACGATGGCTGGCCAATACTACTCACAGCTGAAGCCCGCGCTAAAATTCATACACTATATTCGTGCTTCTATTGGTCGACGTTTTTCGATAATAACTCGTTAACAAAACCGCAACGAAAATTTTCGTTAAGGAAAAAGTTGTTTAAAATCACCTTAGGAATCTCCCCTTAATGGCTCCCGCACTTAGTTTGGGACACCTTGTATACTTTACCTAACAAATCACAAAATTGCGGGGAAAAAATCAAATACACAAAACGCGGGAATTTATTTCACGACCCAATAATACAATTTCATGTATTTATAAATAATGGAATTTGAATATAATAGAATTTAAAAAAAGTAGTGAAACTTAATTACTATTTAAAAATAATGAATGTTAAAAAAAAAAAAAAAAATACACCCACTGGGAATCTAACTAACGACCGCGTGTCGAAATTCAATTCTTTATTTCTCGAAAACACATGCTCATCAAGTGTCGTTCGAATCGGTGACCCGAATGTCTGGCCGTCCCCTTGTCAGTGTTGTCAATTCTTATTGTACAGTATATCGTAATAAGTTGGCAACGACGCACCGTCTTCGTAACTCAAGGCCACGTAATTCGGTACTTCAAACATCAAAGGAACCGACAAGGCGTTTCGCCTCTGTGTGATACTCTATGCTGTGACGCACTTCATTCGCACACATGCATACCGTACGCGCGGAGTTCTGACTATGACGCCCCAGCGGCGGTCAGAGGATCTTCCATCTATTGATCACAAAAAATAAATCAAACAGAGGTGCTTTGTTGGAACAGCCCTATAATACACCGTGGTTCTACTGTATTATTATTTATTATTTGTATAAATGATTGAATAGTAAAATCGAGAATAATTGAGATCTGGCTTAATCGAACTCTTACTGTACCAACAATCCAAAACACTGCTGAAAAATATTGTTATCCATTTCTGCACTCTCTCTCGAATTCACAAGCAACTGGTTCTCTAATGTTGAGTTTAGTTCGTTTGTCAGAAAATAGCTGTTCCATATTTATGAACAATTCAGTCGCACCGATATCTTGTATACAGGAGAAACAAATTAATGGCATCAACATAGCTCGCCCAGATTGTACTCTTCATTCCGGTACGTCAAACTTGCTGCATATGCATCGACGTTGCGAACACAGGTGCAATCGTGCACGCGAAGCGACAGATCGCCCATCTGAATATCAAAGACGCCGACACACGCCGATTCGCTGTTATTGCTAAACGCTTTCGGCCGAATAGCGTGTTGATAAAATGTGTAGGAACACGCCAGACTGTCAACGTGCATGTCCATAGTATTTGGATCTGGTAATTGCTGTTACCTTTTTTCGTAGCCGTTTCGTAACGACAAGCATAACTGTCAAGTGCCGCTAATAAAGATAAAATATGAATAAATAAAATGAGGAAAATTATCAGTATTTATACATATTTTTTTCTTGCAATTCAATGCAATGAAATATATCTTTTATGGGTATAGTAAAAAAACATGTGTTCTTTTAAATGACTTCTTACCAGATAAAGAAACAATACTTGTTGAAAGAGATTGCTTTAAAGGAAAATAAAGAAACATTTTGTTCGTTATTGTATTTTATTTTTTTTCATAATTGCCAATCTTTAATTTTTAATGAATTTAAAAATAATAACTGTTGCAAATGTGACGGTGATAATCTATTTCGATTTTCAGTTAAAACATTGCCAGTCCTTGAAAATAATCTTTCTGGTCACTACTTTTCTCTTTATAATTTCGTGCATAGGTTATTACTAATAATACTAATAAGAGTTGCTACAAAGAGAGAAAAATGTCGTCGAAAGATTGTAGATACTTACTTTAGGGATCTTTATACTTACAATCCGTTACAGTTTAGTATCTACATTTACATATTCACTTTACTTTCAATCAGTAAATCAAGAATCGATGAATCGATTCTTAAGGTAAAGAATCGATTCTCAAAAAAATCGAACAGCAAAGAATCGGTTTAAAAAATCGATTCTTTTAACCAAAAGAATCGATTTTCTGAGAATCGAATCGGAATCGAACATCTCTACTCTTTTCTACCTACTGCGCGGATACTTTTGGGTTGCAACCCCGCAGGACTTGTCCTGAGAGTTGAACTAAGACTTGGTTGGCGTTTGGTAGAGGAGATGCTCGACGAGGGTCCACTCCACAGGCGGTTGGGACTAGGGCCTTTAACACTAGATTTACCAGACCAGTTATTTTGACTGGTACTGATATAAGTGTCAATAACAAAAATATATTTGTTACGAATATATATGGTATAAAGTAACATTAAGTTCATAAAATGTGTTCTCTACTTATAGCTACAAAAGTCATAACATCATTTCGGAAAGCAAATGTTACATGCAGTAGGAATTTTGAATTGAAATTGCACGACCAGTCAAAATGACTGGTCTGGTAAATCTAGTGTTAATATATACGATACTATGATACACCGTATACCGTATACGACTGCAGAAAGATAATTATGACCGTCGATGGCTTTACAACGGGAGAAGGTTTTGCCTTTCCGGTATTTGTGCCGACTGCAGAAAAATAATCATAACCGTCGATGGCTTTACTCGGGAGAAGGTTTTGTCTTTCTCGCAATGAAAAACGTGAAGCTGAACAACTTAGCTGTTAAATATCGTAAAAGACGTTTCCTTGCGAATAATAAAACATCTGGTTGCAAAACATATCCCGAACAAAATTTCGTTGTTGAACGGAGTATGTACTACCTAATATTATGCATATCTAAAATTGTCACTAGGACACAGATACTCTACACATATTTATTTCGTTACTTTCAGTTCATAATAATTCAATAAATGTTGTATTGCGTGTAGACGCGTAACAACCCTTCAGTTATAAACCGAAAGGAATAAATGAAGCATTTAGGCAATTGAAGTTTCAAATTCGACAATTCAATATGCAAGGAGTCATTCGATAGCTTGTCAGAAGAAAAAGAAACGATTTCTGCAATTTTTAGCACAGTACCTCTCTTTAGGGGTAATAAACGGTAAAAATAGAAGTCAAATTTCTGTTCAATGTTTTCTTACACTATTATTGCATGAAATATTGCGAAACATATTAAAAGGAGCACCTGTTATACAATTTTGTCAGATTTTATACCCTATATAAACAATTACCCTTTGATGAATGTTGAAATGTACTAATCAGTGAAAATAGAGTTTGTACATACGTTTAAAAATTCCTACAGGTGCTGGGTTGCACATATTGGTTGGGATTATATTTACAAATGAAAATAACTAGAAATTAACAGTTGAATTTTTTAAATAAACAGTTGGCGAGCGTTGAAAGACGAAAAACGGGCTCTTTTTTAAAAAATCTATTATATCTCGGAATTTTAAAGTCCAAGAGAAGAATACTTGAAATAAAAATAGTAGATTATTGAATTATTTATAAAATGATGGGTCGCAAGTTACGATAGTCTCGATAGTCGAGCTACAAGTCGACATTAAACGCAAAAAGTCTATATTAAGAAAAATAGTTGTGATTTTAAAAGAAGTAAATACGTGTGCACGAAAGTTTGTGAAATGGTATATCTAATATGTAAGAAAATATCCTCCAAAGTTCGGTTCGATTGGTTGAATAGTTTCCGTATAACTTAATTTTTAATTAGGAAATCTTGCTTTGGTCAATTAACAATGACTTTCTTACGAGACATGGCACAAAGTGAATTTTGTGCTAAATCATAGATTTAGAATAGTCTCTAGAATAGTCTAGAGATTTCAAACTTTAATATAAAATTGTGATATTTAACAATTTGGAAAACTAAGCGCTAGATATTGCATTTCGCAGCTAAGAGCGTTTTTAAAACGTTAAATGTCTCTGAAAATAACTGTCGCATAAAGAATGAATTTAGTGTATTGAAAGGCGGTGACTTTTTTACAAATTTTAAACACAGTACCGCTTTTTCAGAATAAATCAAGTTAAAACTATGAAACATGAATTTAGGAAAGAATGGAAAACTCGGGGTCAGTAGCCCTATTCTTTTCTGTGGGTGTCACATGTCTTGTTTGCACCCCGGGGCCCCGGGGTAGCAGCGCATAGTGGTGCGAACGATGCGGACCCCACTACCACACTCTTGCCAGGGTCCTGTACGTGTACCATTCCTTTGAAGATTCGGCGGAATACCGACTTTGGATGGATACCGCCTGAACCGTGCTCCGAATAAGATTTATGAGGGGTAAAACCCTCGAAAGCTTTGTCCTGATGTCGTCTAGCTCTAGTTTTCGGTCTGTACTACTTTCGACACGTGCCAGAGACCAGCGTTTAGCTGCGCAGAAGACCAAAACTGGACCTTCTGCTAGCAAAAGTCACGGAGAATCAAGCAAAGTCAGGGAAAACGGGCCTCTCGCACGTAGAAGTGCTGGCATTTCATGCACGGTGCATGGTTCGGTGCTCAGATGAGGACAGGGCCTTAAAGGTTGACCAGAATGATGGCCTTGACAACATATTTCAAGGTCATCAATATCGGTGGGTCGCTCCTGCTCCAAATAATTACCGAAATATTTGTGTGCATTTAATAGCTTTTGTTATACAATAAAAAACAGAATTTCCCGTGACACGTGTCCCCTATTTTGGTCCATAGTTTGAATATATAAATTGACAAGAATGTGGATTGACATCCAATCAAAAATTCACTTTAAAAATGTTTTTTAATTATGTTAATGAATTCGCCGTTTAAAAACACGCAATTAAAAAAATGAACGACTTTCTGCACCTTCTAGTTCCAGAGATATTTCAAAAAACTATTTTTAACCCTCAACTTTGGGGACTGTTCCCAGATAGCACCATACGTTCCAAAGACGTCCGTTTCATGTTAAGTTTATGTCTGAATGTCCTACGTCCATTTTGGACATTCCTAGGACATTCCTAAGACTTAAATTTCGGATGTTTCAGAAACGTCCGTTTTAAAAGTTCTATGGATGTTCGGAAGACTTAAATTTCGGATGTTTCAGGAACGTTCGTTTTAAAAGTCTTAGGGATGTTTGTAAGATTTAAATGTCGGATATTTTAGAAACGTTCCTCTAAAGAGTCTTATGGATATGCGTAAGAAATACACAATATAACCTCAACGTTTCAATGAAATTTTGGTGTATTATTTATTTCTCGTATAGGGTGAAGGCATTAAAGGTCAACAATCCTTTAGTAGTCAGCTACTCTTATTTTGTTCAGCTTAAAAAAACGAACATTTAAATAGAAAGTTTGTTAAACAATAATTTTATATTGAATTTTAAATCGCTGAACTTTAAAATATATACATACAACAAAACGAGGTTTTCAAAACTAAAGGAAAATAAATGCTTCTGAATTCTGAAATGATTCGTAAATAATTATAAACAATTACTTTATTCGAAAACGAGGCGCACATCATAAAAACTTGCTTTGATATATCATACGAAGGTAGCCAAATAAAAATTTCGTTTATCTAATCACTTGAGTTTGCAGTTTGAGGTTATAGATGGGATCATCGAAGGTAAAAAGAAGATGCTCAATCGAGACTCCAAAGAAGGATGGATGATCGCGAATATTCCAGATAACAACATAACCAGCAAGGTTTAGTATTGCAGAGTAATATTCCTTACTGTCCGGATTGTGAAAGATAATAAGATTCTATATTTATATTTTATAATATCCAAGAATGCGAAGTTAGCATGGACCGAAAGATCTGGTTTGCCGCCCGATGGTCCTGTCTAAAGAAAATGATTCATTTAGTAATTTTAAGTGTTCAAAAGATTATTTTTGAATGTTGGGAATATGTCCTGATAATGTCGACACAGCACATTCTGAGGACATTCCGCTTTGTAAATGGACCTTACTGCGACGTTTGAAGAACTTAATGAGGACGTATAGAGGACATGTGAACCTTCACGGGACGTCCGGAACATCCGGAACGGATATTCTGTGGACATACATACAACGTGTTTGTGCTATCTGGGTTATCACTCCCTCAACATGGAAGATGACAGATAAGAAAAAATACGTGTCAAATATTTTTCTGAGAACTAGCTGTCTCATAAATTGCATCAAAATCGGAGTGTGAGGGTTTGATATACTCCCTTGTAAGTACTGTACGACCCTCCCCTATAACTCTTGAAATATGGATATTTCGTGATGCAGATTTATTGTTCAATTATATGTACAAGATAATTTTTGTAAGATCGAGAGAAATGAAAATCAAATAATACAATTCAGAATTCTTAGACATCATTTTAATCTCACTTATTTAAAAAAAGAAATATGTCAGTTTGTTATTGGACTTGTAAATTAGATTTGTCTTTACATTAGGACACATAAACAACCTCCAACTATTTACATACTTGTTTAATAATTTAATGAAAAATGAAATCATATGACATTGAACGGTCAGAGTGAAGGCCACAACAAAATAGCAAAGGATTGCAGCAAGTGTACGCAGGAGTTACAGAAGAACCATTAAACGCACGCAGTGAACCAAAAAGAATATGAGACACACTCGTTCGTATTAATATTCCATTGGTAGAAACAGGTTGCTCTGTTCACGATTCGGAATATCAACCCGTAATACAGATACTGAGTTTATATATAGGAGGCGCAGAAAGAAAAAATATCAGTTGGAAAAGAAACGGCAGCTAATGAATTAGCGCCTGGTGGTATCGCGACGGTCGTGCCTACGTGCGACAAATTATGCCGATCGTATCGTAAATTCTAAGGAAAACAGCTAAATGCTTATTAGAGCTCACATAGACGGCTGTGGCTGTAATATATCATCAAGTGAACCGTGACAACATTTATGGTTTCATACTTCAAAACGATCAAAGTCATCATTTTTATGTGTTTACAGTGGCATTCTTGCAACAACTGGGTCAACCGGCAGTGAAACAAAGTGTTACTGCTCTGTCGTCCCTTATGTCATTATCTCAAGGGAGAGCACAATTAACGTTTCAAGCAATTACATGCTTGACGATCTTAACGAGGGCTCGCCTTATTGAATTGTCGATCGTGGCTCGTGATAATAAGATAATTGGCGGTTCTCGTAGACAGAATCGAACCACCATTGGGACACTCTGTATGCTATAGTGAAGAAGAGTTGGTTGATTTCATTGGTTGTGATTTGGTCATCTTGTTAAGTGGTCATCTGGTCCTTCGTTAATTTCTAACACGATCGACATTACCTAAAATTATTGATTTTCAATAACATGATAAGAACTACAATTTGAAATTTATTTGGTTCAAATAAATTAATAACATGAAACTTATGCTGATTCCCAGCTAACATCATACGATAATATTATGTGGCAATGTAGTTTTTTTTCTTTTTCAGTATCACTGATGTTATTCACGTTTTCAAATATTCAATAGGATATGTACCCATAATTAAAAATGTTGGGATATAATACCTAAATAAATAAAACTGCCAATCCGTTTCTATTGATTTTGTTATAAATGTGTCTGACCCTCTCACTTTTATGCAATGTAAGATTGTACGATGTGCCTGTATATATTTATTCAAGTTCTATTTTTGACAAGCGTTAACAATAATGACTGGATAATTATTTATTTTATTTATTTATTTATTTATTGGCGGTAATAACCCTTTAGTAATAATACATATGCTTAGTACTGATACAAAGTTATATCTGGCATTAATACTTTAGTATTAGTATAAATAACAAACAACCGCCAGAGATTTTATACACAAGTCAGTTTTGAATCATTCTTAGTCTTTCATTTTTACAGAGTTTGAAAATTCGATTCTTTAACTCATTAATTAGTAATATCAGGTTAGTTGCGAAATGTTTTTTTAAAATGCATGACACTACTGTTATAAAATTATTCCGATAATATACTACCTCAAGTGGTAGTTGGAAGTCTGATGAGCCGGAAAAGGATCTGCACTTAAGGTCCTAACAGTGTCAGCATCATCAATGTCGCGGTTTCTCCAAACCCAACTTGTGGAACAATCTGGTATAAGTAACGCGGTGTGTGTGTGTGTGCGTGTATATGAGTGCGATACAAAACAAGAACAGTATCGAGATCTCCCTCCACTTTCGACACCCGTTACAACTGAGACATTAGATCGTACGTTAGACACGGCGATTGGCTCCCGTTGAACGCGAAGAGGTTGGGCCCAGGTGGGCCATCAGGTTCGCAGGGGGGATCCAGGATGCGATTGGCAGCAGAGAAAGCAACAGAAGAAGGGGGCAACCCAGCTTAGCAGCCGTGCCACGATCATCGCATTGCATCGACGAGTTCGACGAAAGAGAAGGACTGCTATTATGCTGTGCAATATGTTCGAATGGGTCGGAGATGTCATTCTGAGATACGAGGAATGGGTAGACGACGCGAGAAAGATATATAGTATTCTATTTAACATTCAATCAACGAAAAATATACACTTTTTTTTTCTACAAACTATTTACACGTCAAATGTTTTAAAAAGTAGGTAATAAAAGATATAATATTTATTTACATATTTCTTTTATTTTATTTAACGCAAACGTAAAATAAATAACGATTTAAAGAAAATTGTATAGAGAAAATAACTGTATCTGTTATTTGAGCGTCTTTGATAAGTTAGTGTTGAGAAATTTTAAATCATTTTCTTTTCTAAGAAATATTTTAACCGTAGAAACGTAAAATATGCTGCTGTATTTATTGTAAAAAAACAGATTATAAAATGTTCTCTTCACACAATTTCTTTATATACCATTTACTACAATAAAAAATGATCGCAATAGTACGTAACTATATTATGGTTATTGTAGTAGTTTCTTTAAAGTTAGGCTTTTTGAATATGTTTTAAGACACGTGTATGTTGTATAAATTCTAGCGTCCAATATATTTTCCAGATTATAGCCATTTCTTGTGTTATTGTTTATGTATTAATAAATAAAATGTAGATTCCAACCAAGTTAAATAATGAGCAAAACAGAAACTTAAAATATGCTGTGCTTTCTTCGAAAGTTTAGAAAAAAAAAAAAAATTACCGGCTCTCCATATCTTCCTAATTGTTATATGACTTATAGAAAAAACACAACTATCCGGTGTAATTTTAAAATTTGAGTTATCTAAAAACATTATAATACATACTCATAGTAGAGAGAAAGAAGGAACAATTGGAGTGAGCCTGAGTGCAATTCGATTGTCTATCTCTAACCCTAAAATCCTCGAGCCACGTCAATCTAATTCCCGCGTTCAGTTCAGTCTCCTGACCACAGCCAACTCGTCAGTGAAACGAAAAAAGAGATTCACCAGCAATCCAAGGGGCAACGCAATCGAAAGGGGGGCGATCTCCACGAGTGATGTAAGGAGGGGGTTGCGTGAGTAGCAGCCAGCTAGCAGGGAGGGTGGGGAAGTCAGAGGAGGGAGCCGGAGGAGGGGATCGAGGGGCAACGCGAGGAGCGAGCAACCACGCACGGCATTCTTCCTTCGGAGCTAAGTGAAGCGGCCGAACTGGTCCTGAAACACGGTGCAGTGTTCGAGCGGATCGTGGCGTGCCGGGGTCCCCGGTTCCGGGGCCCGACGTTTGCAGCCCTCAGTCGTTCGCCGATGTCCCGACGAGGAGGAGCACCGAATTGTCCTAGGGAAAGGTCATCCCTCGAATGAGCTACCCTACAAGTCGAAGGAGCTCGGTTCCATCTGAGAACGTGCTCTGTCTCGCGCATTTTCGGGCGTGCACCGGGGTCACCGGGGACCGAGTGTCGGTCTCGTCGTGTCGCGACTGAACCACCAAACTTTGTAACGTCAGGAATGTTATGTTTCACGCATCAGCCGTTTGCATTGACAATACAAACAACTACACGAAATCTCCAGAAAGTTGATTAGCTGATCAAGGATACCAGATATCCGATGATTATGGCTGAAGTCTATGATCACGCAGATCGATAGGGAATTGATAGGAGAAAAATGAGCTCCAGGAAGATGGGATACTTTCCCGAGATCGGGATGCTGATCGAGGGATACAGTGAACAATCTTCGTGTAATAACGTGACGCATTAACCGATGACTTGGGGCGATGGACAACCTTAAAACTATTCGTCAATTAAGGATTCTGTTTTTGTGCATCCCAATGATACAGACTTCAAGGAACCGAACGTTTCCGTTGGGGACACGCGGGAATCGTTTACCGATTGACGCACTCGATGCAACGGTTGTGTCTTCTGACGCGTGACGAGGATAAATCGCGTCTTCACTGGTATCGGCGAAGCGAGCGATTAGGTCTCGCAGGCGCGAGAATGACGGAGATGGAGTACGAAGGGGGCAATCGAGGAAGGGATCAAAACTCAAGGGAAAAAATGACCGAACGATAGAAGCACGAAGCGAACAAGACTAAGAGGAGAAGAAGGAACAGAGATGGAACGAAAAAAAGAGGATTTGCAAACTTCCTGTGAGCCAAGAACGTGAGAGAAAGGCAGCCTCAGAATATGCAGAGTTCGATCGATAAAGAAACTTTCGTCGAAGCGTTATATCGAAGTACGGAGTCTCGTGTACCTTGGCGAATAGGAATGTCTACTCAGTGGAGATTGCTGCTGCATCATCGCTACTCAGGAATACCTAATGCCGACAAGATCATTCTTTCGTTTTAGTTTTTCCTATGCAGTCAATTGCATTACGATCGACGTATGCACTAGTTCATTTCTCGTGGAGTGGCTTATTTTGCGTGCGGCTCATTTCAGGGTGTCACGGTTAACGAAGGCCCACGCGTATCCTCAGCCAAAGACTGTCTGACAAGTGTTAAGCTTCCGGTTCCATGACGGAGTACATCGAGCGCTGTTACCTGAGCAGCGTATAATGCGGTTTTAATGCCAAAGGTGTCGGGTTTCATAAACGAACCGGTATGTACGTGCAGGTTTGTCACGGGTCATTCGCATCGCGGCTGAAAAAACGAGCGGTTGAAACGAGCATGCGGCACGTGGGCGACGAACAGCGGTTGTCCTTTTTTCAGAACGCGCGGAAACGAGACTGACAATGAGGGACAAAAGGGAGAAAGAGAAGCAGAATTGACGAGATCAAAATCGCCAGACCAGCAGGTGTGTGGTTAAGTGTAATCACGTGTCAGATTGTGGAACGTAAAACGTATCGTGATTTTTTCAAGATGAAAACTCCATGGAAACGGTATCTTCTTACAGGAAACGTTTTATAGCCGAATAATGCGACGGTCAGGATAGATGCATTTTACTTTAATTCATTTTGATAAAACTTGATGTGCGTATATTTATTGTCGAGCAGTGGTGACTCTGTCGTCGAGAATTCGAGGCTCTAGTGACTTTGATGCGCGCACAAGAAGGAATTTTGACGCCACTGGTAAGTTTTCAAAGTTCCGTTTCACAATTCGGATCACTACACACTATTATAAAGGGTGATTCTCTCGCTAGGGTACAGTTAGGTAGCAGTTTCACTGCTTTGTGTCCCCTAGCGAGAGAATCGCACTGTATATTACACAAAACTTTTTAAACGTTTCGTATTGTATCTTCTTAATATAGGAAGTTAAAAATAATGATGTATAACGGAAGTTTCTACGTCGATACTCCCTGATTTTATCAGAAGAGAGAAATGTCTAACGAGTGACTAGAACAAACGCCCACAGCAAACTTTTACCAGGCTATCAATAATCATTAGGGGCACAATACATAATTAGAATGATACATAACTGGCAGACACGAGAGTGTGTGAGTTCTTGAAATCTAATAAAGAGCTATAATTTATCGAAATGCACGGCGGAACTGTTCTTGCATATGTATCCCTTCGAGCACAATAAATGGCTGTCGATAAGATCTCGATAAAAATGGTACCCAATGCTCTGAGATACCTCTGTCGACGGTAGTAACGAGTCATCTTTGTTGATCAATCGCTAACCGGTATGATACAGCATTCCGTGGCATCTTCTCCTCTACAGGCTATTTTCAATACGATACACTCGGGAACAGCTGAACCTTCGTCATCAAGATCTTCAGATTAGCAAAAAGTGTTCCTCTGCTTCATCTTTGCTGCTTCGCTCCTCTTTTCCAATCAACGATCGAGGCTGAAACACCGCGCGACCACGGCAAATAACGCAGTGGATGTTTCAATACCTAATCCTTAGCTGGAACAGGAAATTGGAATTTATCGTTATTATTTCCAGTCTATTAAGCATTTCTTCGCAGCACTGCTCGATCAGTTTATTGCTATAACTTGAATCCAACTTCTTCCTTGACCCATCTAATTCTAGAAGTGTGATTGTGCATTCGTTCGCCAGCATCTTTTTATTCCATTATGTTCCAATAATCGTGCCTCGTGCACTGAAGGACATCAGAATATATGACACTCCAAATCGCCGATAGATATCGAATGAACTGATAAGCATAGTGTATATAGATTTTTAGAGACCTTTGAGAACTTGAATTTTATCATAACGATGGAGACAATTGACCATAACGTATTTTGCGATCGTGTCAATCAAGTTTCTCCTCTTGCGTAAATGTCTAGTCTGAACTTAACAGCTAATTTCTGACTATCGAAGAACCTGATTTTGGATTTGTATGTACAGTACTCGCACTCAATTATAGTTTATACAATTTATAGAAGCAGGGCCTCAAATTACTGGAGGTTTTTAATTATTTAATACTAATGTACTGTATAGATTTAGGATTACTACATTACTCCTTGTGAATTCTTCAACTAGGTACAATAAAGTAAATGTCCCAGTGGTTGGACATGTCCTAGTAATTGGACACTGTCATGAATTTTTATTAATATCAAAGTAAAAACAATATTGACGAAGTTGAGTTATTTTTTATACTAAAAATCATTGCAACAGATCAGAAACACATGATATATATTTGAAAAAGAAATATTATTATCTAGCAATCATGAACTTAATGCATTATGAAGAGCCTACTAACCGTTCGACTAAGACTGAGAGCGTCTTTGTTAAGTTAACAATTAATACTTTGATTATGCTTCTACATCAAGTAAAGGTTTTTTAGACTTATTAAGTCTGTTTAATTGATAACCATATGTTTTTAAGTCATTTTTGTTTTGCTTCATTTTAAAACTAACGTGTCTATACACTAGTACATGAAGTCGCCGCTAGCCTAGTTATTGGACAATCTGTCCAGTGACTAGAGCAAACATGTATCGGCTTGGCCCAGTGCTTAATTGTTTTTAGATACTTTTTTTTAAAGAAATTTATATTTGTAGCTAATACAACCTATATGCATAATAAAAAATTTGATTTTTAATAAATCATGCCAAAGGAAAACAGAAACAGAAAGTCTTATACACCAAAAGACGTAGAGAGTGCTGTTGAAGCTGTTAAAAAAGGTATGTCGTTAAGTACTACCAGTAAAGAGAAAATTTTAAAATATATCAACATCGAAGAACAAAAAGAATCGAATAATTGAAGAAAGTTCTAATACATTGTAATTTTCATTTATTATAAATAAATATTTTAATATCTATTCAATGAATTAATTAATGAGCTCAAATTAAACAAAAATTGCCCTTTTTACTGTTACAATTGCGAATGTGTGCGTGCATTCGTAAGCGCGCTTAAATATTTTAGGTTATTCGGTTATTTATTAAGATTTTATTTAAAAATTGTATTATTTTTATATATATTGTCAAACTTTTTAAAGTCGTACAACATAATAATTGTTAATTACTTTTATATCAATGATTTTTCTGAAATTTAATCTTCTGTCTAAGCACTGGGACAGCTAAATTTAATCACTGGGACATACCGTAAATTCTGTCCAATAACTGGGACAAATGAACGCTTTTATAAACATAAATTTTTATATTTTTCTTTTATATAAATGATATTCTGTAACCAAGTTTCTGAAAGAAGAAAACTCAATCTAGCGATTGAACAAATTTTCAGATTAATTTACATTGTTTTAAACTGTAGAAAATTTTAATAACAGGAACATTGTCTTAAAAGTCCAACCACTGGGATATTTACCTTACACTAAACATTTCATAATCAACCAACATTAGAAGCATTTTTGTTAGAGAACCAGTCCTACAAGCGTCATATAGTTTTATCTAAAATCTAACTAAACTATTAGGTTACTTCTTTTGCGTTGAATACTGTGCGTTCGTATCAATTGGATATACGTAGTCCACAGATTTGCTCAAAGGTTTCGTTGTGGCTTCGATGAAGCTCCGGTTTTGCCTCCTTCCATGTAAAATGTATAATCTGCTATTTTACATGGAAATAGAGAATAGATAATTGCCCCGAAAATGGAAAATCGATTTTTGAGCAGATCTCCATGTTTCAAGGTCATTGTTTGTTTTACAGTTCTTGTTTTTCGTTTAATGATCACAGTATGTCTGGAACTAGTGTTCTATAGAAATATAAAATCTGTTAGGCATTTTAATTACAAGCTACTGATACTTAACCCTCTTAAGTAGTTCGTGTGGTGTTAAGTTAGCATATAGATGGGTAGTAATTACTCGTGAGAAAATTTGCAATCTAAACCTGCTGTTGGAAATGCTAATGATGTACTCTAGCGAGATTTGCATAATGTTTTAATTTGGTGTACTGGGAAGCCGTAATTATATTCTGCATAAAGTTATTTTTTCAGAGCAGTGCGATAGATTTATAGATATTTGCATAGTATCGATTGAAATTAACATTAACGTGTCTCCTTCTTTCTTTACATTTAGAACAAGTTTGTAATCATTGAACCTATTTATAAGTTTAATAAAATTTAAAAAAAAGAAATAAAATATAATAAAATATAATAATATATAATAAAATTATTAAAAAAATATTTTGTCATTTTCCAAAAAAAATTGCATAGTGAAAAGCTAGTTAGAGAAGACAGTGATAAAGAAACAAATATACGCTAGCAAAATCTATGAGCATAGTTTACAGATTTGAAGCGTTTTAATGAATTAAAATTATTTAATTATTTATAAAATTAGATTTATTAAAACAACTTCTCAAGATCATTGCTTCTCAACTTATTGACAAGCATCGGCATTAAAAAATACATATAGTTGCAATACACCTAATAACCAAAATTGTAGACCAAGTCTAATGGATCTGAACTAAATCTAAGGACATCCCCTCTATTTGTTTTTAAATCCGTTGGGTTATAAGTTTTCATCCAAGTACTCAATTTCGGGGAGAATTTCGTCTCACGAGAAGTAAAACAATGCAAGGTGTATTCAAATGTACGTAAATGTACAGACAAGAAGGAAAAAGCCAAGTGGTATGAAGCGGTAAGCACAGAGGAATGAGGCATTGAAATGGCGAGTAGAGGGCACAAAGGCGAAGGGACGAAAAGAGTAAGGACCAGAACGCGTTCTTGTAACGAGCCAAGTCCCTGCGTAGCTCGTTATCATCGCGGTCCAGCCGGCAGAAAGCTGCTATCACGGCACAAAGTTATTGCGCAGTTAAGTGGATCACCTACGGCCTAAATTGCGACGGGCAGCAGGTCTGCATTTGAATAGTAGAGCTAACGGGTGGTGGCCTGCACCATCGAAACGGGCCCCGGAGAATGTGCGAAGAGAGACGAGGCTCGTAAAGGAGCCGAGTGAGCAAGGGAGGGAGCCAGTCTGCTCGCGAAGGAGCTACTCCAATCGAGGAGCAGCTGGCGAAGAGGAGGAGCAGAGGTAGGAGGCGACGTTCGAGAAAGAGTTGTGAAACGAGTAAACACGGTTAACCTATCCACGTAGGATGTTGCCGCGACTCGTTATTCTCGTTAGCCATACTCTGGAAACCGCAGAGTCTGCAATCTCAGCTTAGAATCACTGAACGATTTTTGGTGAAATAGTACAGACGTCATGTCTATGCATACAGATTGTGGCAGGGAAAGGTGAGGATAAAAGTAACATTTTTAACTTCCCGATTTATAGGGAAGTCATTGTATTTGTTTATATTTGATTTAGGTACTAATTACTTTTTAAGGTACAGATTTAGGCTTGTGTGACAAATAACTGTTATTGTCATTATTATTTTTCTCCTGAAGAGTCAAGACAAACGTAAGATATCGCAAGGACGTAAATAATGCTAATTATTTGAAACATAATTAAATAGGAAGACTTTTCCCAGCGCAAAATAGGATTTTTTATTATAAGAACATAATATATCTTCTTTAACTCGACTTGTTCGTTTTTGACCATATACCCACTGATATGACAAGTTAACATCAAAGAAATATTTCATTAAACGTAATCAATTACTTTATCCGAAATACAAAAGTCTTATATAAGTAATAACGTATTACTCTTGTCCCCAGTCACGTTTTTCGGAATAGAAATACTATAAATGATAAGTTATATAAGATTTACTCAAATAAAATACAAGAATATACCTCCAGATCAGCTGTAAGGAAATGCTTGAGGAGAAAGCTATCGTATTACGCTGTTAGAAGGCGCATGAATCTATGTGGGTCAAGGTCATTTTAAGGTCATTTCAAGGTCATACTTTTCAAGATTTTACGAATAGTGTTCTTTGTAATGGAATGATCCACTTTTGCCATTACAAAGGTGAGGTCAAAATGTAACCCACTATGTGCCATGTGCCATGTTATAACCTTGAGCTGAAAATTTTGCAAATGATTGGAAAATTTATGAAAGTTGAGATAAACTAAACGCTGAACAAAGTAAACAATACTTGTACTCAAAGTGTTGTCTCTAACATTCAATACATTTGTTTAGGCGTAACATAAATTCAAGTCCAGCTGTTTATATGTATATTTCAACTGTATTTAATTAGACTTTTGATGATGTCCCAGATATCCATTTCTGCGCATGTATGTATTGTGACGTGCTCGCCGGTCTCGAGCCGTGATTTCGCGATCGGCGGTCACTTCACAACCTCGCTCAGCCTCTGCTCGCCTTTTCGAAACCGAAGACAGACGTTTCGAGCGCCAGGTATCTTTCGATACCGGCGAGAAGAGGTTTCGCACGCGAAAAGGTCTTGCCTCGACTAGCTCGTAACTTCGCGGAGAGGGGCTGGGTCTCTCGACGAGGGAGAAGGAAAGCGGACGTATGGAATTCCTGACGGCAGGAAACAAAGAACAACGCACACTGATTTTAGAAGAAGAACACTGTATTGAAAAGCTTAGGAAATTACACCGTGGCGCGCGGACGCCGCGTGGCGAGCCAAAAGTCGCCGTGGGATTTACAACGCGCCTCCAACGCCTCTGTAACCGACGCGCTCCTAGAAACGCGTAATCGGATGCCTCTAGAACCGTGTGACTACGCTACAGACGAATCGCGATATTCGACGACCACTGGGAACACGTGAGCGAACCGGGGCTTCATTCGAGAGGGAGACGAAAGGAAGCTCTTACCCTTACGGTGGTCCGTGCGTAACAGGACGAGACCGCGTCTCGTCGCACGTAATCGGGTTTCTTCCGCTTCCTTACGACTCACCTCATTGGCACGCACGGCGTGACGTCACGCGCCGTCCAATCGGGTAATTATCGATGACTTCGCTGCGTGACGATTGGGGAATCGACAGTCGATCCTCCTGATTGGCAGCCTTATCGGCTCGGCTCCTCCGTTCTCGGACCCCATTCTACGCGACGAACTGGCCAGCTTCGTTGCGACGACTTTCCTGGTAACCCATGATCTCCTGCCCGACAGGAACCACAGCAGGACGACCGGACTAGACCCTACGTTCTCGGGGCACGTGCTTCCAACCCGGAACGGATCCACCCGACCCTACCGCTCTCTGAGCGGTACATTTGCCGAGCCGCCTTACACACCCTTCCGAGGACGCTGTCTTTGGATCGCCGGCCTCCGCTCCTCGGCGTCTCTTCCCGTCGATTCCTTTCCGCTGCAGCGTTGTCGATGGTGGTCGTCGATATTCGTGCGTGTCAAAATAAAGCCCGGTGTTAATAATGATTCGCTCGTGCTCTCCCAGTGGTGCGCTTAAACAGTTGATGACCCTCCCCCTCCGCGCAGAGAAGGTCCTGTTTGTGACGTGCAAAAATGCCACGTCACGGTATAAATATGTATAAAATAAAAAGTTATTAGTAAACAAACATTTACACAAGCATATTGAGTTTACAAGAGAATACTTTGAATATTAATGGCTCATACAAAGACAACATCAGCACATTACGTAAAGTTCTCGAGATCTAGCCAACATATATGTATAACTGTCACATAATAGTGAAGCAAGGGAAAATAGTTTCAGTGGAGATCTCACGCCACAAATCTCATTAACGGGACCTCTACAACCCCAACTGGTTTCAGACGTCCCCAGCGGATACATTTGTATAAAGTATAAAGTATAAATAAAGATAATCGATTAATTGAAAGTCCATGAGACTTCTGGAATCTCTGTAGAAACACTGGGCCACATTATGCCAGCAAGAGAACAATTATAGTACAAGTACTCTGAATAGACCTTTAGTACACCCAGGAATGTCATTTATTTTCATCGGGCATCGACACTGAAGAAAAGATAGATGACAGTTCATTGGCGATAACGGAATGAGAACATGGAACGTCACAAGGCAGGACAAGAAGGAGCGAAATTGTGTTTTCTCTTTATCATCGTAGCATTCCGCAGGGCAGATATCTGAGCACCTCTCCGTATTCGGTAATCGATCATTTTGACGTATTGTCGATCACATGACGAACGATTGACAGAGCCTAGCCTACTAGCTATATGTATAGATTATTTGTGATCTGATACAACGTTAGATCGGTTCGTAGCCAAGCGAAAAAAGATTGGTCACGAGCTCCGACCTAATAAATCCCACTTACACTTTACTACGAAACCTGCCACTTTCTGGCCATACTTGTCCCTTCCAGGAGCCTGCCACCGCGTCCTTTGCTACTATCTGCTAGACTTGTTCTCTTGTCAATTATACTGTCGAAGTTGTATTTTAAATAGATAGTTTTCGCTTTAAAACGAATTGTTTAACGAATTACACGGAAGGAAAGGAAATCTTTAATCTGAAGATTTCAAGGGTTTGCATATTTGAGAGTCTCTTTAAATTCATTGTAAGTTGAGAAATGATTAAGTACAAGCAAATGCTAGTACAATTTATTAGGACTTGAATTAAAGTTCATGCGACTTGAAGCATATTATCACAGTGAATTATTTTAAAGCAGAGAAAATTATTTATTGTTAGAGTTTTGTAAAAGTCACTTATTGTTAGATTTGTACAAAAGTATCCCACCTTCTGGATCCCTCCATGTCAGATATTAAAATGTATACATGATTTCTGTACATGCTGTAAATTTAGCACACAACGGATAAATGGTTCACCTTTCTTTTATGGTGTTTATTTTACACGTCATTTATTAAAAAGTTTCATCAGCAACTCCTTTTTATTGATTTAACAAAAACTGAATTATCAATCATAATTCTTTCAAAGTAACTTCTAGTTTGTGTATAAAAATTATGTCAACGAACATGGCGATTAAGAAATTACAAAGATAAATTGATGTTAAGATCGCTATCCTTGCAATTTAAAAAAAAATAAATTACTTGTCCATTAATTTCCATCTAATTAAGTTTGCATTAAACAGTGACGCCTAAAACCACAAAAACCAGTGACATGGCGGTTTCACCTGACTCTCTTCATAGAAATGCCATCAGTCGGAATGAGAATCCAGTTCGTTCGATGGCTTCCACAGGATCCGGTGTCAGCTTCTTTATTCCTCCCAAAAAGGCTGGGGCGTGTCCGAAATAGAAACGCGATAATTAACCGGTTACCTTCGCGCACGTTCCTGTTCGTTTACCAGCGAGGAGACATTATTAGGTAGTGGTTACAGTTGCGTGAGACCTCATAAACTTCTTTAGATTGTAATTATTCCTAAAACGACCGAGATGCTTTATATGTTCGAGAAAATCAGAGAACGGGGTGCGATTTGCGTGATCAAAATAATTAAATTGTTCCACAGCGGTTCAATCAATGGCTAGAAGACTTTTTGCGCTTCGCTGGTTGGATTGTGTTAACGGTTTAATCGATTATGTCCGATTTAATTAACATGCAGAGAGGCGAAGGAAAAAGAGTTAATGACACATTCCTGAAGTTAATCGGTTCAGGTTTAGCTTCTCCTTTTAGTCGACCATTCTTATAAGCCGATTAGCGCTAATCAATCCAGAACAAACAGTCAGCTGAACCTGTATTCAATTCATTGTAGTTTCTCTCCCGAATTTGCATATTTTTTATCAATCAAAATATATTAGTAATTGTTTCATAATTAACGGAATGTGTTATATTTTTGTGTCATACTTACTATACCTAGTTTTATGATTCAAATATTACTTTTGTCACAGATTTCTATTTCCTTTCCATTATTTTAAATTTGTCGCTTACTAGGGGTGTGCGGGTACCCGAAAATACGGGTACCCGAGTCTCGGGTCAGGTCGGGATTCTGAAAGTTTGTCGATGCATAAATACAGTGTGTAACAAAAATGTTGCAGTTCCTTAAAAGGGGTGATTCCTGAGGTGATTTTAAACAACTTTTTCCTTAGCGAAAATGTTAAGTGGGGCTTTGTTAACGAGTTATTAACGAAAAACACCGACCAATCGGGGAGCGTGTACAGTGGATTAATGATGACGCGGACGATGGCGGGCCAATACTACTGACAGCTGGAGCTCGCGCTGCTATTCATCCACTGTACTCGCTCCCTGATTGGTCGGTGTTTTTCGTTAATAACTCGTTAACAAAGCCTCACTTAACATTTTCGCGAAGGAAAAAGTTGTTTCAAATCACCTTAGGAATCACCCCTTTTATGGAACTGCAACATTTTTGTTACACCCTGTATATTCGGGTACCCGTCATTTGGGGGCCTGAGGTTCGATTCGGGACACGAGTTTTAATTCAGAACTCGGCACTTAATTCAGTACATAACTTTTCAGTCTGGTTTTCTTAAACTTTTAAATTGTAATTTTGCTTTGTGTACTGTTATACAGGGTGGGGCAATAACTATTCGCACCTCAGATATCTCGGAAATTATAAGTTTCACAGAAATATTTGCTGAAATAAAATTGCACTGTACGAAGGGGACCATCCGATGGCGATAATATTTTTTTGCAGGTGGAGGTACTTCGGACATTTGAAGGTCACCTCCATTTTTTTAAATGGATCGGTATGTTTTTGCTTCCATATCATGATAGAGGATTTTAAAACGAGTTCAACGACCTATTACATAAGGTCATTGAAGGTCATAGAAAGTAGAGAAAGGCGATAATACTTACGGTTATGTTAGTAAATAAATCGCCTTTCTCTACTTTCTATGATTTCAATGACCTTATGTAATAGGTCGTTGAACTCGTTTTAAGATCCTCTATCGTGATACGGAAGCAAAAACATACCGATCTATTTAAAAAAATGGAGGTGACCTTCAAATGTCTGAAGTACCTCCACCTGCAAAAAAATATTATCGCCACCGAATGGCCCCCTTCGTACTGTGCAATTTTATTTCAGCAAATATTTCTGTGAAACTTATAGTTTCCGAGATATCTGAGGTGCTAATAGTTATTGCCCCACCCTGTATACTGAATTAAGCGTGGAATCCCGAATTAAAAATCGGGTCCCGAATTGAAACTCGGATCCTGAATCGAAAATCGGGTCCCGAAATGACGGGTACGCGAATATATTTATGTGTCGACAAGAGGTCTGTTTTCTATTCCTGCACTGGCTGCACTAGTTTAAAACTCATCTATCGCTGTCTTATTTTATTTCACAAACCGGAAAGAGATAGCAAGTGGTTGGTTCTGCACTAGTTCAGAAAGTGCAGGAATAGAAAACAGACCTAAACTTTCGGGATTCCGAACCGAACCCAAAAAAATTCCCGACCCGACTCGAACCCGTAATTCCGGGTACCCGCATATCCCTATCTCTTACTAATAATCGACTGTTAATTACAATCGATTCATGTTGAACGATAAATAGACTCTCTGAACCAAATAGAATTTATAAACCATATCAGACCAATGAGTTTACCAATAGTATGCAGCAAACACCCTCCGGTGGTGGGTTAATTAAAAAAGGTACGAGAATGAAACTGAAGGCAATTGCGAATGACCGAGATACAACGCACTCCTTCACTGGATGAAGGTAATTAAAAGCTTGGATGTTTTCTTAGCAAGAAGTATCACGCAAGAGAATTTAACGGTATCGAATAGGATCTTGAACAGTTGGAGTTCAGCGTTGGAATTTACCGGTTCCTGAACTTGTAAATAGTTAATTACCATGGAATGCCTTATATGTCGGAAGGTCGCTAGATGCTTATTATTTTACTTTTATATTATTATTCTAATTTGTAATCCTATATTTTTTCATACGTTCAAGAGATGATCAATCCTGCGCATCTAAGAAATGAAGCTTTACAGCAGTTATTAAGGCTTTTATAAACCTTTTGGTACGCAACGGGTCGGTGCCTTTTTCTAATGAGGTCACAGCTTAATATGCTATTACTAAAAACACGTGAGACACAAGGTAGGGCAATTAAATTGAAATCGAGTCAAATCAAATCCGCATTCTTCCACTAAATCATCTTTTCATGACTGCGTAATATGAATCAACTAATAACACTGTTCGACAAATTTTGATTTTTTTTCGATTTTGTAAACTTGAATAAACATTTCTTATCGATTTCGACGTGCTGCATGCGAATCTGCAAACCGTTTTTTCCAGAACGTACAGTTTTTGAAAAAATCAATTTTGGAAAAAATGACAAATTTTCAACTTTGGAATTTTTTTGTGCTTTTACCGTAATAGTTATTTAGTTGCTCTTGGCACGAAATGATTCTGTGGACTCTCCTGAATAGAATGATATAAATAGTTATTAGATTATAAGCATCGAAATAGGTTTAAATAACAATTAAAGTGAAAAGGACACCCAAAACGCACCCATCTTTGCTGATATTTTTCACTTTATTTCAAAAAGTAAGGATCTAGGAGAAAATTTGATCATACCACGCGATAGAGCAAACCTTTCTACTAAGGAAAGTACCAGGTGAATTTCCAAAATTATTTTTGTTTTCAATATAGAAATAAAATTGGCGAAACGCGCGGCGACGACAGTGGTACTCAATGACGACGGCGCCACGTGGAAGACGCCTCGCTTGCCGCCTCGCCGAGCCGTCATTGAGTACCACTGTCACCGCCGCACGTTCCGCCAAACTATTTTATTTCTATATTGAAAACAAAAATAATTTTGAAAATTCGCCTGATGCTTTACTTAGTAGAAAGGTTTGCTCTATCGCGTGGTACAATCAAATTTTCTCCTAGACCCTTATTTTTTTAAATAAAGTGAAAAATATCAGCAAAAATGGGTGCGTTTTGGGTGTTCCTTTCACTTTAATTGTTATTTAAACCTATTTCGATGCTTAGAATCTAATAACTATTTATATCATTTTATTCGGGAGAGTCCACAGAATCATTTCGTGCTAAGAGCAACTAAACAACTATTACGGTAAAAGCACAAAAAAATTCCAAAGTTGAAGATTTGTCATTTTTTTTTAAATTGATTTTTTCAAAAACTGTACGTTCTGAAAAAAACGGTTTGCAGATTCGTATACAGCACGTCGAAATCGATAAGAAATGTTTATTCAAGTTTACAAAATCAGACCAGTGTTGAACAGTGTAATTAATATGAAGCCCAGCTATACCACAGAACATTTCACCATTCAACGAAACATCTTCAGCAACAGTGCTCGAAAACTAGCTTGAATAGCACACATAGCAGCCAAGTATACCGATTCCGCTAGCGGCTCTTGCGCATAATCGCGTTCCGAGTTCCATCCGCGCGATTCGCACCTGAACGGCTCCAATTTTTGCCCCGGAGCGACGCGGCGCGGCGCGGCACGGCGCGCTTCACGAAACGACCCGTATGCACACCCACGCGACGCTCGTACGGACGACAACGATCTCGTTCGTTCGGTTGCGCAAGCACGACTCACCAGGCATCGTCGTCACGCGATGATACTGTGGAACTCGCTTTCAAAGCTCCACGTGAAAATTTTTCAGCTCGTGCTCTCCTTCTCGCGGCCAGTTCCCCACGTGCGATCAACTGTATCGTTTATGCGTACCGTCCACCGCAAGCACGCGAGGTGCTTTTGTACGAAGTTCACGCACGATTAAACGCGAATTCGTTTCCAATCCCGACGCCGCGCCGCGCCGGAACGAAGAACGCGGGCAAAAGCTGTCAATGGAATGCGAGAGTTCCGTCGCGCCACTTTGTTTTCAGCCCAATTTATTGGCTCGTTAATTAACCACTGGTTATTTCCTCGCGCAGCTCGATCTGTTTTTACGTGATTCGAGGATTGAAATCGTCGAGACCGCACGAGGCGGGCCACACGCAGGTGAACCATTGCTTTCTGATCGCTCTGGGCTTAATGTCGTTTAATACGTGCGCCCGATACGTTATTACGCCCAGTAAGTCCAACCCGTGATGTAGCACTATTTGCGCAGATGATGTGCACCTGGGCGAGAGATTGATGCAAGTGCAGGGATGAAGTTTATTTAATTGCGCGGTGCTCTGGTTGTATAGTATATGGAGGAGAGATTAGGATGATGTCTATGATTTGGAACGGGCATTTTCACGATAGTGTAGATTACCATATAAATTCGAATTATTTCTGTCATGAATAGGCTCATAGGTGGGTTCTAGTGTTAAGCGCTGCAAAATATTTATATTTGTCATGCATCCGGATCGGTTGGTCGTTAGTTGCCCATCTTAATTGCGGACCTTTGGTGGAGCTACCGTTTAAAATAAATGTTCATTAAAATGAAAATTGTACTCTTATGAGAGGATGCAATCAATTTTTAGTTTTTGTTCCTTTTTCTTTCCTTTTATCTCATTTTATTGAAGGTTAATAACTGTAGCAGTTGAAATAAATTGATGACTTTCAGGTAGAAAACAAAAGTGTATTGAAGAGGAATGGCAGCAGAGTTAAAAAGGTATTGTGAAATAAATAGTAAGGGATGTTTGTAATAAGTGTCGGCTTGATTAAAATGAGAAATAAGAAATTGTGATTTCCATATTATATAATTTATTTCTTTAGTTATTGATTTTCTCGCATTTCATGTTCTTCCTATGTATATTCGTGCTACGACAGTTCCTTCCTCTTATTACGTTGACTTTTTCCATTTTTTTTGCTATGAAATAGCAAACTTGATAGCGATATCATCTCTAATTACTAATTAGACATATAGTTTCCCGGACACGATTACAGATTATATGAGAAATTGAAAAGCAACAGGATGAGAGATCTCAGAATAATGTCAACGTCAAACTACTGGCTGGACATTTAAATATGATCAAGTGATCGATTATTATTCTTATCAATAACATGACATGATAATTATCTATAATGCTATCTCGGTAATACAGATGTACATCACGTCAGGAGTGACTATAAACTCTTGCTTGGCATCGAAATTGATTGAAACAGATTGCATTCACTGATCTGCGGGAAAGTAAACGCAATGAACAAGTATCACTGTATCAGTCGACATTTGCATTCCAGCGATTTTACATGAAATTATTCATTAAAATGTTCAAGATTTAATGATTTGGCTAACAATGACAAGTAATAATGACAAAATTCTCTACTCTGCCCTAGTTCGTTCTCACCTCGAATATTGTTCACCCATTTGGAATCCCTACAATCAAAATCATACATATTTCATCGAAAAGGTTCAGCACAAGTGTTTGCGTTTTGTATTTTACAAAATCCATGAGCCTATACCGAAAACCTGTCATAATTATGATGCATATCTTAATCTCCTGAAACTTCCTACCCTTGCTCAACGTAGGCTTAGATTCGACTTAACACTAATCTTTAAGACTTTAAATCATTATACCGACTGTCCTGATATTTTAGGTTTAATAAAGTTTAATGCTCCGCTCAGAACTCTCAGAAACTACCCTTTATTCCATGAATCTTATTGTAGATCTAATATTTCCGCCAACCAATGTATTAGACGTTGCTGTAGACAAGCTAATATGCTTGCCAACCAACTAGACTTCTTTGGTTGTTCGATTGAATCTTTTACAAATCAATGTAAATATATATCTAACAGCGAATCTTAATGTTATTATTCTAATGGTATCAAAGGGGGCCACCCCGTTAATGAATAAATAAAATAAAATAAAAATACTAAATAACTGAATTTTAATTGTTAGCTACGTAAAATGAGTTTTAAAAAATAATAATTTCAATTTGTACAAGAGCCGCTTTAATAGGTGTATCATATAAAAATAAAGTATTGTATAAAACTTTATGAGCACAACAAAAATAATTATTTGTGATATAATACAATACTTAATTTTAAGTGTTTTTAACCACATCGTCAATATTTCATTTCTACATCGTATTGAAGAAATATATGCGATTAATGTGTCGTTTTGGGAATGGGTGAAAGCCAAACTTGTCGAGCAGATTTTTACAAAATCTGCCATTAGAGTATTTGTTGTTAGATTTGCTGGAAATTTTGCACATTAATAGAGTTGTGTGCCAGACATCGAGTCCACTTTTTAACTTTCCTCTAGATCCATTGGGGAAAGAAGGGGAGGGTGTCAAAATACGTAGTTTGTAAAATACGTCAAAGCCTATATAATTGGACTAGATTAACGTATTGAAATGTATCTTACGTCAAAAATCAAATAAAAATCAAGCTTTCAAACGATGGAACTTTTATGCAGTTTTGCATTTTTCAAGTGCAATTCTTATGCGTTTTTATGATTTTTCGAAGTTCAAAAAATTCAAATAAATTGCAATTTCCAAAATAGTAGCTCCTAATTTTAACAAAAAACTCAGCATTGGTAGCTCATTTTATGCCCTTTCAGATGATATCTGTCATTCGTAGGGGATATTTTTCGTTTTCGAAATATAGCGGTCAGAATAAAGAGAAGCGTAAATCTGCGGTGAAGTTCTTAAGTGAGAAACGCGCCTTATACATATAATGCTTTGCATCGGTATAGAAGTGTACCATCAATTAATATTAACTATTATCGTTATACACAACTATATCATTTCATCGGATTTCGTTACTTCAAAAGCATAAAATATTTGTTTATTTCTTTATAACTATTGTGACTGCGTATTTACATTACTTACCTCATTTGTCGTCCGGATCGTGTGTATCCTCAGACGTTGGTTTTATGTAAGCGAAGTTTTGGTTTAAAAACTCTACAGGTATCGAACTATCCATGTAGCGATCAAATCCCAAATACGAAATAATCACTTTCTCTCCTTTTTTAAAATTATTTTTTCTTTTTCAAGGGAACATCTTACTGTCACAGGTACTCATTGCTTATTTTACATAAATTCTATAATTCTTATTGCACTATTCACATTATTTATACTGCTGCCAACACTACAACCTACATTACTGTTTACAGTACTACTTAAACTAATTCTACAGTGTTTATAATAAAAGAAGCCTAAAAAACTTTTCCGTTTAAGAAGACTAAGATACAAATTTGATTGCTTCTTGATAGTCGAAGTCGAAATAATGCTTTCTATTTCGACTTTGGTAGAAAAGAGGCGGATTGTATTGTTGGTAAGGAATAATTGATTAGAAGCTAGTCAAATTGACAAGTCTGAATTATGGCATAGGAGACTTGGTCACTTAAATAGAACCAACATGAAAATAATGGGTTTACCGACAAATAAAAAGAAGTGTCCAGTATGTATCGAGTGTAAAGCAACTAGATCAGCATTCCAGGAGAAGAGGAAACAAAGGAAAAAGGAAACTAAGGAAAAAGGAGAATTACTGCATTCTGACTTTTATGGACCAATAAAACCGTGCACTAAAGAAGGGGAAATTCTCACATTTCACAATAGTATATCTATTGAAAAATAAGAACGAAGTGGTGGAAAACCTGAAGAACTGGATAAAGGAAATAAATACTCAGCATGGGGTGAAAACAAAAAGTATTAGATTCTACAATGGAAGGGAATTTACTTCTGAGTCATTTAAAAGTTACTGTAAAACTAGAGATATTAGATTACAGTATACGAATACATACGCGCCTCAGAAAAATGGTACATCAGAGAGGATGAATAGGACATTAATGAATAGAACAAGAACAAAATTCATTGAAACAAATTTACCTAAGCACTTATGGGGAGAGGCAATTAGATGTTCACCGTATGAACTCAATAGATGTCCACCGAAAGCAAACTCAAATATAACACCTGCGGAAATGTGGTATAGAAAAAATGACATGACAAAATTAAAAATGTTTGGAAGTAAAGGCTTTACCAAGGCAAAGCAAATTGAATCCAAGAGCAAATCCAGGAATAATGGTAGGATATAATGGAAGTGGTTATAGATTATGGGATCCGACTGAAAATAGGGTAGTGTCTAAGGGAGGGCGGGTACCCGAAAATTTCGGGAACCCGAGCCTCGGTTCGGCTTTTGATGACTCGGGTCGGGTCAGGTCGGGACCCGAATGTTTATGATACCCGGCATCCGAAAATTTCGGGTACCTGAGGTCAAAGTGGGGGCGGGTAGTGTTTCGGTCGGGTACTGCTCGGGTCGGGTGGTTCCTCAATCTAATTTTATACGCCTATTTATACCTAATTTTTTGTCACCGACAATAACAGCAATATTGTCAATACAATTAAATCCGATAAAGAATGAAGAAAGAGTAAAATCTAATTAATGAATCATCCAACCCGCGTTATAATATTCAGGTTGCCAACCCGACCCGATCACTACCCGACCCGATTTCGACTTCGGGTTCACGAAATTTCCGGGTACCCGAGTATCACCAATTTTCGGGTCCCGACCCGAACCCGGGGAAAATACCCATCCCAACTCGAACCCGAAATATCGGGTACCTGCCCACCCCTAGCAGTGTCGTCAAGGGATACCATCTTTGATGAGACTAATGTTAAATTTAAAGAGATTGAGAAACCCAAGAATATCCAGGAAGATGCAATTGGGAGAGTAGATGATCCGGAAGAAGAAGAGGTACCCCAACGTGTCAACAGTCTGAAGATATGAAGATTGACGAAGAACCAAAAGGAGAGGAATCAAGATCGAAGAGGCTAGTTAAAAAACCTACGTGGCAAACAGATTATGAACTTTACACAGCATATTGTTTAATAACGCAGAGGGAAAGTCCCTCAAACTTCAAGGAAGCTATGTTAGATGAAGAATGGCAACAGGCAATACAATCTGAGATTAATGCGCTTGAAAAACAAGAGACATGGGTTAAGTCTGAATTACCGAAAGGAAAACGAGCAATAGAAACAAGATGGCTTTTGACAAGGAAGGATGATGGAAGAAAAAAAGCACGATTAGTGGCGAAAGGTTTTCAGCAGGAGAATAATGAGAGCCAGAATATGTATTCGCCAGTGGCTAGACTATCAACGATCAGGATGTTGCTGTCAAAAGCAGTTCAAGGGAATACTAGTATTAGACAGCTGGATATGCCAACAGCCTTTTTAAATGGTGAATTGAAATCAGAAATTTATATCAAGATACCTGATGGGATACCACGTGAAGGATCGAAGGTATTAAAATTAAGAAGAGCATTATGTATGGTCTTCAGGAATTACCAAAATGCTGGAAGGACTGGTTCGACAAAATTTTAGCGGATCGAGGATTCAGTCGTTCGCAGTATGATTTTCACCTATATTTTAAACAAAATTGTTGGTTGATAATTTGGTTGATAATTTGTGTCGATGACATTATTCTAAACGGATACTGTGAAGAAGTATTGAAAGCATTAATACAGGAATTCAAAGCAAAGGATCTTGGAGAGATCAAAAATTTCCTAGGAATGGAAATATCAAAGGGAAACGATACACTATTACTAAAACAAATAGCATTAATAAAAAAATTTTAGCATGGTACAACACGACGAATTGTAAAGAAATAACAACACCTATGAAAACTAACTTTCAAATAGATATACGTATGGAATCGAGTATTAGACAAACCAACGGAGCAGACTTAGAAGGCAGGAAAGCGTATGCTGAAATATTTGAAAGGAACAAGAGAAATTGGTTTGGAATATACGAAGTCAAATAATTTTACAATTGAAGGCTATTCCGATGCGGGTTGGGCTGGAGATAAATTGGATAGGAAAAGTGAGTGGTTCTATTGTATTTTGTTCAGGTAATCCAATTTCTTGGTTTAAAAAAAAAACCTGTGTAGCATTATAGACAGCAGAAGCAGAGTATATTACAGCTGCTTTAACCGTGCAAGATATAATTAACTTAGGAGGAATACTTACAAATTTAAATGTTGATAGAAAAGTATGTAGTTTTGTATATAGATAATAAAGGTTCTATTAGTATGATAAGTTCCTATGAAAATTCAAAGAGAGCAAAACATATCGATATTAAGAAATGTTTCATAAAAGATGTAGTGAGAAAGAAAATTATTGAGGTAAAATATGTGGGTTACCTTCATTTCACCGACAATTATTTCATCGACAATCGTTTCACCGACACGACTTCATCGACATCTCACTTCGCCAACACCTCACTTCACCGGCAATATTAACTCACCGACAGTCATTTCCCCGACAATCATTTCCCCGACAATCATTTCCCCGACAATCATTTCCCCGACAGTCATTTTCCCGAGAATCATTTTCCCGACAGTCATTTGCCAGACAATCATTTTCCTGACAGTCATTTCCCCGACAGTCATTTCACCAGTAGTATACCGAGTTTTGCCGACAATGTTTACATACAAACCATCAGTTTCTATTTAATACAGTGTTCGTCTTATGATTGTGCGGTATAGACGTGCTGTGTGCCTAAGTATTAAACGTTATAAATTCTGGATCGAGTCGTAATGCTGTGGAACAAGAAGTTCAAATTCTTTCCTCTATTCGCGGGAAAACAAAAATCTGTATCAGTGGTTTTGTATATAATAAATCCCGAAACAGGGACAATTTATACTACTGGACGTGCGAAAGAAAATGTGAGTCGGGAAAATGATTGTCGGGAAAATGACTGTCGGGGAAATGACTGTCGGGAAAATGACTGTCGGGGAAATAATTGTCGGGAAAATGATTTTCGGGGAAATGATTGTCGGGAAAATGACTGTCGGGGAAATGAGTGTCGGGGAAATAACTGTCGGAGAAATGATTGTCGGGAAATGATTGTCGGGGAAATGACTATTGTCGGCGAAGTGAGGTGTCGGCAAAGTGAGGTGTCGATGAAGTCGTGTCGGTGAAACGATTGTCGATGAAATAATAATTGTCGGTGAAGTGAAGGTAACCCAAATATGTAAGTTCAAAAGATAATTTTGCTGATACAATGACTAAATGATTAACCAAAGATAAATTTTAGGAGTGTGTGGGTACCCGAAAATACGGATACCCGAACCTCGGGTCGGGTCGGGATCCCGAAAGTTTGTCGACACAAATATATTCGGGTATTCATCATTTTGGGACCCGATTTTCCATTCGGGACCCGTTTTTCGATTTAGAACTAAAATGGGCTACCAATGCTGAGTTTTTTGTTAAAATTAAGTGACACTTTTTTGGGAGATTGCAATTTATTTGAATTTTTTGAACTTCGAAAAATCATAAAAACGCATAAAAATTGCACTTGAAAAATGCAAAACTGCATAAAACTTACATCATTAAAAGCTTGGTTTTTATGTGATTTTTTGACATAAGTTACATTTTGATAAGTTAATCTAGTCCAATTATGTAGGCCTTGATATATTTGGCAAACTACGTACGTTTACCCCCTCCCCCGGTAGATCTAGTGGAAAGTTAAAGAATGGAATCGATGCCTGGCACACGACTCTATTAATGTGCAAAATTTCCAGCAAATCCGTTTCGGGCACTTTTATAGTAGGGTTTGAGCCTACAGAATTAAAATGTAAACAATTAATGGATTCACTCGAAAGAAATTAACAATCCGCTTAAAGTTGTATCGCGATCGGTCCGTAAAGAGACTGTTGGCTGCATCGTGCAACTTGCAAAAGCCTTAATGCCTGCTCTCGTGCTCAACGGGCAATGGTCAAGTCGTGGAAACCTCGCGTGAGCAGATTGGTAGAAGTTCATTGCATCATTACGCGTGAAACCGTGCATTAAGGTGCAGGTAGCGCGATACAACTGGCAGCTACGTTCAGTGCACATTCCTCGGAACTTCTTAGGTTAGTTCATCAGGTCGAATCCAATCTCTTCTTTGCAATTAAGTTTTTCATTTAGTAATTAAACGAATTTCAATTTGAACATCATCGATCGTGTTTCTTATTTCTGCGATCAAACATCTTTGCGATTATATTGGAATCTGAATTAGGATAATTCTAGGAGAGTTGGTTGTACTTTTTTTTTTGACATGCGTTTCAATGAAAACTAAAAGAATTGAAAATGTAATAGATAAATAAGAAAGAAATCTTGCACCTGAGAACCGTTCAGTTTACGACATCTGTCAGTTGCACGCCAGCAAAATACAACAACCCGTGAAGGAAACGTCAAACACTGAAGACTGGAAAATAGAGCACTGGCAAACTGGTCTTGATGAGTCTCTTCTCGTGAATCGAGCAAAGTTGCAATCCGTCTTGCGAGTTATGACAGGATAATAATTACGGCCGAGCTACCGAGCAAGGGGGAGGCATACAAAATAGCAGAGAGAAAGACGAGACGTCTAGGTAAATTGATAGAAGTTCATTACGTCATTGCGCGTGAAACTGTTTGCCGGGTCGAACTAGCCAACCGTTTCACAGAGGTGCACTAATGATACCATATAAAGTTATGTCCAGTATATGCAGTCTGCTTCTGATTGACTCAAAGCACTCATCAATGAACGATGTAGAAACAATAGATCTCAAAGTTTTTAATTCAAGATTAATAACATTTGACGTTAAACATTCATCATGCCGCACAGTGTTTAAAAACGACTGTCTGACTGGGAAAAAGTCATAATTTCGATAATTTTGTTTTACTTATTTCTCAATTGTTTTAGATTCCTAAAATCCTAGGGAGCTTTGATTGTACAATTATTTACTTCTAAAGATTGTTTAAATAACATAATATGTACATAAAATTTTCAAACCTGTACTGTAATTAGAAATGTCATTTAGCACTCGAGATTTTTCCTTCTCGTAAAAGACGAAACGTGCAATAAATTATTTTACGCAACACAGATTTTGTAGACGAAGGTGTATACTTATATTTTGTAATAGGAAGATTAAAAAAATGTTTGATGGGACATCCGAACAAACGCACTCAATAATAGCTAATTTTGCTACGCATGTGCTTTGATTTCTTAAGTACAACCTTTTTGATTGGTAAGGATTGGTCAAAATTTCAATTCTATCTTATAGTACAGGGTTAGCACTATAATTGCTGTAAAAATCAAGTGCTACTTTTTGCAACTTTTTGCATAATTTGATTTTGAATTTCGCGAATCCTTCACAGACGGTTTACAAACAGCAGTGCTCAGCAGAAACACCAATTAATCAATCAAGAAAAGACTGTATGGAGGATTTATTCCATATGCTCCTGATGCCTTCAGATCCACTAATAAGTAGTTTAAGGATTAAAACTAAGAGAAGTACTGGACATCTTCCGTTGGAAGTATTAGAACTACTAAAAAATATGGATCAATAGTTAAGTTGTTAAATTAACTATTATAGTTTTATATATGTATATTGTTTTTACCGTATTCTGTATTGGAATAAATAAAAGTAAAATATTTTTTCCAATTGTAAAGAAATTAACCTTATAATTTTTTAAAAATAATTTAGTTTTTGTTTTAAATGTTTCGAATTTAGACAGAACATAAGGTTAAGAAGTCGAAATTATCAATAATCTAACTTATTTTCGATGATTTATACACTTTCATTTCAAAACATAATTTTTCCCGGTCAGACAGTCGTTTCTGAACACTGTGCGCCGTTTCGATTTCGCAAAAGTGTTTTGCATCTATGGCCTACAATTTTAAAATGAAACATGAGATATAGCAAGGGGTTGCTTCTTGTAGAATTCATTTGCTGAATGGCGTTTGTCTCTTCTTCCCCTTTCAGCCCTTCAACTGTCACTTCGCCTGGAATTGGGTAGTTAACCCCTATGTCCAACCCCTTCGATCCACCTTCCCTGAGGGGTAGGGATTGCTGGGGTTGTTTCCCACTCGATAGTCGCGACGAGAATCGAAAATCGGTACAGCATTAATATGAAAGAATCCATCGTGTGCGTAGAATTCACACGATCCAGTTTTACAAACTTATTTCTTATAGTTTGAGTGTCCTTTTCTTTGTTTTTATGGAGTATAAACACTTCTGAAATTATTTACGAAATATTTTACACATTACAATAGTTACATTCAAATCGTTTGCCTTCATACTCGAATGTCGAACTTTACATTTTTTATTTCAATTACTTTTGAAAAACGATCGAAAGTCGATTATATTCAAGACGATTTTGTCAAACACATTTCTTTGTTTACTGCTAGAACAAATGGTAGATAGCAAACTCGGTGCGGAAGCTGGAAAGAGGAGATTCCTAGGGTTATTCTAAACAACTTTTTCCGCACAAGCTACGTGTAGCGTTTGTTCTCGCCACGCTGAAGCCTTGTATAAGAAACTCAAGATCTTTACGTTATTATCCAATTCTTCTTAAACTATTCGTTGAAAATTATGAAAAAAATCAGTGACATGTTAGCTATCGCCACGCGTATTATGGTATTTTTTTCAGATTTTTAAATTAATTACCTAATTAATTGTACAAGGTTTCAACGCGGCAAGAGCAAACGCTACGCCGCACAGTGGTTCGGCGTATATAAGAATCGCGGAAAAAACTTCGTAACTTCTTTACTTTTTAATATTTTTGAATAATTTTTTTTTAGATTATTTGTTGAATAACGATTTTTATAGTGCTATTATTATTTTAACATAATATTTTTCGCATAATAATATTTTTTACATAAAACAAAGTTCATAACAATTTCTAATATTACGGTAAGTTGTATATATACTGTGTTTTGCAGTTTTGCATAAAACAACTACTGTTGTTGTTACCTAATATGCTTTTCGTCAGAACATTTTTATATAAAAAAGAAGAGGGTTACAATATAAGTTACATTGTCATATCACATTTTTTCTGTAAAAAATTAATATTTTAAAATACCTATTGTGGATTTCATTATGTATACATATGACATATTGTATTTAATTGACAATATTTACACAATCCGTATTTATAAGTCCTAAACTAATTTTTAACTACTTGTAAGTAATGAACTGAAACTGTAAAGCAGTATAAAGAAGGAACAGGAAGAATAAACACGTGGGAAGTCCGAGAATTTTATGAAGAAAGTATCTGAGGATGCGACCGGCTAAAACTTGGGCGGGTTTGGTTCCTAAATGTGCAGAAAGAATAATCAAGCCTACTCGAAACCTTCGCAAAGAAGTTATAAAATGAAACAAAGTATAAAGAAGTGACAGGAAGAATAAACACGTGGAAAGTCCAAGAATTTTATAGAGAAAATATCAGAGGATGCGACCACCTGAAACTTGCCTGTGTCTGGTCTCCAGATGCGTGCACAAAGTAATCGAGCCCAGAATAAACCGTCAAAACATTCGGAAGAGGAAATGTAATAGAATAGAAATGTTGGAAGAATAAAAGCTATGAGTAGCAGCTAGTAATACTTCATATGGTACTCTCAGTGCAGCCCTCCGTAAAGCTAGGCGCAGCGAGAAGGAGCAGTAATTTGACGATAACAGTCAAAGGTGCAAAAAGATGCAGCTAATTTTTACAGGACAGTTACTTGATAGTATTTACTATAAATCAATGCCATTAACAACGCGGAGGAAGGCGGAGCTTTTTTTATATGCCTAAGGGAATCAAACAGTACTTCCTATTTTTATTATTACCTTTATTTTAGGCTCTGTTATGCAATATTGCTTGAATGATTTCGAAAAGTATTTATGAATTCTATAAGCTAAGACTATGAATTCTATAAGCTAAGACTATAAATATTAAAAATATATGAAACAAATTATGATATATATTCGCAGAAAGTAAAAAAAAGAATTAGAATTCTGGCTAGGAAAAGGTAAGATTCCAGTGAGAGTATGATAGGCCCACTTTAGATAAATTTTTCTTCTTTATTGACATGAATTAGCTATATTCAATTTCATAGCGAGATATATTGGTTCATTAGTTATCAGAATATACAAGTCTATACATAAAAATCACACTTTTAGAATTTGGAGTTTTTTCCGCCTTCGAACCACTGTGCGCCGTAGCTTGTGCGCCATTACTAGTTGACCGAGCGCTCGCTATACGCGCTCCCTGATTGGCCGATGTTTTTCGTTAATAACTCGTTAACAAAGCTTCGGAGGACATTTTTTAAAAGAAAAAGGTTGTTTAGAATTTCCCCTTTCCGGCTCTCGCACTGAGTTTGGGATACCCTGTATAAGGTACATGCACATATAAAGAGGAAAACACTCTAACATGTTTTTCACATGTTCCCGATATAAATTATAGCAGTAAAATAAAGATACCACGATAATTGCATTATTTTTCACTTTTTCTAAAATGACAGAAGCCGTTTCAATAATGACTATCATAAAATAAGATCTGTATAATTTTATTGCCAGAGATTAAACATCATGAAAAAATCATTAGAACAGACTATGGGATTGTAAACGTGTCGAATACGCCGATTCACAGGTAGAAGAAGGTCTGAAGAAACTTGAACGTTTGAAATATTTTAATGAAGCTGCTTGAGACATAAAAAGGAGAAAAACAACTTTCTTGTAAAATTAGATACTAAAGGACTTGAAAAACTTTTAATACCTAAAGTGGACAAACTCAAAAAAATTAAAATGCACCTAATGAGTATTCGAAAGTGCATAGAAAAGGAGGTAATTATCTCGAAATGTTGGATTAGATGTTGAACTAGTATAAACCTCATTATGTATCTATATTTGAGAATCTACTGAAATTACCACTCTAATTAACGAGAGGAAGAATTATTCTATGCATAAAGATGGGACAAAAATATGAGTACCTATGTTTCGTGCCGCTTAAGTACGCAAAAACGTATTAATAGCCTTATTTAACGACAATGTTAATTATCTCCAAACATTAGGCTGCACTACTTGCACCATAACTAGGAAGTTATAAGTACATTGAGGAGAATGTAAGTACGTAATAGAATTCTGTGGAATAGAAAACCTAACAAATATAAAAACGCAAGAATTTTTCCATTAAGTACATGTACACGTGTACAAGTTTTTCCTTTCAGTGTGGTAGAAAAAAACGCACTTTACTCCAAGTCGCTTCTTTATTATGCAATGTAGCAATTTTTTCTCAGTGTAGGTCATGTAGGCCCATGGTAAGATAAATTTCCCAGTGGTTGGACTTTTAAGACAATGTTCCTGTTATTAAAATTTTCTACAGTTTAAAACAATGTAAACTGATCTGAAAGTTTGTTCAATCGCTAGATTGAGTTTTCTTCTTTCAGAAACTTGGTTATAGAATATCGTTTATATAAAAGAAACATATAAAAATTTATGTTTATAAAAGCGTTCATTTGTCCCAGATATTGGACAGAATTTACGGTATGTCCCAGTGATTAAATTTAGCTGTCCCAGTGCTTAGACAGAAGATTAAATTACAGAAAAATCATTGATATAAAAATAATTAACAATTCTTGTACAAGTTCAAAAAGTTTGACAATATATACAAAAATAATATAATTTTTAAATAAAAGCTTAACAAATAACCGAATAACCTAAAATATTTAAGCGCGCTTACGTATGCACGCATACTTAATTAAATTAATTAATTAATTCATTGAATACATATTAAAATATTTATTTATAATAAATGAAAGTTACAATGCATTAGAACTTTTTTCAATTATTTTATTCTTTTTGCCCTTCGATGTTGATATATTTAAAAATTTTCTCTTTACTGGCAGTTCTTAACGACATGCATTTTTTAACAGCTTCAACAGCACTCTCCACGTCTTTTGGTATATAAGACTTTCTGTTTCTGTTTTCCTTTGGCATGATTTATTAAAAATCAAATTTTTTATTATGAATATAGGTTATATTATCTACAAATATAAATTTCTTTAAAAAAAAGTATCTAAAAACAATTGAGCACTGGGCCAAGCCGATACATGTTTGCTCTAGTCACTGGACAGATTGTCCAATAACTAGGCTACTGGCGATTTCATGTACTAGTGTATAGACACGTTAGTTCTAAAATGAAGCAAAACAAAAATGACTTAAAAATATATGGTTATCAATTAAACAGACTTAATAAGTCTAAAAAACCTTTACTTCATGTAGAAGCATGACCAAAGTATTAATTGTGAACTTAACAAAGACGCTGTCAGTCTTAGTCGAACGGTTAGTACACTGAGAAAAATAATGGAGGAAAAATTACTAAATTGCGTAGTAAAGAAACAGGATTTGCTAAAATGCGTTCGTTTCTACCACATTAAAAGGAAAAACTGGCACATGTGTTTCAAAATTTAATAGACCAGTGTAGTAAAATTTACGGAAGGCTGTGATACACAGCGACATCTACGCTTCGAAAAAAAGTGGCGTCTCGTGACATAACCTGAATTTGCTTGGATGTTAGCAATGTCTTTTCAATGCCTTTCAATGAATATCGCATAAACATCCAAAAAATGGTATAGTTAATATTGGAAAAACTTATTTTCTGACATACACTGCGTTCAACGAGACGAGTCACAACCGTTACCAACTTCATCAGCGAAAAGCATGAATACATGGATAATATGTCGTATTCATGCATGGCATATTATCCATGTGTTCATGCTTTTCGTTGGTAACAGTTGTGACTCGTCTCGTTGAACGTAGTGTAGGTATTTGTTACGGGCCGTTAGCAGTTACTGAGCAAAGTCCTAGTTTCATAGGGCTTCCGCTAGAGTGTTCTCGTAATAATCGTCTTTCTCGCTAGTGCTTGATCATAGTCCTGTTCATATATAAGACGAGTTCCGAAATAATATTCCACAGCTCAAGCGCAGATCCGTCAGCATAGGTCTTCTGAGATAACGAAGCAAGTCTTCGTTGATTCGATGGTCCAAAACAAAAATCGCCGTGGCCCCCCTTCTCTTCTTTCATCCCACAGTTTTCCTCCTCCAGTCGTCAACACTTTGTATAACCAATGATAATTCTCTTATCTACCCTATATCTCTCTTTTCCCGTCGCCAAGCATACCCCTCAGTATTTCCATAAAGAAAAACTGTTTTTAGTTTGAGCGAAAGTTCCAATTTTGCTACATTCGTGTAGTAAAAATCAGCACACGAGGTTGTAGTTTTTATCAAGTCTTCAGAATCAAATATTACTACACCGGTGTAGAAAAACCTAACTGCTTTCACAAATCTGCAATAACTGCTGTCACAAATTTTTTTCATTTTTTCTCTCAGTGTAGGCTCTTCATAATGCATTAAACTCATGATTGCTAGATAATAATATTTCCCTTTCAAATATATATCATGTGTTTCTGATCTGTTGCAATGATTTTTAGTATAAAAAATAACCCATGATAATAATTTTATTTCCTCAACTTCTTCAATATTGTTTTTACTTTAATATTAATAAAAATTCATGACAGTGTCCAATTACTAGGACATGTCCAACCACTAGGACATTTACCTTACAAACCGAATGTCGAAACGTGTTTTGTAGCATACAAATACCTTGAAAAATGCGATTTGTACAGCATCACAACTCTCTACTGAGAGTTTCGTACAAACTTAAATAAAAATAAAAGCTGAAAGGATATTGAAATAAGAAATAAATCATCATTGTGTATATATAGAAAATTAGGCGAAGAATGTAAATGGCGAAGAAAGCCTCAAAGGTACATACGTACGTAGATTGATGGAGGAAGTCAATTATGCTATTAGTCGTGAAACTGTTTACATCGTGGCAAAGCATGCATTCAGGTGCAATGTGCGGTTACAACGGAATGACAGGAAGAGTGGGAAGGGGGTAGGTATATTCGTGAGGACGTAATGTTGTGGATCAACGGCCAATTTGAACGTGTCGAAACGTTTCGACGTCGTTCATTAACGTGGTACGTGGTGCAGCGGGACTGAACGGGAAAGAGCGGCGATATACATGATGGTGCGATTGCGCATCCAGGAATCACCGTTTACTGAGATTTCATCAATAATTGCAGGTTGCGCCGCACTCCGCCGCGCCGCTATCGGGTGGGGCCCGAAATAACTCTCTACGATCGCAGTGGCGCTCGATCCAGATAGCGGAAGAGATCTTCTTCAAACTTGGCAAAAGTCTTTCAAATGCTGCAAAAGCACTATCGTTCGCACAAGGCTAAATCAGAATGTACAGTCTGAATGAAGACGATTCACTGTTTTGAATGAAGATAAAATGCATTTTGTTTCATTCAGAAATTCTATTTGTGAAAAGATAAAAATACAAAGGGCTTTGCTATAAATTATTATTATTTACACAAAGATTATTAATTCGATGCGAGTATTGTTTGCGAAGAGTTTTCATAAACAGTTTATTGATAAACACGCACCTTAAAGAGTATTTATAATCGGCTTTTATATTCCTGTCATAAAATGTCTAACGCATAGTAGCTAAAACTGCATTCTTCAATCACTAAACACTTGCATTTCATAAAACATTCGTATACTGTTGAATTATGTTGCAAAAATAGAATGTTTAAATACTAAAACATGGTAAAGATATTTACAGTCTACAAAAGTAACATTATTTATATTAGCCTGCAACAGAATACATATGTGGTTTTTTTGGATAACTAGAATCGATAATTATAATCATTAGTTGTGTTGCTTAAAGTTTTAATCGGATTCCTATCTATTACAAATAGCGGTACTTGCATACAAGACGTAATAGAAGCTCATTACAATTCGTTTTTAGTCATGTGATGATAACTGGGACTTTTTTTAATGATTTTATGATTTTTTTTATGATTGTACGTTAAATATTAAAACTAATGATAGCAATGAAACAAACTTTCATGCACGAAGCTTTGTTTGACACTCTCGAAACTTCATTTTGGAGTAAAGTAATGTTTGAAATCACTTGGTTAGTTGTTTCCTTGGCGAAAGTTCAGAGATTGTACTCTTAGAAAAACAGACAGATCAGCTATATAATAGAACGTGAGATAAAATTTAATTCTTTTATGCTCTACGAGATAATTATTTTAAAAGTCTATAGCATAATTCAGATTCCTTTCAGCTTAGTTTCGTATTCAAGGATTACGGCCTACGTAAAAAGCTAAGAGAATAATGATGTATTATCAAGAATTTGCAGCTGGTGTTGGTGGTCTAAAGTGTCTACAGAAGAAGTAAATATATAATACTTGAAGAATGTATATTGCAACACATCGTTCGGGCCGATTAAGACTAAATTTTGTAACAAGTGATCATACCTGATGCAATACAAATTCCAGAACGTCCGGGTACAACGCTGCTGCACGTATTGGTATAAATACGTGGCTTCTGGTTTTGCACGAATTCGTATAGGGAGCAAGAAATTAACGATGACAGACTCTGAATTTCTCAATAACAATAAAAATATTCACAATGCAACAACGAAACGTTCATCTTAATTTTATCATTTCATGAAAAATCATATTGTAGTCGCTTCCTTTAGACTACGAGAAGTTAGGAAAAAAAGCCGAACGAGATAAAACAATAGGGAAGGAGGACTAGACTGAAGACGAGAAGAAGTAACTGAATTTTATCCTTCTTCCTTCTTCTTGACTCATAGGGCGGTATTCATAGTCAGTTCTTATATTTAGCATTTGCTTAAGTCCCCCCCTCATAATATAAATACATTGTAGGGGGAAGACTTAAGCAAATGCTTAGGAATAAGAACCGACTATGAATACCGCCCATAATCTGTGTTTCCGTTTCTTTTGTCTCTTTTCCTTAGCACGTTTAAATTATTATTAGACGAAGGAATTTGAAACAAGGCAAAAGCTTTCCGTCGCAGCAAACACGAAAAACATTTATTAAGCAATAGAGTCGGCTGAAAACTTAAATCACAGAATCTATTACATTTATTTTACACAACGCGACTATATCTGTATTTGCTTTTACTATACAGGGTGTAACAAAAATGTTGCAGTTCCTTGAAAGGGGTGATTCTTGAGGTGATTTTAAACAACTTTTTCCTTAGCGAAAATGTTAGGTGGGGCTTTGTTAACGAATTATTAACTAAAAATACCGGCCAATCGGGGAGCGAGTACAGCGGATTAATGATGGCGCGGACGATGGCGGGCAAATACTGTTCACAGCTGGAGCCCGCGCTGACATTCATCCATTGTACGCGCTCCCTGATTGGTCGGTGTTTTTAGTTAATAACTCGTTAACAAAGCCCCACCTAACATTTTCGCTAAGGAAAACAGTTGTTTAAAATCACCTCAGGAATTACCCCGTTCAAGGAACTGCAACATTTTTGTTACACCTATATTCAAACTCATTTAAAACGTTTAAAAGTCTATTATTTTTCGTAGATCGAGCAACATCAGTAATGACGATCGATATCCTTGGGCAAGCACGAGAGGCAACCGAACACTAATATAGGGTTCTATATTGGCTCAAATTATCGAACGATTCCGTAAAAAAATAGGAAACGATTCTCATTGTGTTATTATACGCTTCACTGCGGTCGACACAACGCAATGGAGAAAAAACATAATATCATAATCAACATTTTCGATGGGTGTCATCAAGAAACACGTGTCCATGAGAAACTTTGCAACGTATCTCGACATATACTCTTCTATAACCTTCTAGAGATTCAATGATCTAATTCATTTGAAGATTAAAAGGAGAAAAAAATTCTTCCACAATGTGCAAGCGAAAGAAAAAGTTCAAAGCTCGCTGCAGGATAGCCTCTGGTAGGAAGGTTTTGTTATCCTGAAATCGATAAGCAAGGCGCGCCTATCCTCATCGATGATACGATCTAATGCCGCTAACAACATTCTATTGGAGCTTATTTTCTATAATCAACGTGCTGGACAAGCGGCATTAACCAGGAAAAATTTGTCTAACATTTGCATACAACACCATTTCCCTAAGTGTTTCATATTTGTAACTCAGATAGAATAAATCATTCTGATCGCATAGCAATTATTGTACAAGATGTTATGGCTTATTGTTCTTTTGTAACGGCAAAATTGAATTTCAAATTTGTAAGGCGATTTCAGTGTCGTGGATTGTCGCGATATATGGTGTGATTTGTTCAAACTGTTGACATTAATCTTAATAAAGGTTGGAAATATTTATATTCTTTTGTTTTTGCATTTCGGAAATTCTAGATAGGCAAAAAATAAAAAACATGCGGTTTTCTCTTTTGACCAATTTTCATGTTTAGGGAGTGACACCACCTCTCAAACTGTAACAAGTCTAAATGACGGTGATTTGGATGATTACAGACACAACTTGATCCAATTTCGCCTACTAATCATTAGGGGTGGGCGGGCACCTGAAAATTTCGGAAACCCGAGCCTCGGTTCGGCTTTTGATGACTCAGGTGGGGACCCGATTGTTTATGATACCCGGGTACCCGAAATTTTCTGGTACCTGAAGTCAAAGTCGGGTCGGGTGTTTCTCCATCTGATTTCATACCCCTACATATTTATACCAGATTTTTTGTCACCGAAATAACAACAATATTATAAATACAATTCTCTCCAATAAAGAATGAAGAAAGAGTAAAATCTGATTAAAGAATCATCCAAACCGCGTCATAATATTCAGTTTCCCGACGCGATCCGATTTTGACTTCGAGTACCCAAGCGTCATCAATTTTCGGGTCCCGACCCGAACCCGCGGAAAATACTCGACCTGACCCTAACCCGAAATGTCAGGTACCCGCTCATCACCCCTACTAATCATCATATGGTTCGTTATAGTGAACATGCACAAGCAAATAAATATTTAATATTCTTTAATATCGTTATTTGTTTCGTTGAGAACTAATAATAAATGTCAAGTCAACCAACTCCATATTCGGGGTTTATTGTCTTAATGCTTTCACTGACATAAACGTGATAAAATCTCCAACGTAGATACAACTCAAACGATTTTCAAAATTAAGTCTGCATACTTAAGGAAGTGTGTAAACTTTTCGTATATAACAACAAAGTATCAGTGATGCGTTTAAAAAAAACTTAAAAATGCTAAATATTATGCAACTAGCTCCATTCTCCCTTACTTTGTAAACAGAAAATCACTTCATAAAAACGGTTTGAAGAATCGGTGGAGGTACCACTGTACCTTTATTCTTTGCTGAGAACACAGTCTATAGCATAACCCAATGAAATTCCAGACTCGACAATTTCATCAACAGCTACCAGGAAACTTCTACAGAGTGCCTCCGCGCAATCCATAACGTAATCAAGAAATCGAGGTGCACGAATTCTCCACAGATTGGAAGAGAATTCACGAGACGGAAGGTGATCGAAACAGACAACGATCGATAGCGAAACGACGACGCGACGGGAGCGGCCTCAGTCCAGACCCCGTCACGATCGCTCCTGAATCTGTTCGGTTAATCGCGTCAAGCGACAACAATCGATAATTGCCGTTGCCTAATCGCGACACGATGAGTTACCTGGCCAGTCGGGTAACGATTATGAGACGACCTAACCCCTGACGGTGGACCCAGGCCACTATCGCTGGGCCTCATGCTGTGCCCACTCCTTATTTACTTCGGCCGTAACCGCGGTGAGGCAACAACGCACCACACGGAAACCAACGAGCTTATCTCCATCAATAAGTACCTGTCGGGTGCACGAACGACCGTGTAATGTCTTCGTAAACGTACTACGTACTGGTGTGAACTGCTATTTCGTCTTCATTCATAGGGTGATCTGAATAACCGCGGCTCGCGAGATTTCCAGGTTCGTCCGATCGAACAGCCGCCGCCGCTTGCGAAACCCATTGGCTCGATAGAAACGTGTCTGCAGTAGCGTTCGAGCTTGTTCTAGACCCGTTACCAACTGAATTCGTTTCGCCACTCGTGTATGAGATCAATGAACTTCTACTTTTCAACAAATTCGATGCACGTTGCGAAAAGTAGCACATTTCATTCGTATTATTAAGGATAGTACAAAACCTTCAGACGCCATTGTTAACAAATCCTTTTTTTTTACCATCGTATGCATTTAATAATTTATATTAGTATTTTGGTTTGAGGCACGTCGTGTCGCTAAAAAATTTTTATTTCGAAGCTGCTTTCGTTTAAATCGTATTTGACGCCAACTGAATTTATATTTGGTCGCACCTGTTAAGTTTCCAAAATTAAGTATAACTACTTGCGATTAAGAGAGAGTATCATTCAGGCGTCTGGAAACGCGAAAGTGTGAACCACATTACCAACAGTTCATGCTTCTGTAATCCGTCAAGCAACAGTTTGTTTGACACAAAACTGAAAGCACTTTAAGTAATTTGCAGTTTATTTATTATTGAAACTAAGTGTAATCGTTCTATTCACAACAAGTCATGAAATTGTTTACAAACGAGAACATAATATTGAAATGCAGAACAAATCCGTTCAACCAACTCCCGTTATTTAAACTAAAAAGTTTCCATTGTACATTTGCAACTTACTTTTGCAGAAGGAATCATCCCGCTTTCGGTTATACCCACGATTTTCGATACAACCCGTATAATCATGAAGGCAATATAAGATACAGCTACCTCAAAAAACCACAAAATCTTATTAGCGCATATCGCAAGAAGCTCTCTTACATTCGTCTAAAATAACTAAACAAACAACGTTAAAGAAGTATGAAAACCATTGTTTTTATTACTGTTATACCTGAAATACGGACAGAGTGGCATCTGCCCCGTCGCAACGTCTCTCCCATAAGAACTTACCCCAGCACTAGGGGTGGGCGGCTACCCAACATTTCCGGTTCCTGTCGAAAACGAGTCGGGTCGGGCATATTATGACGCGGGTTGGATGATTCTTCAATCAGATATTACTCTTTCTTCATTCTTTATTAGATTGAATTGTATTTACGATGTTGCTGTTATCCGGTAACAAAAAATGTTCCAGTAACAAACTGTTCTCGGTAACAAAAAATCACGTATAAATAGGCGTATAAAATCAGATTAAGGAACTACCCGACCTGAGCACTACTCGACCCGATTTTGACTTCAGGCACCCGAAACTTTCGGGTACCCGGGTATCATAAACATTCGGGTCCCGACCGGACCCGACCCGAGTCATCCAAAGCCGAACCGAGGCTCGGGTACCTGAAGCAAAAATCGGGTCGGGTAGTTCCATACCTAGCACGCCAACGAACAGCCATTGAAACCACACTGTTTTCTAGAGTATAGAATTACCCACTCCGTTAAGAGAACACCAAGATCGATACACAGAATTGGTTCTTTCCTACTTCGTATTCTTTTTCTTTTATCAAAGTAACCCGATCGGGTACACCGACAGAAAGTGTGCAGAGTTTAAAGCTGTGGTAATCCCGATGATTAAAGTCCTCTTACCGTAATGGAAGAGGCAATATCCGACGGGATGTGGCGATGGTGAACGTGCGGCCGGTGTTGCATTGTGCTTTGTAATTGTTGTAAATTGAACGACTCGATAGGACATCAACACTGGTCGGCCGCTGATAAATATCTCGATTTTCCTACCGTGCGATCAAGTCTCCTTGAACTCGGCGATGACGCGCTATTCGTGGCGTCTCGTTTCAAGCTCGAGACACTGTTCCTTTTACTGACGACAAGCATCTGGATGTTTTTCCAGGTATTTTGAAATAGTAATCAAACGAAGGAAGGGGGCGGTTTGAAGTAAAAACTTGAGAAAACTCAACAATTTCTCTGCAACTACTTTTTACTGTGTGCCTGCAGGTATCGGCACATTCCTCATGTTATAGAATTGTAATAAGCCACACCTTTTTCTGGTTATAACAATAAAAAAAAAAGTTAAACATACTTTACTGCGCTTGCAAGAAAACTAGTCCGCATTCAGCCATCTTTTCCCTTAAAATGTTTTTCTTACTTTAACCCAAAAAAAATGTGGCTTACTACAGTTGAGTGAATGACCCTTATATGTATACTGATATTCGTATTATTGTTTAAACATTATGAGGTGAAAGATTGTTACATGTGTAGGTATTCGATTTTTCTACTTGTGAAAATCATCTATAATAACTAGGGGTGGGCGTGTACTCGACATTTCGGGTTCGGGTCTGGACCCGAAAATTGGTGATACTCTGGTACCCGGAAATTTCGGGTACCCGAAGTCGAAATCGGGTCGGGTAGTGCTCAAGAACCTGAGTATTATGACGCGTGTTGGATGATTCTTTAATTAGATTTCACTCTTTCGGCATACTTTATTGGATTGAATTGTATTTACAGTATTGCTGTTATTGCAGGTGATAAAAAAATTATGTATCAATAGGGCGTAGAAAATCAGATTGAGAAACCACCCGATCCGACTTTGACTTCGGGTACCCAAAACTTGCGGGTACCCGGGTATCATAAACATTTGGGTCCCGACCCGACCCGAATGATCAAAAACCGAATCGAGGCTCGGGTTCTCGAAATTTTCGGGTACCCGCCCACCCTTTATAATAAGTATTATTTTCAGTTGTCCTTTGTAAAATTAGTTTTGCTAAAATAAAACTTTTGAATGATAACGACATTAGTGCTCAATTTTAGACTCGGATTTTCTATTTTGGTTTTGTACCGTATTAATAACTTGTTAAACGTTTCGTAAAATGAATAAACCGATCATTTCCAGGAATTCCTCTCTGAAAAACTGTCAATGATGACTATCCAGGAATACCTATCAGTGCACGATGACTCTGCTACTACTAGACTGGAACTAAATCGCAATTTCATGCTTGAACCAGAGGAAGAACGGGCAAGACACGGCAAAACCCGGATATACTTCGGCGAAGTAATTTCCGTCACGTAAAATTGAGCAATAAAAAAATATGCGGCAAGAAACGGCAACAAGTTTTTCACAGTTAGACGCGTTCGTAGAAAAGTTATCGCTTGATCGACGTGGGCGAGGTAATCGATCGATGTCCGAATGAAAAACCATGGTAAATCTTTTTTTTTTACCTCGACGTAACCTATTAACGTTACACTGCATTTGCGAATCGAGAGTAATACGCGACGTTAATTGCGCAGTTTCTCTGAATGTTACAATAAGTGTTTATGAAGAATGAGAATAAATAAAATAATATACTGAAGAAACGAGAAGCCTAGTGACATATTAACAAGGTGTTCCTAAAGTTATTCGGAATGCGATATGGTTGTGAATGAGTGCGATATGGTTCTGAAAACGCATGATATTTTCTTATACTTGCATGTATTTATTGTTTTGTGATAAGAATAAAAATACAAAGTGTGTAAGGGTCTCTAACCAGATTGAGAGAAATTTAAACTGCTACCATGTAAGTAAAGATAGCTATCATTTTCAAAGATCACTTAAAATCCTGAGTGGTGGTTTTATTGAGAACCTCTTGGAATTCTTGCGGACTCGATGAAATTTTTATAGAACACTTGCTCGTTCTCGCGTTTCATTTCTTCGGGGATCTGTGCATTTATATCGCTATCGAGCTGTAATTACAAGCAGAAACCATCACGAATAGCTTCATTATCTCGTAAATAACATAAGAGTTGCGAAATGGTAGGTAAAATCGTATCTAGAATAACCGTCTCTATCTGAGAGGCCATTGGAGGCTCCTTGAAAGGTCGGAACCTGCCGAGTATACGGGCTATTTCTGACTAAAGACACACCTTTCGTTGGTGCACCGTTAAGGATCGGGGTCGACGCAATTATTTTCGTAATTAAAGACAATTATCGTTATTGGCCGATCGTTCCCAATCTTCGAGGGGGGCCAAGAATGCACCCGAAGCGAATTGGAATCACGAAGATGTATCTCATCTTGTATCTATCTGATGTATCTATTTTAAAAAGAAATATCGGTGTTGTTCACTATAAATGTGAATTTGGAGATCATTTTCTTCAATATATTGCAACACCTTCAACGTTTTTAAGAATGGTATTCGAAGAAATTTATCTTAATATATTACTATTCATCTTGCTACTGTTCAAAGTTCCTTTGAAATGAAATATTTATTTTCTAGATAAATTTATTTATTTAGCAAATATATTGGTTATATATTTTAATATATTGGTATATTTAGATATACCAATACAAGATATTCAACAAAAATAAGTAGGATAATTTAAAAAGCAATATGTCAATTTTCTGAAATGCTAATGACACTTTGTGAACTGATTCCGAGTGTTGTTATGAATATACTATGTATACATATCGTGAGTGCTAATCACAAGTCTATGTGATTGACTTACAACTAAAAAAAAATAACAATCGATATGACTAAAAGTGGTTTAACTAATTTAGTTCACCAGTAATTTAAACCTCTCCTTATTTGAAACAAATATCAGTAGAAACAAACAAATAGATAAATCCTCGTTCCATTGACAAAATATAAGATATTAGAAGTGTGCGGATACCCGAAATTACGGGTTTGGGTCGAAAATTTTTTTTAGGTTCGGGTCGGGTACCCGTATTTTCGGGTACCTGCACACGCTTCTAATATACAAGTTCTAAACTTCATCAAGAAACTTCCATTTCAGCAACAACTACAGAGAAACTCGAACCGTAGAATTGGGTGCGTTGCAGTAAGACGTCGTGTTCAGCTGCGATTTCATCCTGGAAATGTCACTAAATTCGTACGGTTTATACGGAACAACGCCGTTCCTTATCGCAACGACCGAACGGGTCTCGTTTTCCGAACTCTGCCCACCGCACCGTTTGAAACACTATTTTACCTCAGGGTGTCGACCAGCCCGCTTACCATATTTCATCCATAAATATTTCCAGCTCGGTCCACGCCTGTGTGTCTATGTATACCTGTATCACCGTATCTCGATCGGCGAAAAACGTTTCCTCGCATAATTCCCGGACACGGACGGATCCACTTCCATCCCTGCCGGCTTCCAGGCATCTCCTATTCGTCCATCGTTTCTCTTTGGCCGTCGCGTATCGAGCACTCCGTGAGCAGCATGGATCCTGACATACGGCCAGGAATATTTATGGTATTACTTGGCGAAGCTTGAATAGCAAAGCCGCGGTATGTCCTACAAGTTATCGGAGAGTTTGCTTCTTGGGTGGCTTCTCAGCTCCCCAGGGGGTGACTCGATCCTTTTTTCTCCCCTTCGGCTCCCTCTGCTGTGCCTATATCTCGGACCGTGCGCGCACGGTTCCTTCTTTCCTCCTCGATAGACTCTTTCCCTCTTTCGTCTTCTCCACTTCTGTACAGACGCTTTAACGTATTCTAATGGAATTACCCGCCTATTACCACGCTCTATGGCTACGTATTTTTCATTGTTGCCAGAGTCTCTAACTGCGCCCCCGCAGGATATTATTAGTGGATCAGTTCGTTTGAACGTGTTTAGGTGGTAACACCAAAGACAGCTTCATTGTAATGACACAACATTTGTGGATAAGTTATCAGTCAGTTCTTGTGTCGCCGAATGGGACCCAAAACTTTATCAACTACACAATCCATAGCACTTCTAAAAGTGTTATTCTGCACAACCAATACTTTGGCTACAAATGCTGTAATATTATGCTCATTAGAAGCTTTATTATGATGCTTTAGAGTAGTAACTGCAATACTGGTGTTCCATCTAGTAATTCAATGAAATTTGTACGTAATATGAATAACACATTAGATTAGGAAAACCGAAGAGTAGTATTACAGTATTACATACATCTCCAATTCGATAACGTAATTTATAAACATGCACAAGTCTATCGGCAACAGCCGAATGACATGATCAAAATATCAGTACTTTGGAAGCTTAAACATACTTTTTACCTTTACGGAATTCTACAAATAAGAAATGAACGAACTGGAAACAGTTAAATGACAACATGACAAGAAAACGCAAAGGATATAAAAGGTTGTGGTTATATCTCTAAACATTAACTACTGTGGACGTAGCCTTTAATCACGAGGCGATGCGGTGACACTGCGAGGCTTTAATCATCCACCGTCGTAGAAAAAGCTCTCTGATCATACCTGCAGAAAATAAGGTTCAAGGCGGCCCTTTTTACCTTGAAAGTCGTATAATCAAAGCGCGATTCATAACTTTTATCATCCGGCCACTCGCAGCTCTTGCCGAGCTAATTAAATGCGCCGGTGTCTCTCATTGGGGGATATAACGCCAGTAATATATCGATGGGATCCTGGACATGATGAACAGGTTTCCAAGGAACACCGACGACCGCTGGTGTCGAGAAAAAACCACAAGTTGTCCGGACAGCCGTTAATTCGCGATGACGGATGGTTACCAAGTCGCCGTTTCGTTCTCTGTCGCATTGCAGCAGCACTAGAGTAGTGATTTTAATGCGTTTGTGACGACAAAAGGACGTTCTGTGTTCAGGAGCGGCGATCCCTCCCTTGCAAGATTTTAATTAAATCACTTGTGAAAAATGAGCAAAAATATATATTCTTTTAAAATTATGTTCTTGTATTCATCTTTTAAATTCAAAATATAATATTATTCTGCAATATTTTACTTTTCTATCTACATTGAGAGAAAAAAACGGGAGAAATTTTACTAAAACGGCAGGATTTATGAAAGTGGTTAGGTTTTTACTACACCAGTGTAGTAATATTTGGTTCTGAAGATTTGGTAAAAACTAAACCTCGTGTGCTGATTTTTACTATACGAATGTAGCAAAATTGGAACTTTCACTCAAACTAAAAAGAGTTTTTCTTTATTGAAATACTGAGGGGTATCTTTGGCGACGGGGAAGGCGAGGTATAGGATAGATAACAAAATTATTATTGGTTATACAAAGTGTTGACGACTGGAGGAGGAAAACTTTAGAATGGAAGAAGAGAAGGGCCACGGCAATTTTCGTTTTGGACCATCGGATCAACGAAGACTTGCTCTTCACTATCTCACAATCAGTAGACCTATGCTAACGGACCTGCGCTTGAGCTGTGGAATATTATTTCGGAACTCGTCTTATATATGAACAGGGCTAGGATCAAGCACTAGCGAGAAAGACGATTATTACGAGAACACTCTAGCGGAAGTCCTATGAAACTAAGCCTATGCTCAGTAACTGCTAACGGCCCGTAACAAATACCTATGTCAGAAAATAAGTGTTTCCAATATTAACTATACCATTTTTTGGACGTTTATGCGATATTCATTGAAAGGCATTGAAAAGACAATACTAAAATCCAAGCAAATTGAGGTTATGTCACGAGACGCCACTTCTTTCCGAAGCGTAGATGTCGCTGTGTATCACAGCCTTCCGTAAATTTTACTACACTGGTCTAATTAATTTTGAAACACATGTACTAATTTTTCCTTTTAAGGGTGTGGAATACTGGAGAAGCGACGCGTGGTGGCAGAAAAGTGAACTAACCGGCCCCATGTATTTTTTATGAGACAGGTTTTCAAGGTTTCCGGGCACATTAACGGATAAAATCCATAATAATTATGATATTCTTGTTCAGAAAGAATATGCCGAGTGCGCTACAGAGCCCTTTTTTGGAAAAAGTGTCCAGAAAAAAGTTTTTTTCTATAAAAACATTTGCATTTATTTTTTATAAAATCCTGAAAGCCAAATTGCAAAAAAGGGCTCTGTAGCGCACTCCGTAGGTATACAAATAATATTTACAAAAAAGAATCGTGAGAAAACATTGTTTCTTGGCTTCGGAATTTTGGAACAAAAATATTGACGAAATCCGAGCTCTTTGTTTACAAACATAGCCGGGTCCTTATCGCTCCCGACGTAAGCAGGACCGACGTAAATTACATAAACTTGGGGTATATTCCTACATTTATATTACACGCAATTATGAAGTTCTAAATGTTTACAAAGCATTGATTGTTATTCCAATTATCATTAGTGATGGGGTCTGAAGCAGGAACTTATACCGAAACCGAAATAACCGATATAATACCGGTATCTCCAAAATAACCGAAAAATACCGGTGTTATACCGGTTATTTCGGTTTCGGTATAAGTCCCTGGTCTGAAGCGCTTCGAATCACTTCGAATCAGTATATATAGAAAAAACTTCGAAGCACTTTGAATCTGATTCGAATCTCTTAGAAATCTTAAAAGTCTTGAAAGTCTTGGAAGTCTTGGAAGTCTTGAATGTCTTGGAAGTCTTGGAAGTCTTGAAAGTCTTGATCGTCTTGATGGTCTTGATTGTCTTAAAAGTCTTGAGAATTACGATACTTTTGACAGCATCATCAGAATTCAATATCTCATAAGTTTTTTCATTAGTTTTATTGAAGTAGGTTCGTTAACATAAAATATTAAAGGTTGTTTCAGTCTAGATATTTCAAGAAATTATTTTTTTTTATTTTTCGAACCTTCTACCTTTTTAAGAATGTGTTTATATAAGTGTTTTGAAATTTTAGAAATTCCCGAAGCTATATAACAATGGCTAATGCAATTGCATTTCTCGAACTAGTGGGACAAATATATCAAGAAGTAATTAATCTATACTTTATAAGAGTAGGTATACTTTTCAGATAGCACTGAATCTGTAATATCGTGAATTTTACAAATTTATTCGTTTTTATGATAAGTAGAATTTTGCAGAAATTGATAAAAAATTATGTTTAACTTTGAAGTGTCAGAAAATGCTAAAAAATGGTTTTCACTTTTTTAGGTTAAAGATATGTTCAATTTTATTGTTTAAGGATGTCGGATACTGGATTAGCGGCGCCTGGGGGCAGAAAAAAAGTTCTGAAAAAAATGGACTATTATAATATACAGATACTTTATGGCAATGACCTACGGTCACGTAGTTAAAGGATAGCGCCGTAGCAAGTTTACCCAAAGGCCCGTATACACATAATAAAATATATGTATACAACTTTTATTGATAAACAAGCAATTAACTCAGCAGTGTTCTCTATGATAATTTCAATAACAATCAATGCTTTGTAAACATTTAGAACTTAATAATTATGTTTAACATAAATATAGGAATACACCCAAGGTCCGCGTAATTTACGTCGGCCCTGATTTCACAGTGACGTAGTTATTCATCCTTTCGTATAAAGAAAATTTTTCGAAAATCACTAATAAAAACAGCACGGTCCTTCTTAGTATTTAAATAAAAAAGAAATACAACTTTTTATAGCTTCAAAAAATATATGTAGAGTGCAAATCTGGCGCCGACTTATGCACATTTTAGAATCGTACATTAAATAAATAAATAAATAAATAAATAATAATAATAATAATACTTTATTAAACGGGTTAAAGAAAAAATTTTTTACTTTTTACTGCAATTTAATTATTTTAAAGTTGATTTTAATTTGAACGAAAATTTTTTAATTTTTAGTTATTTCGAATAAAATAAATAAAACCTCTACTAAGGTTTACATACGAGCAAAATTTTCAAGATTTCAAAACCTTCCATGTTCCAAGTCAAATCTTCCAAGATTTCCCAGTCTTCCAAGGCGATCAAGACTTCCAAGTCTTTCAAGTCGATCAAGACTTCCAAGACTTTCAAGTCGATCAGAACTTTCAAGATTTCCAAGACGACCAAGACCTTTAAGACTTCCAAGACTTTCAAGACATTCAATACTTCAAGACGATCAAGAACCGATTCAAAGTTGTCTCTAGAACCGTGCTAGATTCGAAGCGATGCGCGATGGGTCTCAGATCCCATCACTAATTATCATAGAAAACACTTTCCTAAGTTATATTTTATTATGCGTACACGGGCCCCTAGGTAAGCTTGCTACGATACTATCTTTAACCACGTGACTGCCATAAAGTTTCTATATATCATCATAGTCCATTTTTTGGACCTTTTTCTTTCGGCCCCCAGGCGCACAGTGGACCAGACCGACGATCTAGCTGTTCAAAGCTATATTAGCGTTATTTAAAGTTTTAAGATCATAGTGTAAAATACATCGTTGGATTCGGCTTAATGTCAGCTACAATATTCTGTAATTAAATATACTTAGTAACAATTAAAAATTCAAGTTGACCTTGGTTTTTTATAACAGAAATTTTTAACAAAATTTTTTTATATCGTAATTTGTGGAATGTTTAATGTCGATTAATTTTTCTTGGAAACATTTTTTTGTCAGAGCATGTGAAATGCCTGAAAAATCTAGCCTAATAAATATTGTGTTCTCATATTGTTTTTATGAATAGTATAAGTCTATATTGGGAACATGTCGGAAATTAAACATTATTTTTCATAAATTATTTTAAAAAATAATACTCGATCAACTGAAGAGAATTGTCAAAGTTTTTCTCCTTTGACAAGGGATATCTTTAAAGTTCCAAAAAGTTCCACGTTCTATCAAAGTGCAATATTTTCAGTGTTACTTCCTCTTTAAAATCGTGCAAGATTTACTTCCTAGCTCGTCCCAGCTTAGAAGATATTATTATTTAAAGCTTCGCGTGATACGCGCTTCAGCGGAGTTGCATCGCTCGAGACTCGAGACGCGTGCGCGTGCGCGTTGTCGACCACTCAGCTCAACATCGTGAGTCTTATAATAATAATTGGAAGTTAGTTGTTCAGGCTTTTCAAACTAGTAGACTAATGCTTGAATTAATGAATTTTATTACATTAATAACCAAAGCATTATGTATAACTCTGTTTTATATAAACTCTTTAATAAACTTTTTAGTATGAACTCTGATTTATACATATACATCAGATATTTTAATATAGAAAATTTCTGCGAACAACCGCAAAATTGCCACAAAGCATAAACGTTTCGATATTTTTAATGACGAAATTAAAAAATTATTGCTCAAAGATGATGAGCTAGAACAGGGGTGGCGAACTGTGGCTCCCGATTTCGAAAGTCACTTGTTTCTCTCTTTTCTTCTTTCTCTCTTTCGGCGGAGAAAGCCGCGAGGGAAACAAGAAACAAGTGACTTTCGAAATCGGGAGCCACAGTTCGCCACCCCTGAGCTAGAAGACGACGAAGATTCTTCATAGACCAAAAATTTTTATTAAATAAATTAATATATTATAAGCCTCTAGTAAAACGTTTATTATCTTTGTTAATCAGAATTATTGTATAATTTTTTGGTTATTAATGTAATAAAATTCATTAATTCAAGTGTTAGTCTACTTGTTTGAAAAGCCTGAACAACTAATTTCTAATTATTATTATAAGACCCACGATGTTGAGCTGAGTGGTCGACAACGCGCACGCGCACGCGTCTCGAGTCTCGAGCGATGCAACTCTCCGCTGAAGCGCGTGTCACGCGAAGCTTTAAACAATAATATCTCCTAAGCTGGGACGAGCTGGGAAGTTAATCTTGCACGATTTTAAAGAGGAAGTAACACTGAAAATATTGCACTTTGATAGAACGTGGAACTTTTTGGAACTTTAATGATATCCCTTGTCAAAGGAGAAAAACTTTGATGATTCTCTTCAGTTGATCGAGTATTATTTTTTAAAATAATTTATGAAAAATAATATTTAATTTTCGACATGTTCCCAATATAGACTTGTACTATTCATAAAAACAATATGAGAACACAATATTTATTAGGCTAGATTTTTCAGGCATTTCACATGCTCTGACAAAAAAATGTTTCCAACAAAAATTAATCGACATTAAACATTCCACAAATTACAATATAAGAAAATTTTTTTTTAAATTTCTGTTATAAAAAATCAAGGTCAACTTGAATTTTTAATTGTTACTAAATATTTTTAATTACAGAATATTGTAGCTGACATTAAGCCGAATCCAACGATGTATTTTACACTATGATCTTAAAACTCTAAATAACGCTAATATAGCTTTGAACAGCTAGATCGTCGGTCTGGCCCACTGTGAGGCGCCGCTAATCCAGTATTCGACACCCTCAATGTGGTAGAAAGAAACGCATTTCATTATATCCTGCTTCTTTACTACGTAATGTAGTAATTTTTCCTCCATTATTTTTCTCAGTGTAACGTTAGATATAAATTCTACTTATCTGACGCTATTTTTTATGACATAGTCTACACCGCATTGTAATCTAATTAATCATACAGTATGAGTCAAAGGTTTAACAAGTTCACAATAAGGCGGTAATAAATTTTTGAAATGGATAAGTTTCTTTTGTACTTAAAAATTAATATATCATCAAAAAGATTGTTGCTTATGGTAAAACAAAATTGGTGGAATGCTTTATATTACAACACGCACATTATTTCAAACAAAATATCTTACGACTGGGAAAATCATTATATTAAAGTCCGAAAATCCATATTATTTTTAATTTAAACTGATACATTTTTGTCCATAATATTAACTCCTAGCAAATGCAGCCATAGATACTAGCAAGGAGTCCTATCTGAATGTTAAACTTAGAAGCATTGGTTATTACTAGACTGCGGAAGTTTATGCATTTATGGCAATTTTCAAATTACAAAAACCTATAAGAACGCCGGCAAGTATAAAAATGCAATAAAAAATAAAAAATATAATGCATTTTATAATATTTAGAAAATAAAACACACATTTATTTAAGATTCAGTTGCTGCTGTATGTCTATAAAAATATTAATTTGCATAAACTTCCGCAGTCTAGTTATTACTTTGACAACGTTTTACATCTATAATAAGTATGCTTATACTTATACTTATAACACATCTGAGAAGATCACTTTAAACCGATAAAACCCCATTTTCAATCGAGATTTCGGTATCGCTCAGCTGGTTCGAATTGTAATTAAGTTTCACCGCGACGCTTAAGGCAGATTATGAAACGCCGTGTGCTCTGTGTTGAGAATCTGTGTTCTCCTAATCCTTCGGGAGAGAAACTGGCCGGAGGGCTTTCGATTTAATCTTCGAAGGCGAAAAAAGGATTACACGACCTCGGCCGAACACATTTGCCTCTGATAAATCCAATCAGATCGGCTGTCGACACAGAGATCCTCGACTTCTTCTTCCTTCTTCTTTCTCGAGCCCGCGCGGCTCTTTCTTTCGTAGCTTTTCTTTCTTGCGCGGCGCACACGGGTCGCCTTTTGCTCCCTCTACCCTCTGTGTAAACTAGTTTTGCGAGAGGGATAAAAAGAACGAGCGCATCCTCGAGTGATCACATAATCGTGCATTCACCCCGAGGTCGGGCCTACGCGATCTTCCCTTCCTCCTCCTTTCTTCGCCACTTCGCCGCTCCTTTGCTTCGTTCTTGCCTATCACTTCGTCTTCATTCTCGTCCGCCGCGACCGTCGATGCTTTTTCGGCTCATTGCCCGTGTCCTCTTTGTTTCCTACTTCTTCTCCGCTTTCTTCCTTCTCGGTTTCCTTTGTTCCCGATGTTCGTCTGTCACTTATCCCAGCACTTCATTCATTCTTTCCCACCATAAACTTCGTTGTCGTTTTTCGTCGCTGAATTCTATCCTTTCTGCTTGCCCATTTTCCTCTTCCTGGTTCAGCTTCATTTTTTAAATTATGCCATCGCGATAATTTCCTGCGCCAGTTCCTGATGATTCCGAGTCTCAGTGCACAGCTCAATGTTCTTTTAATCTCCACTTGCCTCTCTATCTTATCGCTTCCTTTGGCCATTCTGTTTTACTTTGTACCCCGATGCACTCCCACCTTCTGCAACTCTCAGACTGCTCTACTTTATCTCGGCTCGGATCTTATTTTTCACTTTGCACTTGAACGTTTCTCCGTTTTGTTCACCTCCGACTTCCTCTTATCGTTTCCTTTGGATCTTGCGTATCACTTTGTTCTCTAACATGATTTCGTTTCTCCTTTTGGCATTCTTTCTTTTGTCTGTATTGTATTTACTGTTCTTCTTATGAACTAATTGAGTAGTGGACGTGGTAGTGGTAATTGTATTTTTCGGTTGCGCAAAAGCAGTTCAATTCAATTGCACTATTGCAATTTTAACGTTATTTACTGATAACTATTGAAAACTAGTACTAAAGATGGTTATCTACAATTTTATCGTCAACGAATTACACTTTACCCATTGAACGACTTCTTCAATTCGATAGGTTTCATTCTTTCATTTGGTCAGTCATCGTTTTCTGATCCCATAGATAATTGCTTTTCCGTCTATTTACTCCTGTTCGATTTCTCTCCTCTTAACAAAACTTTTATCATTTTATCATCGTACAAATTATCCTCTTCACGCGAATCGAAGTAAAAGTTATAATACACTGCGAGCGATAGAAGTTTGATTGTTATCAGACGATATGAAAGGATCTGGTTTAGGAGACTACCGACTTGGAAATTTGTTCCTCTTACAGATCACTGGTCCAGATTTATCTTTATTTATCTTTATTTAACTATTATAGAACAAATATAGGACGAAGTGAATGGACCAGCTAGTGCAATTAATTCTCAAGCTTCACTGACTTTGATTCTTGAGCCAAGGTGGATCGTCTATAACTATTCCTCAAATACTTTTAATTTATACTTAATATCAACTTAAAATAAAATTGTTAAAATGCATGAATATTTGTTTACTAGATAAAACATGATATCGCTTATTTCATAATCAAATCAATATTACAAGCGAAAGATAAAGAAGACTTACTAAATTACTAGTATGTATTTAATGCATATTTCTAATGCTAATTACATTTCGTATTCAAAATTTAGACAGTTAAACATTGTTTCCTCAAAATTCACTGTAATTGCTAACATTTTTATACGTATTATACCGATTCAATACAGAATAGCAAAATACGGATAAAACTTAATGAAAGTAATACTAAAACTACTGACAGTTAATGTGTCCCTATTACTATTTTTTGTTGCATTCTAGGGTGTTGTATAGAAATTGTTCTACAAGAAAGGAAAAAACATAAGAAATTAATAGAATGAAGCAGTTATTGTAATACAAATTACGGAAAGTATCAGGCAGTTAAATATGATACATTTATTTTTTTAAATAATTTCAAGATTGTTATTTTGTTTCCTTTGTGAATATAATATTAACAAAAGTTAAGATATGAAAGTTTTTACATTTATTTAAAAAGAGTAGAGTGAAAGGCTAAAATTCGTATTTATGAGAACAACTTCTGACGAAAAAAATGTATGTAGGAAGGCTTCAGAAGAACACTCGTACGTATATATGAATAAATAAAGGTCAGCATCCTTTCCGTATGCAACACCGTAAATATCATATTACTTCAATTTCTCGATAATTTGTTACTATCATAACTTCTTCTCGATAGCAACAGTATTGCGTACTACAGATCCTTATTTCACGTGTATTCAAATGCACGTGTATACGTGTATTTCACGGATACGTATTTTAGTACGTGTCATTTTAAATACACGGGTAAACGTGTACTATTTCACGTACATTTAAATACACGTGTATTAACATATCTGTATTCCGAAACAACTGCTATTGCTGATATATTAAAATACTTCATTGCAAGCTCCACAATTTTTGGACATTCCAGTTTCCGTATCTTTGATATTCATTTGAGAATTCGAATCTGGTTGCATCGATTACGTGTAACTAAATAATATACATATATGTGAAATAATACACGTGTATTTAAATATACGTGAAATAGCATGCGTGTACCCGTGTATTTAAAATGACACGTACTAAAGTACGTGTATGCACACACACGTGAACACATGTACACGTGAATTTTTCAAACACGTTCATAAACATGATCTCTATTGCGTACGTGTAAGTACATAGTTTGCCTTCAACCACTACCTACACGCAATCACTGTTATTACCGTCACAAATACAAGATATTAGGGGTGGGCGGGTACCCGAAAATTTCGGGAACCCGAGCCTCGGTTCGGATTTTGATGACTCAATTCGGGTCGGGTTGGGACCCGAATGTTTAGGATACCCGGGTACCCGAATTTTTCGGATACTTGAAGTTAAAGGGTAGAAACACGTAAAACGCTTGTTGATTGCGCTTTTTTTGTCTTTGTTCAACCATCGCGCTGAGAAGATGGTTGAAGAAAGACAAAAAAAGCGCTTGTTGTTTTTGTCTTTGTTTTTGTCCTTATCAGCGCGATGGTTGAACAAAGACAGAAACAAACGCTGGTGAACAAGCGCAAGCAACAAGCGTTTTACGTGTTTCTACCCAAAGTCGGGTCGGGTGGTCCCTCAATCTGAGTTCATACGTCTATTTATACCTGATTTTTTGTTACCGACAATAACAGCAATATTGTAAATACACTTCAGTCTAATAAAGAATGAAGAAAGAGTAAAATCGGATTAAAGAATCATTCAACCCGCGTCATAATATTCAGGTTCCCGACCCGATTTCGACTTCGGGTACCCGAGTATCGCCAATTTTCCGGTCCCGACCGGAACCCGAAATGTCAGGTACCTGCCCACCCCTACAAGTTATACTATCATTTTTCATTTTGTAAACATTCACCAACATCCAAATGCAAAACCTTTATACTTTGCACTCACAGTAATTTAGGTATCTTCAAGTACAAATACAAACAATATAATTTCTAAAACAAATATAACATGTAAAGATACACAAAATTTAAAAACATAATATATATTCACAATAAAACACATTTGTAGTTGAATGTTATACCAAGGGCTTGAGAAAATTATACTACAAGCAAACTCTTTTTGATACACATTTAGTTTTTTTAGATTCTGCTTTACTGTTTTACAATTAATTATTAACAATTTTTTAACTGTGTATAATAGTAGTAATGAATTAAATGTTCACAGTATTAAAATTACAAAATTAGCAATTATCAACACGATAATTACTAATTACGTAAACCTCGCTTAAAAGGAAAACCGCCGTAAAGAAACAATAAGAACCAGTGAACACCTGACCGACTTTTCCGATCGTATAGTGAGATCAGATTCTGCGATTCGATCGGATCAGGTCGATGGCTTATCGAGCAATCTCAGGCTCATCGCGACGCCTTATCTGCGCCACGCCGTTTTCAGCATCGCCTTCTCGTTCGGCTCTAATAATTATGTTCCTCGCGATGGATCAGCGAGATCAATCGAGGAGATTGGTCGCGATTGGAGACGACGCGACGCGACGCGAGACGGGGCGAGGCGTGTCGTTGCGAGGGAAAGAAATCCCAGGCGGAAAAGGGGATGAATCTGCGTGAGCCATGCGTGCGCGGCCAAACATGAATGAATGGTCCAATTTACCGATCCACGGATCGAACCGGTCCGGGAGCGGACGCGACGGTCTCTCGAGTCCCCGAGGAAGGGCCGAGAGGAAGATCGACCGACTTCTTCCCTCGCCCACGGCGCGGCGGTCGTGAACAGAGAAAGGCCCGATAGAACGCACGAGTACAGCCTAGCAAAGTCAATCCCGCCACGCTTCACGTAACCCCTCAAAGAGGAACACTTTGGGAATCTGTCGCTCCTCATTATTCATTCCGATCTACGCACTGAAAATTATTACCACTCGTATTAAGTTGTCTCGGTCGGGACCAGATTGAGGAATGGTAACCGTTCCTGCCGGGTTTCGATGCTGCTGATTCCCAGAGGGAGGGGACAAAGCCTCCCAAAAGAGAAGAAAGGGATATAAAGGGACTTGATGAAAAAAAGGACTTTAAGAAGAAAGATTAAAAATGGAAGTACTCGTTCGTTGGGCAATATGAAAGACGCTAGCCATTCGAAACGCCATCTTCAGCTAAAAATCTGAAGAAAACGTACCTAATAATAATTTCTTATGGGAGAGTTTTTCAAGGTTTCCGAGCACAATAACGGATAAAATCCATAATAATTATGATATTCTTGTTCAGAAAAAATATACACAGCCCTTTTTTGGAAAAAGTGTCTAGAAAAGTTTTTTTCTATAAAAACCTTTGCATTTATGCATATATAAAGGGCTCTGTAGCGCCCTCCGCAGGTGTACAAATAATATTTAAAAAAAAGAATCGTGAGAAAACATTGTTTCTTCGCTTCTGAATCCTTGAACAAAAATATTGACGAAATTCGAGCTCTTTGTTTACAAACATGGCCGGGTCCTTATCGCGCCCTGTCATACATAGGATATAGCAGGGCTGACGTAAATTACATAGACCTAGGGTGTATTCTTATATTCATATTGAACGTAATTATTAAGTTCTAAATGTTTACAAAGCATTGATTGTTATTGCAATTATCATAGGGAACACTTTGTGCAGTCAGATACTTCTTTATCAGTAAAAATTGGTATATATAAATTTTATTATGCGTACACGGGCCTAGGTAAACTTGCTACGGCACTATCCTTCAACCACGTGACCATAGGTTATTCCTATAAAGAATCTATATATCATATCATGGTCCATTTTTTGCCGCAGTTCATCAACCTCACCACATGTGGCGGTAATCGCGTCCTGAATACCCTTAGGAACGTATTAAAAAATCCACTGACTGAGTTATGATGACGACAACTGTGGTAGAGGAGAGATGGAATTGATATAAGTATAAAGATAGACAGATACGATAATTGGTCTCTTGAAATTTGTTTTTTGTCCTACCTGCACCGAAAGCGCATCAATATAATATATATATGTCCGTAGATCATGCGTAAAGCCGCCTATTCCAGTACTGGGAGGGAAAAGTAACATCCTAGGGCGGAAGAGTAATACATTACCGCTCTAATAGACAATACTGTATAGGAGAAAAAGAGTCGGCCGATCGGATTGTCTGGACCGGGATTCGAACCCGGATCTTTCACTTTCTGTGCTTTAACCAATCAAGCTATCCAGGCCGACCGACAACTCTGATTCTCCTAAACGTTATAACCGAAACGTAAACACGAACTCAAGCGCCAATCGCCAACAACTGTGTATAAGAATTTTCGTGACGGTTTTTGGTCTCGCTTTGCATTTCATGAATCGATTTTACTCCCAACGCGCGCTAAGAAGTGTTGCACTTCAATAACCATCTTTGTACTCTCCCTACGTGCACATAATCACGCACTTCCCGTCCAGGTAGGACAAAAAACACCGTGCGCAACTCGGGCGCAAGGTTATTGCTATTGGTACTAGTTGCATAACCCTTGCCTTCGGCTCGGGCTGCGAAGTACGTCTCGTGGGCATAGCCTGCTTTGCGCCCTTGCTACACTTGTTGTATTTGTTTGCCTGTACATCTCCTACCAACAGTGGCAAAGAAAATATCAACACTGTTTACTTTATCCTTAGATTTGTTAAACTATTCTCACCTATACCTTGAATACTCTGACCTAAATAATTCTTGCCTTAACGACATCTAGAAAACCGTGTAATCGGATGAAAGCAAAGGTGCAATAATCCCTCTTAATCAACTACATAAGCGATCGCGTCAAACCCTTACTGAGCAACGTAACTCATTGTCAGAGACAATAATGTCAATAATGAACTCGAAATGGTTCAACATGGAGTTCCAACCATCTCCATCTTTCATTACCATCAAGGTTTGTTACATAACTCTGTCACAAGTTTAAGTCGTCAGCAATCGACCGCGGTGGGCAATTTGGAAAGAAATTCACAAGCTTGAATGTGGTTCTCACTTTTAGTAACGTTTATGCGTCGGCCAGCTACCGCAAGGAAGTATGCAAGAGAAATAAAATTGGAGGGAACACGAACGGTAGGCGATCAGAATGAAACGAGCGTACAGGAATCATATTTACACGGTGCCCCATGAGCAACGAATGGCGTAGGACGCCATGCAGAAACGGCTTCATTACCGTCAAGGCAGAGTGCTAATTACCGTGGCTCGTTAAGCTGCCTGCTAAATTGTTGACAGTATCCACACCGTGAGCCGCGGGTGTACCAACCATATAACGACTGAATTCTTGGCCTACAAAATGCTCGTAAAAGATTCCGATCATCGAGTCACCGCGCGAAACCTTCTGAATAACGGAGCGAGTCGTGCGGTCGTGCGGCAACAATCTCGAAACCACTCACTACTCCTCCCGCTCGTGGTTCCTGTTGGCGTTCGTCAACCGGCGCTGGAATTCGTAAATTACGTCAACAAGTATGCGCATACCAAGCTGAAACGTGATTGCATGGTAACTTAAGGCGGTGTCGATGATACGTTAATCTGCTACGCGTCGCGATCTTGGTTTTTGATATGTTTAAGAGGTTACATCTAAAGGCTTAAAAAAACGCACACGTTCAGAATCTTGTTTTAGAGAAAGGAATAAATAGAACTGAATATTACTAACTTAACTTTAGTTGCAAGGAAGTTTAGTATGCAAAGTATCTATATTTGAACAAATTTTAAGAATTTTTGTTAAGGGAGATGCCGCATGTTTGTGAAAATTGACACTGTGCCTAAATTTCATAATGAAACATAATTCCAAAAATAAGTATTGTTAGTAAAACATGTTGTTTAATTATGTTCATTGAAGTAAGCGAAAATTGCAACACATTTCATCTTTAGAAAATTGAAACTAAAAACTCCTTCTTTTGGGGAGAGATGCCTCACTTTCGGATGAGATGCTGCGCTTAGTAAAATGTTTAGTTTTCAATCTAAACTTGTTAAATTAAATTGTTTATTTAAGAAATAAGTAAAAATCAAGTTAACATATTAAAAGAAGAAATAAGCTAACTGTAAGATACAGGGAAGTATTAAATATAATTTATTATGCTTTTTGAAATTCATTCATCACTTTTTTCCACAATCATTACATGTACACTTTTGGCATTCCAAACCAACATTCCGATCCGCCTTCAATTTGCTTGTGTAGAAAGTTTCCCCACGCTCAACACAGTTATTCAACATAGAATGAAATTATATTTAACTTATTACTGGAATGCGCATTTGTGTACAAAATAAAATTTTTACAAGCACAAATAAAGAATTGGAATTTGAATAGTAGTATATTTCATTTTCTACACGTTCTAACTTGTATTATATTTCTAAATTTTTTGCATATTTTGGCGTATGTTAACAGCCTCGTATATTTTTTACAGACTTAATATTGCCATAAATGCATAAAACCTGCAGTCTAGTTATTGCCACCTATGTGTAGAAACAAAAAGGTTGATTATTAATGAAAATAAATTGATTCTGGCTTCATAATTAATATACATATCACAATACGGCTTTATCAGAAAACTGAAATAACATATTGAAGACAAAAATGGCTGCTGCTTATTGAAAATTGTTTAAAGAATAGGCGAACATACATTATCAAAGCTGTTTAAACTGGCAACATAATCTACGTACCCATATATCGTTGTTTGTTACAACAACTGATACTGAAACAAACTGGTTAGAAGTTAGTACCTACTTTTTCTAATTTGATTGTTTTTATTGTATCGGTAATATAGTATTATTTTCCAAAATTTGACAATGAACTGAAAAGTAGATGATAATGTCAGCCACGACGTAGTTTGAGCAAGAAGATTTCACCTCCACCTGCACTAGGTCGAATTCCAATCGTGCTCCTCCTCGGCAGTGTCTAAGAAACGAATGCAGATCGATGCACGATAAACAGACGGGACAAACGGGTACTTTAGCGTGGAGCACGAGGCTGGAATGTATACATAGAAAGTAATGACAGGCATCGGCCATCGTGAAGCCACGATGTCCGACCACAAATCGATTTCACTGACTATCGGGGCGATCGACAATCCCCAACCAATGATATTCAAAAGACACATTCTTCGAACCAAGTAAGAAGCACTTCAATTACCCTATACCGACAAGAATTTTTTTTTTTATTCGACTAGTTACTTTTTAGGGGAATATTATCCGACAGCAACAACAACCTCAAAAACAATAGTGTTATCATCTCTGCAAGATAGACTTTTGTTAATAAATAACAACTGAATGGAAACATTGTGCAGATTTATATTTCATTAAAAGTTTATTAGCTTACGTTAGTTGCTTTTTATTGTAATATCATGAAAGCGTTTTTATTTTAGAATTATATATATTTCAAATATATTGAAAGATAAATGCCAAAATATTTGGTATGTTCTCTTTATACTTCTATTCTGATGAATATCTTTTATACAATAATTGTTATGCCCATCATTTATAATTATTAGGAGTGTGCGGGTACCGGAAAATACGGGTACCCGAGCCTCGGGTCGGAGCGGGATCTCGAAAGTTTGTCGATGCATAAATATATTCGGGTACCCGTCATTTTGGGACCCGATTTTTAATTCAGGACTCGGCACGTAATTCAATACATAACTTTTCAGTCTGGTTTTCTACTTAAATTTTTAAATTCTAATTTTGCTTTGCGTGCGGTTATGTACTGAAATAAGCGTCGAGTCTCGAATTCAAAATCGGGTCCCGAACTGAAAATCGGATCCCGAAATGACGGGTACCCGAATGTATTTATGTGTCGACAAAGTTTCGGGATCTCGATCCGAACCCGAACAAAATTCCTGACCCAACCCGAACCCGTAATTTCGGGTACCCGCACACCCCTAATAATTATACTTCATACCAATAGGCTTTGATTGGTGTCCCTTAAATAACTTGGAATACATTTTTGATAGTTCTCTGTGGAGGACAGTTAACATTACCTATGACTTTAAATTATATCTCTATTTACCATCGGAGAATTTTATGTATTTAAATAGTAGCGAATAATAGAGTTTAAGAGTTCCTTAATTTATACAAATTTACAAAATAACAGCAAGCAAAGACTAATTCCCGAAAAACCCAGACCTGCAACCGTAAGATAAGTGCACTTACAAGAAAACCCTACAGTGTGTACTCCTTGGATTTTAATGAAACTTTAGTGAATGATTCTAGAAGATATGTGATGACATTCTATAGAATATTTTGCGCCAATGCGCATTTTTTATAAACAATTAAAATATGAAGTTAAAAGGCCAAAACAAAAGAAAAAAGAAAATAGCTCAATGGAAAAAGTACCCGGCTCATAAGCCGAGGATCCAGAGTTGGTATCCCGGTTTGTTCCAAGTTTGTTCCAAGTTTGTTTTTTTTTTTTTCAACCTTTTGTTACGAGCAATTTTAATTCCTTCACATTTATTCTATGCATATTAGAGCTGTTTATAAATATGTATCTACTCATATATTTTTGAAAGAGTATATCGCAAGTATAACACAAATAACTTTAATAGATGTACCTGTAATTATATGTCTTTCATCCGATGTGCATATTGCAGGCAATTTTCATATTTTTCCTGCTTTTACATTGCATATCACCCTAGTAATTGTAAATCCTAATACAATAAATATGTTAATGATCTTAAAGTTATTTGTGTTATACTTGCGATATACTTTTTCAAAAATATATGATTATATACATATTTATAAATAGCCGTAATACGCATAGAATAAAAGTGAACAAAATTAAAATTGCTCAAAACAAGAAGTTGAAAAAAAGAACTTGGAACAAATCGTGATTCGAACTCTGGACCCTCGACTTATGAGCCGGGTGCTTTTTCCATTGAGCTATTTTATTTTTTTTTAACCTTTTAACTTCCTATTTTAATTGTTTATAAAAAATGTGCACAATTGGTGCAAAATATTCTACAGAATGTCATCATATATTCTCTAGAATCATTCATTAAAGTTTCATTAAAATCCAAGGAGTACACACTAGGGTGGAACGAAAAAAACAAGTTTTGATTTTTAATTTGTAATAGCGCGGAAAAGTTGCTTTTTGGTGTAGATAAGATGAACAAAAAATATGAAAAATATTGGAGCACGTCTTGAGGTGCCGCAAGAGCGGTAAAGTTTTATAAAAACACACTTTGCAATTTTTTCAAAGATTTTTACATGTCTTGATTATGCAATAAAAAGTTTCAAATAGGCGTTTTATATGTACGAGAAAACCATAAAAAATAATTTATCAAAGTTTATAATTTTTCAATTTTAAACATTTTTTTACAAATTTTAAGCTCTGCGGCACCTCAAGATTTTGTAGTATAGCAACCAAATTTTTTTTTCTTCTTTTTAAACCTAAAAGGCAACTTTTCCCCACTATTACAAAACTAAAAAAAAAATTTTCGTTCCACCCTAGTACACACTATAGGGTCTCCTTGTTAGTATCGCCTACCAAAAAGCATCCACCAAGTGTACTTATATCGGTTATATTTCCAAATTTAGTACTTTAGCTAGATTTTCTTTTTTTCCTAAATTATCTTAACCAATCATTAACTTCCCATCGCATAGTTGCAACGACCGTACGCAAAAGAGTCACGCCGATAGCCAACGATAATTATTTCGCTAATTGAATCGACCATGAACGCGACGCAATGTCCCTAATGAATAATTCTGAACAGACTTTTCGCGTATTACCTTACAGATGGCCGCGAGTAAATTAGCATAAGGAGTGAAAAGCAATGGCGCGATTTTTGTGGCTAGAATCCAAAGCGCGTTAATGAAGGGAGGGCGGGGAGTGAGCCAGACAGCAAAGAATCGAAGAACGAAGGAAGCTCTCTCAATTTCTGCGATTGCCATGGAATAAATAACTGATAACGATAATTAGCCACGGTTGGATGGTGCTTAGGGTAAATGGTAGAAGTAGCAGAATAATTAGATTACCGGTTTGTAGTTAGCGCGCCATAGAAAGAAATGCTTGATCTACGCAGAACTCGTGTATCTCGGGACTCTCGGTTTGAGCTTTAAAAAAAAAATCTCAATGAAGTCTTCTCCTTCTTTCTCTTTCTCTATCCCCCTTTCTTCGGGTACTACTTCGGAACCGCGCCGCGGTTCGAACCGAGAGAGAACGCAATCGAGATAAATCAATCGCGGCTATCCGACGCGAACAGTTCTTCGCTACCATTACTTTCCATTCCGTGGACACCGCGGATCGGGATTGGAAGATTGCCAATCAGGATTACAAACGGACTTGCTGCGGATTCAGAATCACAGGTACGATTTTTATACGGAGCCCGATCTCGACCGGATGTAAGCGCGATTTTTCCTGTGAACTTAGATACGCGCAGCGAAGGAATCGGCTGAATCGAATCTTGCCTCGCGTTCATTCTCACCAAGACTGTTTAACATTGGAAATGATCATCAGCCTCTCTCTCTCTCTCTTTCTCTCTCCCTGCGCTGCGGTTGCTATTTGCATTCCGAGGAATCTAAAAAATATATTCATCTTTAACCACAAACTTCCACGTTGGAAGATCTGGAAAGGGCTGGACGACAGCACAATTATTCTATGGATACATAGCAAATACGTTTTACCCTTGGATAATAAAAAAAAAAGGATTCAGCTACCAGTTATCTTATTTTTAGATGGTCATGTATCGCACTTATCGTGCCTTCTCATACTACACATTTTCTGCAACCATTGGATGTGAGCTTGTTTTCTGCATTGAAGGCTGTGTGGAGGAAACGTACACCCCCGCTCAAAAGTATGTGGACACTAACCATTTTTATGAAATTTCTTTACTGTTGTTATTAGACGGTTTTTATTGTTAAATCCTGTTACGTACATGTATGTAATGTATTACTAGAACATTGTATACAACTACTTGAAAACAATAAAATTTTATTTTTTTCGATGATACTAATAATATAAAATTGGAACTGATTTTGGATTGATACGTTGGATACAGCTACTTGGAAACAATAGAATTTTATTTTTTCGATGATACTAATAATATAAAATTGAAATTGATTTTGGATTGATACGTTGGCTACAATTACTTGGAAACAATAGAATTTTATTTTTTTCGATGATACTAATAATATAAAATTGGAATTGATTTTGAATTGATACGTTCGATACAATTATTTGCAAAGAATAGAATATTACTAGAATACATTACATACATGTACGTAACAGAATTTAACAATAAATACCGTCTAACAACAACAGTATACATAATATATCACAAATTTCATAAAAATGGTTAGTGTCCACATACTTTTGAGCGGGGGTGTAAATTTACAAAGAATAGAAAATGAAGTTCTTTATATTAAAAAAGAAGTTTTCGCTCCTACATTAAACTAAGTTTTTGGTGACATGAATCTCATTGCAATTTTAAAAAATGGTTTCAGAAGTTTGTAGGCTACATCCTTTTCCCCCGACGCAGTAGATTATTCGAAAATTTTTATAAGATGTACGGAAAATCTGAAGTCAAAAGATACAGAAACCATTCCACATACTGACACATTATGTTTGCAGTGTTTTGAAAAATATATGTCCCACTAAACACTTTGGAAAGATTCAAAGAAAACACAACAAATGAATGGTCAGGCCCAGTGGAAGATACAAACCTGTTCTATATGTGGAAAAAAATAAATGTCATAATTCTGAAAATGAAGCTGATCTTAGCCTTCAGATTAATGTAACTAATGGAACTGTTTCTAATCCATCTGTTAATAAATACAGTTTAAACATTCTTAACTAAACAATGTTCGATAATTATTTACATTAGGGGCTTCCTCACCGATTTTGATGACCTTGAAATATGTTGTCAAGGTCATCATTCTGAACAACTTTCTCCTATAGATGTTATCTATAGGATAACATCCGCTCGGCTTTAGTTTCCGAGATATTCGCAAAAAAGTTTCAATATCTCAAAAAGTGATCGGAATAGGTCTGGGTTAGATTTCTTAGCGGGGAGGGGGTTTGGTGGAGGGGCGGCAGCCCTAGAAATAGACGTTTCTACTTGAAGTGGTGTATATTTTATTATTAATCTTATACAACAGGAAATATTTCGGCCATTATTTCAAAAAATGCTGTTATTCTATTGTCAAAATTCTGACGTCGACGAAATAAAAATTCTGCAATATATCCAACATAATGTTGTTTCGTATTCCGCAACGAGGAATATTAGTCTTTGTTTCTCGCCAAATACGCTCTATATTTTGCGTATGGGCACCACTGTCAGGATCAACAAAGTTCATTTTGTGTTTTACTGCTCAATGTCTGTATCCTTCCTCATTGAAACACTGGTACGATTCCCAACAGTCAGACGTAACTGTAGTACCTGGTTTGACCCATTCCTTAAGAACATTAAGCAAAGTGGTGGAACTTCATCAAATGAGTTTGCATTCGACACGATCCATTTCACGTTTCAGTTTGTAAACATAAACAGACAAGACAGGGGATCTCAACTGAATGAAGTCGTTTTAAGTTGTGACCGTGGCCGCCTTATCGGCGCACAGTGGTCCCAATCGAGAAATTTAGTGACCTTTTGTATAACTTTTGAACCATAATGTATATTGATACCAAATTTGAAATGAATACTATAGAGGTGATGGGTTATTACTAGGTTAAGAGAAAAACGTGATAACAATAACGGTTTTATAATATAACGATAATAAGATACAATTAATAACATAAAATACTTCAAAAATAATATTTTTTTATGTTTTGTCAGTATTCACTCTCAAATTCTTTTGTTTATCATTATTTATTTATAGTCCGTGTAATTTAAAGACGTTGTTGCCTGAAACATTTACAATTATTACTTTAAATATATTTTTAATACTTCTAAGTTTTTAGAAGAAATATTGATCTTTTCAGATATTCTCGTGTGCAAAAATAAATAATCACCCACATCTCTCTTTGAATCTCTCAAGGTTTTATATAAGTCGTTATTTTTGCGAAAAGCTTGCATTTTCACAGAATAAATAATATCTAAATAACAAAGAAGGAAATGTCAAATGTAAAAAATGACTTACGTAAGAAGTTTTTAAGTCATTTGTACTTACTAAACAGAATTAATGAAGTATTATGTAGATGTAAAATAAAATAGACCAAAATAGTATAACAACACTAAATAATATAACTTAAATTTAATTCACACAGTAAAAACACTAATATAACTTAAGTTTAGTTCATAAAGAAAATTAAAACACTACGAATTATTATTAGAGCAAAACATGAAATGATTAAAACGAAATAAAAATGAACAGTAACTTTCAACACGCGAAAAATGCTCTGACAGTCTCACTGTGGACGTTCGAATGGTTCTCTTTTAACTGAATGCAGACAGAAAGTCGAAGACTCATTCGAAGGCTTATCTGTACCATAACATAAACATATCAAGTGACTCTAATCCAAACAGCTCTTTGAGAAGAACTCTGCATCGGTTTGAGAGGTTGGGTCGGAGAATACGAATGTAGTGCGTAAAGCAAAAGCGATTGCTACGTAACATCGACAGCTTTGAACTATAATAATTTGAAAAACCGGACGAAGGTGGAACTGATTTTTGCATGTTTATGTACAGGAAAGTTTACTGAAAACATTCTAATTTGTTAGAAAGTGGGACTCCTTGGGACTTGAAAGATATCTCTTAGAATTTGTACAGAACTTTGAGAATTGTTTATATTTCATTTAGCATTATTTTTTTAATATATTCGATTTAGTAACTATTAATGTAAGGCATCTTTTTGTATTACGAAAGAATACTCTTTATTTAAAAAAAAAAAACACGAAATAAGAATATTGAGTTAGAGTATCAGAATACTTTAACAAAAGAAAACAATTTCATGGGATGAAAAATACTCCTTCTAAAATGTTTAACTTTAAGCGTCCATTGCCACTATTGTTTCCATTAGATTTAAGTAATATTTTTATATTCGAGACTCATGGACAATTAGTAAATAATACACATACAGTAGATATCAATATGAGAAAGTTGACTTTTTCACAAAAAGTCACTAAATTTGTCGATCCGGACCACTGTGCGGCGCGGCGGCCACAATTTAAAATCTAACCCAGACCTATTCCGATCAGTCTTTTAAATATTGAAACTTTTTTTGCGAATATCTCGGAAACTAAAGCCGAGCGGATGTTATCCTATAGATAACATCTATAGGAGAAAGTTGTTCAGAATGATGACCTTGACAACATATTTCAAGGTCATCAAAATCGGTGAGGAAGCCCTTAATGTAACTAATTACCCACAGTTCTTTTACAGCAAAGTGGATACATTTACCGCACTGCCATTTCACCAAGTACCTGATAAAACTCAAGCTACTTCGAGTGGGGCAGAAAAATCTAGTAAGGATAATGTGCAGTATTGTGCAGATAGTCGAAGAAAATAAAGTTGAGCGTAGGCTTCAAATTAATGTGAATAATAAAGTTCTTTCTAATGTATCTGTGTATGTTAATGAATACAGTTTGGACATTCCTAACATTTATGACAAATGTAAATGTGCAAAAATATGTCCACTTGCAAGCTACTTGTACGAAAGTTTTTTGAGCCCTATTCGTTTGAAAAGTAGGTGAAGAATTTCTCGAACTATCGGCTGAATAATAAATTTGGTCATACGAGGGAAGGCGTTGCAGAAGAAGAAAACTCGGACGGAGCGATGACAAAAGGGTTTTTGTGCGACGTTAAAGGCGAGTCGACATCCGCTCGACGTAAAAGCACACCCTTTCGCGCGATAAATGTATCCATATAATCGGGTAGAATCGGAGATCGAGACTGTAGAGGGAGGGATTTATAGATCGGCGGGGACCATTAGATCGGATGTTTATTCAATGGGCCGCTTTTAAATTGAAACGTCTCTCTCCGTCGACAAAGTCGTTCCCCCGTCGCGTCGAGCTGACACACGAAGCCGTTTCTGTTGCATACGAAACTGGCCGCGTATCGTGCGCCACTCGACTCTCCGAAGGATACGATCAATAGCAAACCGCGAGGCGAGATCCTTTCAGATGGGATCGCGGGTTTAACCTCGCTGGATCGCGAAAGGTAAAATCTGAAGTTTACCTGCAATATTTAGAGACTTCGCTCAGTTCAGTTGATTCTTGCCCATAGGGAAAAATGTAATGAGGAAAAATGTTCCAGTAGAATGTATAAAATCCAATATATAGGGTGTACCGGACTCGGTACGAGAGCCGGAAACGGGAGATTCCTGGAGTGATTCTAAACAATTTTTTCCTTTGCACAAATGTCCTTCGAAGCATTGTTAACGAGTTATTAACGAAAAACATCAGCCAATCAGAGAGCGCGTATTGCGAGCGCTCAGTCGACTAGTAATGGCGCATAAGCTACGCGTAGCGTTTGCTCTCGTCGTGCTGAAGCCTTATATAATTAATTGGGTAATTAATTTAAAAATCTGAAATATACCATAATACGTGTCGCGATAGCCAACGTGTCACTGATTTTTTTCATAATTTTTCATCAAATAGTTTAAGAGGAATTGGACAATAACGTAAAGATCTTGAGTTTCTTATATACAAGGCTTTAGCGCGGCGAGAGCAAACGCTACGCGTAGCTTGTGCACCGTCACTCGTCAGCTGAGCGCTCGCTATACGCCCTCTCTGATTGGCCGATGTTTTTCGTTAATAACTCCGGCTCCCGCACTGAGTTCGGGACACCCTATATACAGTATATGTATATTGTAGTGTATGCAGTATATGTATAGAGGGTGTAATAAAACAAATTTTTCCTTAGCGAAATGTTAGGTGGAGCTTTGTTAACGAGCTATTAACGAAAAACACCGACTAATAGAAGCACGAATACAGTGGATAAATTTCAACGCGAACTTCAGCTGTGAATAGTATCGGCCTGCCATCATCCACGCCATCTTTAAAGCGCTGTACTCGCTCCCCGATTGGTTAGTGTTTTTCGTTAGTAACTCGTTAACAAAGCCTCACCTAATATTTTCGCTAAGGCAAAAGTTGTTTAAAATCAGCTTCGGAATTATTCATTTCAAGGAACTGCAACTTTTTTGTTATACCTTGCATATTAGCGGGAATAGGTATGTACTTTTCCTCATTCCATTTTTCCCTAGGGGCAGGGGGATGCACTCACAGACTTCTATATATAACTAGACTGCTGACTCTTTATGTATTAGGTGTCCTTACTTCTTATGTACAAAACGAGTATATAAGTGGTATATAAAGATCTCTTTCTGCGCATGCGCTTTGAAGCGCTTTACATATAATGTGTGCGTATAATTGCTAATTGTAAGTATAAAAATATTTTTAATATTATCATTAAAAAGCCTTATGAAATAATAAAATGAAACATAATTTTATAAAATAACGAAACTAAATATAATTTTAGAAAATTAAGTAATGTTAAATATTTCCGACATGCATGTGTGTGTCGAACATGCGATCATATTAGGTTGCGGAAAAAGAAATCCATTATTTTTCCGCTTGAAATAAACGTAAACATAATGGATTTCTTTTTCCTCAACCTAATACTTTACGTTTAAAGTTAAAGCATGTATAAGAGTGTTTTTCATTTTCTTTTGTATTATATAAAAGTACTGTGTTTATGTTTATCATCGATAACCATCGGTTACTCGAATAGCATTGAAAGACTCGAAACTCGGAACTCGAGTGATCCCAGCGCCGCTGGTGGATTATATTCCTCGTTATATTTTGCCAACATTTTTGCCTCTGGGAGGGAGTGCATCCCCCTGCCTAGGGGCAAAAATGAACTAATCTGAGTGTTCAACTCCTTCCACAACAACAACGTTCCCGAAATGATCTCTAGTCAACTATTGGCACAGTTCAGTTTATTCGCCATTACTCAAGCCTAGTTTCATGATCAATCACAATCTCTTTTCAATACTCGAGTTCGGCCGTGTCTGCGGCCGCGTTCTGGCGATTCTCAGATGATCGCCAAGCGTCCATCAGCGGGGACCGAAGATCGGCTGGTGATGAACGACGTCGGCGTGTGTCGCGCGGTCGCTCGCGACAAAAACAAAACACGCCGTAGCCGCGCGTTGGTAATGTATCGCCGCTGTTTCGCGTCGCTCTCATCGGATACCGTAATGTAATACGAATAGCAGAAAGCTTATATGGCGTGACTTGGTTACTGAGCCACGAAACTTGTGGATGAATTGACGGAGCACACCCGAAGAAATCCTACATAGTGTATACATAATACACGTTCCATTACTTTCTTGCAACCCATCGGAACCGGTAATGTAATATTCCGCGTGGCGCTCGTTTTTCACACGGGCCGAAGGTGATTGATATCGAGGCGACACCGAAACGACCTTCCGCCTGATGCTTGACGGAAACTTTCAGTCACGGAACCTGCTTTTTCACTTTTTCGTACTGAGCGTACCGCCTTTGATTGCTTGCAGTTATCTGTTGCTCTGAGAAACGTTAAGAAACTGGATATTTGTTCCTTTCTGATGGAAAATAGGAGAAATGTTGAAGAGTGTACTATTGCCCGCAAACTTGATTGAAAGGGAAATCGGCCGTTAGCGCTGCCTTATCCCCTCCAAGTACGATCCGTCCGCATAGTAGCAGAATCTCCATATCCGCGGGACAATGTTGCGCGGCATAGTGTTGGGTGCCCAACTCTCCGCTAACAACGATTCAGAGTGTTAGTCCGATAAGTTCTATCTGGTCACTGTTTTCGAAAACATCGTAGTTACTCAAATCTTACGTTAGTCACTAAGGGCCCAAGTTCACTCTCTTCCCACTAAACTCTATTATACAGGGTGTTCGGCAACGTGTGTCATAAATTTTAAGGGATGGTTCTACACGCCAAAATAAGACGAAAATCAAGAGTAACGAAATAGCGGTAGCAGCTTTGTTTTTTAGTTATTAGCATTTGAAAAAGTGGGCGAAAACCGTCTGAGACATGGCAATCCCTATGGTATATGTCAAATTGTGCGGAATGTTCAGAGTGTGTAGAGCTGTCCGTATGAAACGAAGATGTGTGTGTAACGTAAACTACAGCTGTTTTCGCGGATCGATATATTGATTATTTTAAAAAAGAACCGAATGAATGTAAGTTTGAATGAGAGGGCTCCTGTTTTGAATTAGGGATTGCCATGTTTCAGGCACTTTTCACCCACTTTTTCAAATGCTAATAACTAAAAAACAAAGCTGCTACCGCCATTTCGTTACTCTTGATTTTCGTCTTATTTTGGCATGTAGAACCATCCCTTAAAATTTCTGACATACGTTGCCGAACACCCTGTATAGTATATCTCCAAAAACGCGCTGGGTCATTCCAGACTCATTCAGAATTCACTCACTAACTCATTTAGATCTGAATCGTAAAAGTAACCAGTAACTGTGACTCTGTAACCATCTCAATTCTGTACTACAATGTACTTAGTCGTGTCCTAGTACGAGTTTCTTGTTGTAATCCATGCAAAACCCGAAATATATTTATTAAGGTAAATGTACCAATAACTGGCCAGTTAGGGATATGAAGAAAAAATGTCTCAAATGCAAGGCATAAAATTAATTTTATACTAAAGAAACTTTTGAATATTGAAAGCTATTATATTTTATATCAAGTAAATGGAAAAGAAACGATATTTTTCGCGACACTGAATATAAATTAATTAAATTGTGATTAGACATGATGTACCAATACATGACCAGCCAAACATGCTTGTCCTAAGTGTCTCAATTCCGAGGTCCTAGTACCTGGCCATACTTTTTATAACGTACTAAAAATAATATTAATGCATGAAATTTTGTTTTTCATGGCGGAAGTAAGAAGAAAGTAACTAAATAAAGGGATTAGAAAAATTAAAAATAAGAGTATATTAAATAAAGGTATATTTAAAAGGTTCAAAAATATTCGTAGAAAAAAATTTCACACTTTAATAAATATATTATTTATACTAATAGGAATTTTAGTAAATTAAACGTTGTTAACGTTTCATGATTTTTTTACAGTGCTTTTTTTTAATGTTAATTTTTTGATTTCTTCTTGCAACTTTTTCTTTTCTTCAGCTACTACTCTTTTAGCTTTCTTTTCTTCTGCTATTCTTTTCTTTACTTCTTCTCTATGCTTTCTTCTGTCTTCTACTTCTTTCTGCTTTCTTAGCTGTTCCTATTTTATTTCAAAGTGATGTCGCTGCCACTCTAATCTTTACCCATTTTGTCTTATAATTTGAGGTTATGTATATTATAGTTGAATAAAAGTAAATTAAAAAAAAGTATAAATGTAAAAAACATAGGGAATTGAATAACTGTTCATAGTAAATATATTTACGTGTCTTACCTATTGTACAAAAAATATAAAAACGATATAAATTTGAAACACGTGTGGCGACTAGTTACTGGTACTTGGAACCTGACCGCTCACAGTGGCCTCTTGCCCAATAACTGGACAGCCGGTTATTTATTGGGCAAATGAGATTATTACGTACTAATACATAACCACTCAAATTTTTATCTTAAAAACAATTTACTTCTGTAATTCTTTGCTTTCTATTTATTATAAATATTCTTAAGATTTTATAACAGCTCCATTTATATTAAAAGAACCTAGTATTATGATATTTATCATCTTAATAAGCGCTGCACTTTTCTTGACTAAATCTTAAGGATCTGTGGAGAAATTCTTTTTATTCTATGTAAGCTTAGCTTAATAAAAAATAAAATTGTCATCAGTGGTCAGGTAATGGGACGTGGATAGTAGGGTGGCTCTTATTTTTGACTTCTGAATTTTTTTCGCGGCACCCCCTAGAATAGTTCCAATTAATAAAAAAAAATTTTGTATAAAGTTTGAACCCAATCGGATAAGGGGAAACCGTACCCCTGGACCCTCGAGAGTTCAAATAATCATTTTAAAGCACACAAACTGGATTTTTTTAACACATCCGCTTTGTTTTTAATTATATAAAAAAATATGTTAAACGGAAGTTGTAGATCTAGATAAGAAGCATGTTTTATGTTTTATGACTTTTTTTGTGCGAGAAACGATTATTGAAAAAAATAAATAAAAAATATAACTTTATTTATTTCTTCTTAATTTTGAAAATACAAATGTACCTCGAACTTTTTCTAGTTATAAAGATCTAAAAAGAATGTATATTTTTTGCACAACTCTAAGAGCTTATTTTTTTTTAATTTATGAAATTTCTTAAATGATGCTATACACATTTCTGTAATGAAAATTGACAAATGATATGTAAAGTGAAATAAGATGTTTTTGAAAATAAATAGTTTATTCGTATGTAATTATTTACAATTGTTGGTTATGGGATAAAGTCTCTTTTTTACAATCAAGAAACTTCTGCCGGTAATCATTTACAATTTGAAGAACATATTGTTTTTGTTTCTCATTTTTTGTAAATAATTCATTATAGTCTTCCATTAATTGAACACCTCTTTCTGCAGTATGATTGACAACCCGCAGTTTATTTACTAATTCTAAATTTTTAATAAAGCCTCTGTTTTTAGACCAAGACGATGGTTCTGTTTGAAGGAATTGGCCGTCTAATTCAATATGTTCTTCAAATTGTAAATGATTACCGTCAGAAGTTTCCTGATTGTAAAAAAGAGACTTTATCCCGTAAGCAACAAGTGTAAATAATTACATACGAATAAACTATTTATTTTCAAAAACATCTTATTTCAGTTTACATATCATTTGTCAATTTTCATTACAGAAATGTGTATAGCTTTCCGATCATTTAAGAAATTTCATAAATTAAAAAAAAAATAAGCTCTTAGAGTTGTACAAAAAATGTACATTCGTTTTAGATCTTTATAACTAGGAAATGTTCGAGGTACATTTGTAGTTTCAAAATTAAAAAGAAATAAATAAAGTTATATTTTTTTTTTATTTCGATAATCGTTTCTCGCACGAAAAGTCATAAAACATAAAACATGCTTCTTATCTAGATTTACAGCTTTCGTTTAACATATTTTTTTATATAATTAAAAACAAAGCGGATGTGTTAAAAAAATCCAGTTTGTGTGCTTTAAAATGATTATTTGAACCTTCAAGGGTCCAGGGGCGCGTTTTCCCCTTATCCGATCAGGCTCAAACTTTACATAGGTACATTTTTTTTTATCAATTGGAATTATTCTAGGGGGTGCCGTGGAAAAAAAATTGAAAAAATTTTCATCAAGAGTAAACAAGAGCCACCCTAGTGGCTAGTCATTGGTACATTTACCTTATAATATAATTGGTGCTATTCGGTCGCCGGGTTTCCAACAATAGTGCCGCTGGCGAATTGTGAACTCTTAAATCGTATCGTCACATCTCACTTTGTCGCGTTGGGTTTCATTGACGTTCTTCGTTACGCAATGCACTTAGCCACGCGATCAGCTCAGCCAATAACACAACGCGTCTTATTGCCCAGAATCGGGCAATGTGAATGGACGATTCCTCTTTCCCCGCTGCAGTTTTAGCTTGGTGGACGACTGCCATCAAGTTTGCGGGCAATAGTACTGAAATTCAACTTATTTTTAAATGACTGTCATGTAAAAAATACTTGTTTTTGACTAAAAATTGAAAAAAAAAAACAATAGTACGTATGTATGAGAACTTGATTCTCACTTGGAAGTATCTTACGATTCGAAAATTGAATCCCTAAATCCCTTTTCTTAGTATTGAGAAAATTGGTTTTGTGTGTATCACTTGGCAAAAATTAAGAACAGAATAGTTTGTTTTAAGAAGACAAGCCTGAAATATTTTAAATAGCAATACGCCTCTAGTCATGTTATCAGCATCAAGATAATTTGTACATACAAGAACATAAAAATTGTTTGTGTGATATTTTTTCGTGAATTACGTCTCCATATAGATTTTGTGATATTTTAAAGTAAAGCACTATTTAGTGACGAAATAGTAGTTTACCAGACCACTATAATAATATGTATAATAACATGTATAAATAAATAGAATACAGAATGCTTGGAATACAGTTCTGAAACTGTTGAATTCTTGACTGTATCGTACAACCAGCACATATTTCAAACATTTGGTATTAGGAACCTGTGGATATTTATTTATTTATGAATAGTACAAATATGCAAAAGTGTGTAAGGATAAAGTAGAAACACGTAAAAGTATATAAAAATTAATCAATTTGGTACCACAATTGAAAGTGATGCATTCTTTCATGTTTTTATTTTCGGTGCATCATTCGTAGGTGAAATTCAATCGTAGTTTGTTTTATCCAAACTTCATCTCTAGTATCAACTATTATTAGTACTTTAAATAATACCATGCCTGAGAGACCTATACTAAGCATTTGTAAAATTATGTTTGCATAAACATATAGGGTATCCCAAACAAAGAGTAAGAGCCGAAAAGGGGGATTGCTGGGGTGATTCTAAACAACTTTTTTCTTAGCGAACATATTCGTTGCGACTTTGTTAATGAGTTATTTACGAAAAACACCAACCAATCGGGGAGCGAGTACAGTGGATTAATGATGGCGCGGACGATGGCGGGCCAATACTACTCTCCGCTGGAGCCCGCGCTGAAATTCATCCACTGTAATCGTGCGTCTGTTCCCAGATAGCACACGACGTCTTAAAGGCGTCCATTTTATATCCATTTTATGCCTGAACGGCTGACGACCTTATTTGGACGCATTAAAGTTGCCTATAACGGGGCATCTTAAAGATGCCTGAAATTTCCGTCGTAAAGGCGCTTTTCCAACATTCATTGTATGAAAGTTAAGACGTCTGAACTTCATATCCTAAAGGCACCTTTTCGACATTCATTCTGGACATCTTAAAGGCGCTTGAAAAATACGACTTAAAGGTGCCTGAATGGTGCCTTTTGAAGGTATTTTAGACGCCTGAAAGGCGCTTTATAGACATCTTGAAAATGTCGGAAAGGCGCCTTCTGGACGTTTAAAAGGCATCTTAAAGGCAGACAGATTTGTAACATACGGTGTTCAAAAGGCGTGTGCGGGTATCAGGCGTTCCAGCGACGTTGCCGGCATCTTGAAGGCGTTCTGAATGTCTGGACGTAGGCACTTTTAAGGCTGAGAACCCACGGAGCGTGCTAACACGAGCCGCGCCGCGCCACAGCGATGGCGGCGAAACAGCAGCTCCGCGCGAGTCACGGCATGATCCGTGCTACAGAAACGTGAGAACCAAAGAGGATTAGATAAAACGGAAGCTCCTCATAAGAGCCCACGTATAAAAGTGTATCTCGTTTTTCAGCGCCTCAAGCAGCTCAGAAGGGAACTATTCATCCGTCCCCTTGCCCCGCAACCCGAAAACTACCCCCTCCACAGTTTCTCAATTCACGGTTCGATTCACAATAAATTCTATGACTAAATTTTTTTGTGGAACATTGTGGAACTGATGAAATTTCAAGTCCGGGATTCGGATTTGTAATTTCTCTCCACATTGCAGAGCTGAAGAATTTGAATATTTAGATTTATTTTAAAAATGACTGTCATATGTATGTACACACACCACACACACATACTGGCTCTTTAATGCATTTTTGGTTCAAAACAACACTCGACACTGTTCGACACTATAAATAAGCGCTCGTGTATGTACTCTGATGTATCCACTGGTATCCACGTGTACCGCAAATCACCGCAAATACGTAAATGAAAAATTGAAAAAATGACGTAGCCTAATTGGCGTCGGCATGCACAAGAAAAGTACCAGAAAGGAAATAGAACTCATCATTTCTGTGAATTCTTTCCCTTTTGACCTGCTAGAGGGCGCTGTAGAAAGGAGATACAGCAGCTTCCGCTCTATCTAATCCTCTTTGGCAAGAACCGTTCCAACCGCGGTCCATAGAGCGGGCAGCGCGTTGTGTAGCACGGATCATGCCGTGATTCGCGCCGAGCTGCTTTTTCGTCGCCATCGCTGTGGCGCGGCGCGGCTCGTGCTAGCACGCTCCGTGAGACCTCAGCCTATGGCGCCTTTAAGATGCCTTTGTGCTATCTGGGTTGGTTGGTGTTTTTATTAATAACTCGTTAACAAAGCCGCAACGAACATTTTCGCTAAGGAAAAAGTTGTTTAAAATCACCTCAGGAATCACCCCTTTTCGGCTCTTACACTTTGTCTGGAACACCCTGTATATAGCATAATTATTAAGATAGCGTTTGATCGTTACCTATTGTTATATCTTTAGCTTGGTTGTACATGAAAATGAAGGGCGAGATTATTCCTGAGCCTTTAACAGTATCATTTAACACCGTAACATTAATAAAGTTAATAGGATCACCAAAACGATTGGGAGTAGAAGTTTTAACACTGGTAGCTGGTTCTCATTGGTCCAGAAAGTTATGACAAGCTTTTATCTTCTATAAGCAGGATCAACGGAGGGAAAGTCCTTGGTAACTTGCAATCCGTTAATTCTGTCGCGTAAAATTGCTGTGGTGAAATGCGGAGATAAAAAATAGTAGGTAGCCGCGTCAACGATGGTCGTCAAATTATCAGCTCAACGTTGAAGAAACCGGAGAATCATTTGATCCTCAAAAGGCGGATACAGATGTCCGTGGAGGACGTCCAGCTCTCGTTAAGGGCCTTCTCCACTCCGTCTTCACCAGGAATTTGTTGTAATTGAGAGGAACTACTACATGTGACTTGACACTGTAATTGTAAACGATGGAACGCGTAAGAATGGAGCAGTTTCAAGTGTCGCGCCGTTCTTTCTTCCATTGGAACTACGAGTCAATCATATGCCTGTCATTCAATACATTAGTTGTTACGAAGAACAAGAATAAATCTTTCACAAAACTAATTTCAATTTTTCACAATCGAAATTATTAAAACTGTTATACTTAGTTTAATGAAAATTCTTTTTCTTGAGATGTTTAACGTAAAATACGTAAACAATATAATACTTGTAACAATCGTGTTTTTATACGCATAAATCTGAATAAAAGCGTATACATGCTTGCTGGTAACTCTAAAACGATGAAATACAAGATACAATACGATGAATTCATAAATTTTAAGTATTTCTAATAAGCAATTTTTAACGCTATTGGCCGAGCAAAAACGTTCAATCCATTCACATTACATGAATACATGACATAACATTATGAAACAATGTATACAACACTATATTTACAAGAGGTTTGACAAACACATAATTTGGCGAATATAATTTGTACTGCTAGAAGAAAAATGAGATCGCCAAACACGAAGTGAAAATTAAAATATCAGATCTCCCCTTCCTTCATAGGACAGTCAGTTGCATGGTAGTTTTTAACATTACAATTTATGATACGATTATATTTTTTAGCACGGATTCGAGCGAACCTACGTGAAACCGGTTCAATGATAATATTAACGTCTTTTCGTCGACCCGCCACAGATCTTATGGAACATTTAACCGTAGGGTGCAACCAATTCACCATGAAAGTTATATCACACACACTGAAACCGAGGTCGGAATGTACAATGCAATGCCGTGCTCCGTCGCGTCGCTGCGCTGGTTCATTGAGTTTCGTTCGCAAAATGTTGGCGAAAAATACTCGCTTAGACAGAGTAGTTGAAGAACCGATTGAATTTCCAGGATTAAAAGCATCGGACGAGTTTTATAGTACTTTAGCTGATATTTTATTTTCAAACTTTTATCATATTCTGTAGTTGTTTCTTTTGGAACATGGTGGCATAACTAATTAAACGTAAACAACAATATAAAAATAATGATTATAAATAGTAATTTGTTAAGAACTCTTAAAAACTATTTAAGCATTCACAGGAATTGTACAACCACAGTTTCACATGTCGTATAGTTTACAAGTAATAACTTAATGAAAAATGTCAATTAACGAGACAGCAAAGTGATAGAGTCAAACTAGATATACCTACATTATGATAGTATCAACAGGACAATAATAATTGCTTAGCTCGTGCACTTTCGCAATAATGCTTGATTTACTTTATCAGCAGGAGGTACATAAAGTGAACTTGATTGTAATATATTATTAATGATGGCGTTGCACAGTTTACTGCAAGTGAATGAATATAAACTGTTTCATGGACAGGAAACGTTAAACAAACTTTTTGCTTCAAAATTTCTATTATAATAATTTCTTGAATACAGTTACAAATACAATAATTTGTGTTTTTTTTTAATCAGCATGTGTATTTTACTAATGCTTTAGTCTACTTAAACATTAATACCAGTATGTAAAAATTCAGTATTCTATTTTTATTTATAGGCCTTTTGCAATTCTTTGCATAAATATTTATACATTGTTGAGACATGCAAGACATATTGTCTAAAAATATATGTGTATCAATTTCTTTATATTTGAGATTTTCGACATGTGGGTGAATGTTCCGCCGACTTCATACAAGTAAATAATCTATTTCGAACAAAGTTTAACAAAACTATGTTTGGAATTCAAGTAATGTAATTTCATCTTTGTAAAATATGGCTAACGTAGGTACTATTTAACACTAATGCGTTCCTTTGACAAATCTTAATATGTAATAATTAGCATATTATTAGCTCAGCTGACTTTTAATATAATGACAAGGAACAAGAAACGTAAACATTAGTAGTAAATCTCTTAGATTTTTCTTGCAATTAAAATAGTTAATGGAAAAAAAACATGTAGTTAAATTTAGAAATATTCGTGGAACGCATGTACATCTATTCTCACAATTCTGATGTATTAAATGAAATTTAATTAAAATACTACGAATCTAGATAGTTTTTACATAGTAAATTAGTTATTTTAAATAGCAGATAAAAACATAAAATATCTAATTATTAATTGCACGCGATCAAGAAATTACGCAATATATATTTGCAGTAATTGAAAATTCTTTTAACTTTTCTTTATCTTCGCTTTTAATTGTCTAATAACATTCATTCCAATAGTTAAAACATAATTTATATCATGGGTGTCACACGTTATTATAGAACAAGACTTTTATTGATAAGCAAGCAATTAACTTACGAAAGTGTTCTCTATGATACTTGCAATAACAATCAATGGTTTGCAAACATTTAGAACTTAATAATTACGTTCAATATAAATATATAGGAATATACCCAATAAGGTCCAGGTAATTTATGTCGGCCCTGCTTTAACCTATTTGTGGCAGGACGCGATAAGGAGCCGCCCATGTTTGTAAACAAAGAGCTCGGATTTCGTCAATATTTTTGTTCTAAGAATTAAAAGCGAAGAAACGATGTTTATTTCTGATTCTTTTTTTAGAATATTTCTTGTTCAATTTCGGAGGGCAATACAGAGCCTCTTATTGCAATTTGGCTTTCAGGATTTTATAAAAAATAAATGTCAATGTTTTTATAGAAGAAATTTTTTTCTGGACCGTTTTTCCAAAAAAGGGCTCTGTATTGCCCTCGGCATTTTTCTCCTGGAATACATGAGGCCGGTTTAGTTCAGTATCCAGTATCCAGTATCCAGCACTCTTAAATTATTAAAAAGTCTCGACTGTTTTGTGGCTGAAAGCTGTTAATTATCTAATTGCAGAACATTTATTCGAATGGATAGTAAAACTACATCTGCTGGTTTAATACCATCAGCTAATGGCAATAAAAGTGATAAAACCTTTATCAATTAATTAAAATTATCGCCGAAAGAACTGCTATCTTGGTTTCGCTAAATAACCATTTGCAAAAATTAAATATCAGCTGTCTGAGATGTCCACAAACCATCTTAAAAACATTGGACACATCCTATCGTACTTAAACCTCCCTCTCGATTTCCCCCAGGAAATGCTTTTAGGCATGTCGTTCCAGGGGTCTGATAAGGCACGAAATACCTGTGATCAGCCGTAGAACGTGATACCGTATAGAATTCCGAGATCTATCAGGACGAGAGCACCGTGTTTATTTTCTCTTCTCCTTGGGATTGCTGCTGCTACGATCGGATGGCATCGTCGCCGACCCTGCTTGACATCGACGGGGCCGAATGCTGTAATCTAGTCCTATCGTTTCCGGCGTGCTTGCGTACCAGCAACTGGCTCATTATTCGTGCACTCACGTACACACATGGTACATTTCAGCCGAGTAATTGCTACGCTGCTCAGAAGCACCGTGATCTACGTGCCGTTTCACGTTTTGCAGAGATATCCACTGTTGATCGGTACTGTCGCGTAACGTTTAGTCCGTTTTCCCGCCCCTTCGTCCACATGGTCTCTACTGTCTTTCTTCGATTCTTTTCCACTGAATACGGTTTCAGATCGAGCTATTTCGAGATAATAACCCTGCATTGGATTACGCTTAGAAGTTTATAACACATAATACGGTGAAAATCAAATAGTTCTTCTACCTTCTTATCGATAGAGTATTATTCTAATTGTAAATGGAACTGAACAGTTTATCTTGTAAATAAATATTTGTGCCGGTGATTATGAAAATGGTGTGAATCATGTATATTTCGTTTCTAGATATTTAGACCTTTGCGTTTGAGTCAATTAAAAAGTATTGTTCCATAGGATATATCATCTTCTAACGCGAAATTCATACTATATCATTGTACAATTTTATGAGTAACTTGTTCGGAAATGTATTTTTTTTATCCTTTGCATGACTTACAACATTTTTCAAATTAATAGAATAACATAATACGTACGATGACAAAAAATAAATTTTATTAAAAGAATAAGTTAAAAATAATCAGATTTATTTATATTAGATATAGGGTGTAACAAATATATGTTGAAATATTTTAAAGACTGGTAGGTGACCACAATTGCATCATAAAATGTCCTATGACATAATGTCCGAGCGACCTCTGTTTTGCAGTAGTGCCTTAGAGCTCTTTCACACGACGATACGCGTATGCAGGATACTGATGGTACACATAATGTTATGGAAGCGTTCAAACGGCGACTCTTGCGAGATACAGTATCACGATACTGATTTTCGGTATCCGCGGTTGGTCGGCCGCCGGCAGCTTTTTCTGCGTCGAGGCGACCGACACGAGCTACGAAATTAGTTGGATACAGTATCGCATAAGTATCTTCTTGGCAGATACGTATCGCAAAACACGTATCGTCGCGTGAAAGACCTCTTAAAGTTGGCATGTCTACACGTGCGTCTATGCTTATAGGTGAAAGATTCTAAAATTGCACAAATACCACTACTTGGCAAAACTTTTCACTAGGGGTGTGTGGATACCCGAGCCTCGGATCGGGTCGGGTAACGATGGAGGCGGGACGGTTCGGGTCGAGATCCCGAAAGTTTGTCGACACATAAATATATTCGGGTATCCGCAATTTCGGGACCCGATTTTCGATTCGGGACATAATTTTCAATTTAGGACTTGGCACTTAATTCAGTACATAACTTTTCAGTCTAGTTTTCTTAAACTTTTAAAATGTAATTTAGCTTTGTGTACTGTTATATATTGAATTAAGCGTCGAGTCCCAAATTAAAAATCGGGTCCCGAATTGAAAATCGAGTCCCCAAATGACGGGTACCCGAGTATATTTATGTGTCGACAAACTCCCGGGATCCCGACCTGAATCCGAAAAAAATTTCCGACCCGAATCCATAATTTCGGGTACCCGCACGACCCTATTTTTTACATAGTATGCAAACTTTAAATCAACATACCATAAAACAAATCAAAATCTCAATTTTTCTGGTTTCTTGACTTACACCATTTTCATAATCACCAACACATATTGTAAATCGACTTAACTTTGAAGGTATTGTTTACAGGTACTGTTTAAAACTATTTATAGTTATTAAGAAGAAGAGTGATGCGTCGTCTGATATTGTATACTATGTATTAATTGATGATAGTTTTAACTGATGAATTAAAACTTGTAGAGTATACTATTGCAACACAGTTTAGAAATAATTTAGAACTTCAATATGAACGTAAAGACACTCACAAGGATAGACATGAACTTGAATACTCGAAGGAATGCTATCTTGTCTCAACCTAAGGGATTCCAGCTACCCTTGTTACCGTAGACCACACCTCCGCAGGACTTTGTTGCCAGAGTTTCGAACCTATGCTAACAGTACGCTGTCTAAACAGGTCCAAAGGACAGGGATTCACGAATTAGGGCACAGCCACCACTTCCCTAGAACCAACGCCAATAGATGGATAGGAAATTTCCTTTGTTGTCCAGAACAGGGGAGGGGACAGCCATACAACCCTCCGTAGGGAAACACCCCGTCGATCCCTTCCTCTGGCGCCCTCGGTAAGCTGTGGTGGGGCCTTTAAAACTTACTTAGACAATTGCTTACAATTACAATTGAGCCTCTTGCAGGGTTTCGGTTCTAACAAACCGGCTCTCGCAGCACGCGGGGATGCTAAGCTCGTTCTAAAGACGAGCTCCAGACCCTGGGAAATGATTGGAGACATAAAAGGGAACGCCTCTTAATGCAAAATTAAGAGAAATATTGTCCATTCTATTGACGACGCAACGCTGCGGAATTTGCGACTGAATTACCTCGCCATTCACGGGGTATCGCGTGTTGACCACTTCGTACTTACAAATCTAGTTCATATTCAATAATTGCAACATTCGCGAAGGTCGGTTTGATCTGTTGCAGGAAATAGACCTCTGAATTCGAAATAAATATGAAATATGTACAGAGCGATCGCGATAGACGAACGTCGAGAGTGTACTACCGCGTTGCGTATCACAGAAGTTAACTCGTATCTCGCGTGTTCAAACGCGATACGTTTCGCTTGAATAATTGCGCCGCAAGGGCGGAAGCCTTAAATCGTTTGCGTTTTTTCATGCGGTACGGAGAAATTTCAGATCGATCGATAAATAACACCCGGAGGAATCCATTGGGAAGGAAAGACCGAATGATGAATCCAAGATGGAACTCTGTGGAGAGTGTTAAATATAATTTCAGATCAGGGATGTACCACCGCGAACTGAAAAGTGTCAGGATACGCATTGAATAGCTTTATGAAAAATGAGCATTGATTCTTTATTCAAAAGTTTATTGCTTCTATTATAATTTCTACATGTCTATCCAGCGAAAATTCAAAAAATGATAAACATGAAATCAGTGAGATAAAAGTTCAAATACTTGGTCACGTACCAATACGTGAATAGGTACTGTTGCAAATAATAGGGGAAAGTGAGCACAAAATTATTACTTTCTATATTTGATTTAGCTGCCGATTCTTTTTTAAAAATATAAAAATGAAAATTGCTCTTAAAATATCGTAAAAAATGTTTATAGCTCAGAAACGGTTGAGATTCCTATTTACGTTTACTTATCAATTGTAAGCTTCATTTACTCACAATCACAATCAGTGTTATGTATCATATATCTACCGTATAAATATTGAATGATTTTTTTCGAACACATTGTATAAGAAACAGGCAGAAATTGTAAAGAATATCACGAAATAGTTGATGTTTATTAAATAACCGTTAATAAAGATTTGAAGAAATACGAAGACGACATGAAGCGTCTCAAGGCCAGCGCAGCGCTAATGGTCAGTCGACGCATCGACTAATGCCGTAAATAAAATTTTATCGTGCCTCAAGGGGAAGGTGGTGACTGTCATACACCTGTAATCACGTACAGCATGCTAGGTCCGTGAGATGATCGCATATTCAGTCGAAGGAAAGACTTAAAGTGCTCATGATATCTCGCTGATCGTTCGTTTCGAGCAACAACTAGTGCAGCTGACTTTATCTGTGCAACAGTATTTTCTGCGATCTGCTTTCACTCTCTTCCTCCCGCTCGTCGATTTCTCACGGTGGCTCTCGCACCTGTCTGTTCTAGAGACGAGCTCGCGTCTTCTGGTATCTCCCCGTCAGACCAAAGAAAAGGAATGGACTTATTACCGCGCGGCAAAGCGAGACGCGGCTTTCTTAATTAATCGTCCGACCGACATAGTGCCTCGAGTTATGGCTGAATAATTAACCGGCGAGTAATTAACATCGATCTAGGGACATACATACGTTCCTTTAGCACCACGGGAAAATAAGAGAACTCCAAAAGTAGATACGGCGAGTGCGTTTACGTTATTGATGGCCCGAAGAGGTTTTTGGTTGAGATCGGTTCACAGGATAATCTTAAGTTTACGAAGCAAATTTTCATTGAAAAGGGTATATTAGTTATTAGAAATCTGTTGTCAAAATGATTTCAATAGTGTAGATGTTTTTCTTAAAAGTTTAATTTCAAGAAATTAATGTATAATACTTTTGTTCGCCCAAGTGGTAGTTAAATCACAAAGTTAAAATAATTAACAATGTGCTGCTCTTAATCTGCGTCTACATTATACAGGGTGTAACAAAAATGTTGCAGTTCCTTGAAAGGGGCGATTCCTGAGGTGATTTTGAACAACTTTTTCCTTAGCGAAAATGTTAGGTGGGGCTTTGTTAACGAGTTATGAACGAAAAACATCGACCAATAGAGGCACGAATACAGTGGATGAATTTTAGCGCGGGCTCCAGTTGCGAGTAGTATTGGCCCGCCATCGTCCGCGTCATCATTAATCCGCTGTACTCGCTCCGTGATTGGTCGGTGTTTTTCGTTAATAACTCGTTAACAAAGCCCCACCTAACATATTCGTTAAGGGAAAAGTTATTTAAAATCACCTAAGGAATCACCTCTTTCAAGGAACTGCAACATTTTTGTTACACCCTGTATAGGATGCGTCAAAAGTATGGAAACGATCAAATATTTTGAAAACGGTACATTTTTGAGAAAAATGTTTTAAAACAATGTTTTAGAGTTTTAAAAATTCTATTGAACGGTCGTATCCGTTTGACCTTCGAAGGAGCGGTCAAGGTCATCAAGGTCAACATCATTTTTTTAAATAAAACACGCCATTTTTAATGATGCAGTGTTAAAGCTGACGATGAGATCTTTTCAAAACACTAGCTGATGACCTATTTCTCTTGAGAATTGCCTGAGTGCTGAGCTTTAAATGCGTCGATGCTGTCAGCCTTATTGTTAGTATTATTTAGTGTGCGCCTTGAGGAAGTTTCTTGATTGGACTTCGCATAATCATGGTCCTCACGTATGAGCTTAAGAAGGGCGATTTTAGTTTATATGCATTGAGCATTTGAGATTTAGCATTAATGTGGTTTAATTCGTTAAATGTTCGAATTGTCTTTTGCCTGTTTCTTGACAATTCCTGGCTATTTTCAACAGAAATAGGTTACCAGCTAGTGTTTTGAAAAGGTCTCACCGTCAGCTTTAATACTGCATGATCAAAAATGGGGTATTCTATTTAAAAAAATCATGTTGACCTTGACGTGACCTTGATCGGTCCCCTGAAGGTCAAACGGATACGACCGTTCAATAGAATTTTTAAAACCCTAAAACATTGTTGTAAAACATTTTTCTCAGAAATATTCTGTTTTCGAAATATTTGACCGTTTCCATACTTTTGGCGCACCCTGTATAACAAAACACGTTATATGTATAACAAAGTTATAAAACTTGTTAGAAAACAAAAAAGAAAATGTTATATACTATATGTTATGTAACACTCTTAATGTTATAGAACCTTTATATGTTAGAAATTTTATGATTTCGAAACTTTATCCTCGACGATTCTGGGGTAAATGCCAAAGTCCTATCAAAAGGCAAAGCATCTAAGCCAGATACTTCAAGAACAAAATTCTTATTGTTTAGCAATGCGACGTCGCCTGGCCGCTTGCTATACCCAAACTCACTTTTCTCACACAATCAATCCATCAGTACTCAATAGTTGGCATACTCAACGTGGTCTCATGCCTCCCGATTCAAGGCTTCACGTAGCCTAAGTCCCAGTTATAAAATCCTTGACTGTGGGACGACCCAATGTCCTCCATCCCTGACATCAGTAAAAAAGGATACTGACGCTTACCTAAATGTATGTTATATGCTTTTATTACGTGTTACAAAATCATATATTTTGCAAATAGTTTGTAACATGTTATACATGTAACATCTCAAACCTCACATCATACTGGCATGGATTGCCTGGTAAACTTGTTGCTTAATTTATCCACACTTGATGGATAACATAGAATCTGCTATGTAACATGAAAAGTGTTATAATAACGTGTTATATATAACATTTTTCCTCTTCATTTTCTAACAAGTTTTATAACTTTGCTATCTAAACATCCTCAACGTTTGAAATCATTGATGTGAAAAATGTTATAAAATTTGTTACAGACTTGTAATTGCAGTATTAAATACATGATTTCCTAAAAGTTATAGAACTGTGTTACATAACAAAATAGTTTTATAACATTGTTTTGTTACATGCAGTGTAGATGCAGCTTTATTAATAAACAATCTAAATAATTAAATACACATATGCTTCGTAATGCAGATTTAAATGCGTATAGCGATGTAACTTGCATTGAAATCAGAATACTGTCTGGGTTAGGTCTGGATTAGGTTCAACGGCGTTTTGACTAGTTATTTATCATTTGTGTGTCTGTTCCGCTTTGTTTTTAATACTTTTATTGCTTGTAAATAATATTATTTCCCAGTTTTTTAAAATAATAACTCTTCCATTAATCAAAACGTACAAATGTGGAAGTAAAGTGACACTGATGCGAGATTCATGAAACATGGGAGTTGATACATGCATTGCAACATGTTTTAGAATGCGCAGGAGTCTCAAACACGTATACCGACACCCTATCAGTTTCGCGATTCTCAAGCAGGTGTAGTGTCTTCGAAAAGGATAATCGGCGTGGAAAATCAACGAGCCTGATACTCGGAGTCTCAGATTCCACATACAGCAATTAAACTCAACGATCGGTATTCAATCTAGCCAATGTCTCCTAATCTTTGTAAAATACGCGATATTTACTGCAATGGCGATATGTCGCCTTATCGTCTGCTTATCGGGTTATGACTGATCGTCGGTAAGCTGAGAACTTCTAGCTAATGTACGAATCATTGTGCCAACATCAACGAGTTACCGCGCACTACTGTGGAAAGTTATCGATGCTGTTGAAAATTTGCAGCTTTCTCATTTTCAGCTATACAGGGTGTCCCAGCATCGGTGGTACAACCGAGAAGGTGATTCTACATGAAAAAACAAATCGAAAATAAGGAATAAAATTTTTTCATTTGAGGTTCGTTCTCGAGAAAATCGGTTGTATATGCAGCACAATGGGCAGCATTTCCAACAATTTTTGCATTAATAAAGTAAGTTAGTAACTAAATTACATGTCTTATTTTCATTTAAATTCATTCTAAATCCATAGGCAGAAATGAGTAATACAGCACATCATCTTGATACTAATGATATTAGTACTACTTATAAGTGACATATGACTTGTATCGGGATCCATCCATCTAAATCATAGTTACGTGTACGCGTACTCGCTGAATATTCAAAACCGATTTTCTCGAGAACAAAACCTCAAATGAAAAAATTTTGTTCTTTATTTTCGATTTGTTTTTTTATGTAGAATCACCCCCACCTCGGTTGTACCACCGATGCTGGGACACCCTGTATATTCCTGGGGTAATCGTAACCATAAAACGCTTAGAATCTTTCCTTAAATTCTGTTAACAAAGAGAATGGAAAAAGTACATCTCTTATATTATATTGTCTTATATTATATTACAAATTTAATATAAAGAATTCTAAAGCTCGGTTTCTTCAGAGAAGTTAAATTTACTGCTCTCATAAATGATTAATATCTCTTATTTTAGTTGTACTTACTACATTGCGTAGTAAAGAAACAGGATATAGTGAAATGCATTCCCTTCTACCACATTAAAAGGAAAAATGAGCACATATGTTTCAAAATTTAATAGACCAGTGTAGTAAAATTTACGGAGGGCTGTGACACACAGCGACATCTACGCTTCGGAAAGAAGTGGCGTCTCGTAACATAACCTCAATTTCCTTGGATTTTAGCACTGTCTTTTCAATGCCTTTCCATAAATATCGCATAAACGTCCCAAAAATGGTATAGTTAATATTGGAAAAACTTATTTTCTGACACAGGTATTTGTTACGGATCGTTAGCAGTAACTGAGCATAGGCCTAGTTTCATAGAGCTTCCGCTAGAGTGTTCTCGTAATAATCGTCTTTCTCGCTAGTGCTTGATCTTAGCCCTGTTCATGTATAAGACGAGTTCCGAAATAATCTTCCACAGCTCAAGCGCGGGTCCGTCAGCATAGGTCTACTGAGATAATGAAGCAAGTCTTCGTTGATCCGATGGTCCAAAACGAAAATCGCCGTAGCCCCCTTCTCTTCGTCCATCCCAAAGTTTTCCTACTCCAGTCGTCAACACTTTGTATAACCAATAATAATTCTCTTATCTATCCTATACCTCGCCTTCCCCGTCGCCAAGTATACCACCCCTCAGTATTGCCATAAAGAAAAACTCTTTTTAGTTTGAGTGAAAGTTCCAATTTTGCTACACTCTTGTAGTAAAAATCAGCACACGAGGTTGTAGTTTTTACCAAGTCTTTAGAACCAAATATTACTACACTGGTGTAGTAAAAACCTAACCACTTACACCAATCCTGCCGTTTTAGAAGAAAATGTAGTAAAATTTGTATCATTTTTTCTCTCAGTGTACCTTGCAAAAGTTTTAAGTAATCTTCCTAAAAGGATCCACTTTGTTTTTAAATTTTCGGTAAGATCAAGTTTATTTGACGAATTTGATCTCAAGAATAATACAAATTATCATGAAGAAAGGTCTTCGATTTGATATTAAAAAATGAGTTAAAAGAAATGAACTACCAGTAGTAAGATCGAATTGCTTAAACATATTAGACTTTCTCTCGCTTCTAAGGAATCAGCATTCCCAATCCTTACACTCGACAGAAACGCAGGTTCTTTTCAGGAACGTCGGCGAATTGCAAATACAGTCGCAGTAAATTACTTGTTTTAACTTGGGCTGTAACGCGATCTGCTGTGATGGCTGGTAGGATCAAGCCAGATACGCAAGAATATTAAGGCACGCCGAGGGATTTTTCCAACGATAAGGCATTTAATACCTGCCGCCGTGGTTCGCGAGTTTTCAAATTGGCGGCATAGCTGCACCATGTCCCGCGGAAGCCATTCGCCATACCTCATCGAACAATCGCCCGCGGAAAAATTCAACGGTTTCTCGCGGTTGCTTGGCTATCGTTTACTTGTTTCACCGACGATTATCACTGGATAGCTTAACCTTCTGCTTCGTTTCGCATAAACCGTTACCAACTGGTAAGTGCCTAGTTACTGTCTGCGCAACGAATTGTGTCCAAATACATTGAGGTAGTATATCATGTTCGCCGAGGAGCACGACGATTTTTCACAGCTTACAAATTTAGAACGCAAGAGTCAATCGTTTGGTTTCATTTCCTGAATCAGTGAAAGAGAAATTCCACTTTGAAGTAGCAAGGTGGACATAACTGCTGAGAGATGGACGAAAATTTAAAGGGGCTGAGTAGGATTGAAAGTGAAAAAAAATTTCATTTGGAGGAATAAAAAAATCTAATAGTTTACATTGATAGAATATTTAATAATCTACATAAGAATTCATTGATATCATTTTTATACAAAATATATTTGTTTTCTTATTTCAATTTTACATATTTCCCAGTAATATAGACTGATACAGTTTTCGAACGATTTATTAATTATTTAGTAGCACGTTCTTCACTGTCAATAACAGCTTAGCATCTTCTCGGTATACTTGTAATTAGTAATTAGTCGAAGATAGAATGTAGATAAGGAATTCCAATTTCGAATTATTTCTGTAAATAACCCAAATGGCACCATACGTCCCAAGGACGTCCGTTTTATGTCCAGTTTACGTCCGAACGTCCTATGTCCATTTTGAACATTCCTAGGACATTCCTAAGACTTAAATTTCGGATGTTTCAGGAACGTCCGTTTTAAAAGTTTTATGGATGTTCGGAAGATTTAAATTTCGGATGTTTTAGGAACGTTCCTCTAAAGAGTGCTATGAATATGCGTAAGAAATACGCAATGTAACCTCAACGTTGTAATAAAATTTTGGTGTATTATTTATTTCTCGTATAGGGTAAACGCATTAAAGGTCGACAATCCTTTAATAGTCGGCTACTCTTATTTTGTTCAGCTTAAAAAAACGAACATTTAAATAGAAAGTTGGTTAAACAATAATTTTATATTGAATTTTAAATCTCTGAACATTAAAATATGTACATACAAGAAAACGAGGTTTTCAAAACTAAAGGAAAATAAATGCTTCTGAATTCTGAAATGATTCGTAAATAATTGTAAACAATTACTTTATTCGAAACAACGTGCATATTATAAAAACTTGCTTTGATGTATCACACAAAGGTAGCCAAATAAAAATTTTCCTTATCTAATCATTTGAGTTTGTAGTTTGAGGTTATACATGGGATCATCGAAGTTAAACTAGCTGGTTATTGTTGCTCGTTCGCTACGCTCGCTCGCGAGTAGTGATGCCTATAGCTATTCATGTTTATTTTGTGTGTGACCCTTTACGGGCCACACAAGGAACTTCCCAACATTTCGCTAGCATTGCAGCTGGCTTCTTCAGAGGATCGAAAGACACACTGAAACTGACGTTTGTCTGGTGCGGTGCGCTATTTAAGTGTACCGAGTGTAAGTTCTGGATCATTGAGCACCAATGAAACGATGCTCCGGTTCACTGAGCACCAATGGTATGGTGTTGTTTTTAATTGTTCAGCTGAACATTTAAAAAACTGGGAGGAGGGAGCTCCAGATTGGGTTCAGATGGTAACCAGTGTCTCTGTTGATGTTGTTAGGGGGCTTCATTATCTGCAACGTTTCCCGATGTTTTCTGGGGAAGTAGCCTTTAGTATTGGCTAGGATCTTCGTTTCGTTGAAGAGTATCTTGTGTCCTGTTACCTTCTGATATTCTGCAACAGCAGATTGTACATATCCCAATCTGGTGCAACGCTCAGATTCTTTGAACCTTGTGCTCACGCTCCTCCCAATTTCGCCAATGTAGACTTTTCCGCATGAACAGGGTATTTTGTATACCCCTGCTGATGAGAACTGCGGTTGAGGATCCTTGGGGGAGGGGAGCATTTGACTGATTTTGGTTTGTGTAGTGAAGATGGTCCTGATATTGTGCTTCTTGAGTATTCTACTCATGCGGTCAGTTGTACCCTGTATGTATGGGAGGAAGGTGGTAGTTCGTTTGTCACTGTTGTCTGGAGTGGATTCATGATTCTGTTTATGGTGCGAGTTATTTTGTGTTTAGAGAAGCCGTTATGTTGTAAGCTGGTTGTGATGTGGTTGAGTTCCTGAGGTAGGTGTTCTTTTTCACAGATATTAATGGCTCGGTGTATAAGAGAGTTAATTACTGAGTTCTTCTGTGATGGATGGTGATGGGAGGAGGCATGTAGGTATTTGTTGGTGTGTGTAGGTTTTCTGTATACCTGTTGCCCTAGAGAGCCGTTCGGTTTCCTGGTCACAAGTACATCAAGGAAAGGTAGTGTTTGTTGTTCGGATTCTGTTTCCATGGTGAAATGTATATTAGGATGTAAGGAGTTGATATAGGTCAGAAAGTTTGAGAGTTGGTCTTTTCCGTAACTCCAAACCACGAAAGTGTCATCAACACATCTGAACCATTGTGATGGTTTCAGTGGAGCCTCGTTGAGGATTTTGTCCTCCAGATGCTCCATGAAGATGTCAGCTATAATGGGGGAGATGGGGGATCCCATTGCTGCTCCCGACACTTGCTCGTAGCAAAGAGGATTAGATAGAGCGGAAGGTGCTGTAGCCTCCTTTTACAGCTCCATCTAGTGTCTCTGAGGGCGAAGTATTTTCAGAAATTGTTCAGTCCTATTTCCTTTCTTGTATTTTTCTTATGCGTACCGACCCCAACCCACGGAGCTCAGAACTTAAGCAATTCGCAATAGAAATAGGTCATCAGCTAGTGTTTTGAAAAGGTCTCATCGTCAGCTTCAACACTGCATGATGAAAAATGGGGTGTTCCATTGAAAAAAATCATGTTGACCTTGACATGACCTCGACCGTTCCTCTGAAGGTCAAACGGATACGACCGTTCAATAAAATTTTTACAACCCTAAAACATTGCTATGAAACATTTTTCTCAAAAATGTTCCGTTTTCGAAATATTTGACCGTTTCCACACTTTTGGCGCACCCTGTATATATGTATACATGTGCTATATACATATAAATATAATTATAGTAATAATATATGTATATATATTATTTCAGTTTAGTTATTCGCTCATAAATTTATATTCTTCCACTTAGATTGCGTTATTGAGTTAGGTTTTCTTTAAAAAACTAAAAAACTACTGGACCGAATTGGAACAAAATCTAATCAGCTCTAAGTTACATTGATACACATCGATTGCATCATCGATCATTTTAATTTCATTATTAGTTTTTTAGAAAACGTTAACGAAAAATTTGATCACATACGTACAGGAGAGTGTATAAAAAGTAATGGACACCCGTGATAGGGGTGAAACTAGACCTCGTGGTCGATGGACATTTGTAAGATTCGCGCCGCAAAATTGTTTATAACAATGAAAATGTTGTTAACGGTTGTTGAACTGGTTGTTGATGAAAAGGTTGTTAAACTTTTTCATTGCATGAATCTATTCTACTCGACGAGTTGAGGAAAAGTCTCAAAGGAGCCATATGCCGGAAATGCACCGTTTAGACACTGTAAAGCGTTAAAGTTTACGCAAAATTGTGATTGCGTAGCGCTACACACGCAAAGCGAAGCGCGTTCGTATACGAGGGACAACGGCATCTATAAATCGGGAAGTTAAAAAGATGCTCGATCGAGACTCCGAGAAAAGATGGGTGACGACCGAATATTCCGGGTAACATAACCTTGCAAGGTTTAGTATTGCAGAGCAAATAATATTCCTTGCTGTCCGGGTTGTGAAAGATAATAAATATAAGATCTATAAGAATGTTACTTTCGGACATACAGAAAATGTTCTGAGAATGTCGACGTGGCACGTCCATAGGACGTTCTACTTTGTAACTAGCACCTTACTACGACATATACATGACATAATGAGGACGTAAACAGGACATATGGACGTTTACGGGACGTCCTCTAAATGTACGGAACGTCCGGAACGGACATTCTACGGACGTACATAGATAAGATGTTAGGGTGCTATCTGGGAAATGGTCACATTTTGCAAAATTTCAATAATCCTTTCAGCTCACCCTCTGGACTCTAGATTTTGGGTAAATATATAAAATTGAAGTATAAAAAGATAAACATGTTTCCTATATTTCGGTAAATTCTTGTGGATCATTAAATTCTCTAGCGATGTATATAATTCGCTTTTTCTATTACTCAAAATGAAATACATGAAGTTGCATGAAACAGGAAAACCGATGTCGTTCGAAAATGTTTCTTAGCAACTGTATCTAAATAAATAAATGCGAAATACATGACAGCCAACCACCGAATTATTAATAGTAAACATTCTCCTTAAATAATCCTCCACTGCTCTGTTTCATCAACTCGCGCAGCGTTTGACGAAAAACCGCCACCTTTATCCTCCGCATCAAAGTGCGTGATAAAAGCGGCCAATGTCGGTACACGTGTACGTGCATTCGTGCAAACAGCATGACAAGATGCGAGAACGATCTGGTAACGAGTCGGCGGCATCGCAAAGCAGACACGATCTGCGATCTGCGATCTTGGATCGCGGTAAGCAGCCGACTCGCTAAGCGAGCGCGAACGTGCTGGATCGCTCGGAAATAGCACCGCCGTCAACGATGACGGGAATGACAGGGAAAATGACGAGGACACCGCATCGTCATTCGCGTCGATCGCGATCTCTCGCAATCGTTTCAACTTCATGGTGAAACTTGTTTCCTTTGACGATTCAAGTTAACGCTTTACAGAGTATAATAGTGCATTCTACCTTCAAGTGTAGAATCTAATAATTAAATGCATTATTACTAAAAAATCTTTATAGACCTGCTGATGACTTTTTAATCAAAATAAACAAGTGAAACTTATTTAACAATAACTATTTATATGAACTCAACAAAAGAAGTTCGATTCATCTAGATATCTCAAGTTCCTTGTATCGAAAAAGGACCAACGAAAGTGATAATTCATTTGTTTTATTTACGTTTATTTATTACCCACGTTTTTGCTCTTGGAATGTGTTCATTCACACTTTCCTACTATAATCTTCCAGCTTTGAGTCGATTTTTACACTGCGCTCATGCCGCTGCTCGCCCTTAATTAACCACGCGTTAATTAGCACGACTTACGTATTGCGCGCAATCTGTAAGCGCGTTGTCACGCACGTGCGTAGAATCGAACCGATTCTTGTTCCACTTCTTGCTACAATTTTCTTTCTGTATGTACGTGTATGTACGCCAGTGCGTACTAACCGAGATCAAATATCTACTCCGAAATTGGATAACATACATTAATCAGACTATTAATCATATTCTATTCAAAAGCTGAATATGGAAAAACGTAGGATTACAGTACCTACTATTTTACAAACATTTAACAGAAAAACACTTTACTTTGGAGTGAAAATGTAGTACTAAGTATTAAAATGTATAGTCGGTGCTACATGTACTTTAAAATGCAAGGCAGTTATGAAAGTTAGAAGAATATCATGAAAATTTGTTGAAAAACTTACACACTGCACGTCATTAAATAAAACTATCACTAACACGATTTTTGCTCATCTTAATTATTTTTGTCTTCATTTATTACAGAACCGAGAAAACAATGCTTGCTGAGAAAACAATGTTACTCAATACAAAAGTGCCACTCCTTGCAAACAGCGGTACATAATCGGTGAGTCATAAAAAATCATGAAAAAGTGTTAAAATTGAAACGTTTCTCGAAAAACCATTCATTATCGTACACTGAGAAAAATCGTGGAGAAAAAATTACAACATTGCGTAGTAAAGAAGCAGGATAGAGTGAAATGCGTTCCTTTCTACCACACTAAAAGGAAAAAATAGCACATGTATTTCTAAATTTAATAGACCAGTGTAGTAAAATTTACGTAAGGCTGCGATACACAGCGACATCTACGCTTCGGAAAGAAGTTGCGTCTCGTGACGTAACCTTAATTTGCTTGGTTCTTGGCGTGTCGTGACGTCCTGTGTCCACCAAAATAAAGACTTTCATATCTTAACTAAACATATCTGCAAGTATCTGAAGGATATCTGAAAAAGCTACACATACAAAAATAATTGAAAAAGTAACCTAAACAATATCATTCCGACAACTGTGTTCCATGAGCTATCTTTTAAATGTCTTTCAATGAATATCGCATAAACGTCCAAAAAATGGTATAGTTAATATTGGAAAAACTTATTTTCTGACATAGGTTTTTGTTACGGGCCGTTAGCAGTTACTGAGTACAAGCCTAGTTTCATAGGGCTTCCGCTAGAGTATTCTCGTAATAATCGTCTTTCTCGCTAGTGTTTGATCCTAGCCCTGTTCATATATACGACGAGTCCGAAGTAATCTTCCACAACTCAAGCGCGGGTCCGTCAGCATAAGTCTACTGAGATAATAAAGCAAGTCTTTGTTGATCCGATGGTCCAAAGCGAAAATCTCCGTGACCCCTTCTCTTCTTCCACCCCGAAGTTTCCTCTTTCAGTCGTCAACGCTTTGTATAACTAATGATTCTCTTATCTATCCTACACCCCGCCTTCCCCGTCGCCGAGCACACCTCAGCAGTTCCATAAAGAAAAACGCTTTTTAGTTTGAGCGAAGTACCAACTTTGCTACATTCGTGTAATAAAAATCAGCACACGAGGTTGTAGCTTTTACCAAGTCTTCAGAACCAAATATTACTAGGGTAACTGTCCCTATTTGTGTGCCTGTTCCTATTAGTGTGCCTTTATATTTAAATAACTTTCAGAGAAAAACGAGTGAAAATTAGTGGATAAAGTATTTTTTTTTTACTGAAGTTAGGCTATGAATATATCTTTATAGAACACAAATTTTGTATTTACAAATTGTTATAATACTATTAATATTTTTTAAAAGTTCGTATCATGATTTCGGCAGTTTTATCGAATTTACTTAACCAAAATGTTAAAGAATGGTCACTATTTGTAAGTAAATAAAATGGACTATTAATATGATTTACGACAATTGAAACGTTAATTACAGAAGAAAAGGGTTCGATATTATGAAAAAGCAGTATTCGGAGCACTTTTAAAACGTTTTAACAAGTTTTAAAAGCGTTTCCACAAATAGGGTCGAATTTCATGTCTTGTCCGTATTTATATACATCTATTGATTGTTAAACTTAACCTAATTTAACCTAATTTCTGAAACTAAAGTGTAGTAGGTTAGAGTACGGAGAATTTCAGAGTGGTTGTAAATACATTGTTATTTCGAAAATATAAGGTTTATAAACTACGTACGATGCTTAAAATTAGATGTTAATTAATTATTACAGGCAACCACAGGAATTGGGGGGCACACAATTTGGGACAGGCACACAAATTGGGGGCACAGTAATATGTTCAATGCCTATCGAAAAGGCACACAAATAGGGACAATAACTTCATCTCTAATTTTAATGAAAACTTAATCAAAACATAATATTTTTTATATTATAAAAATCTCTTTACAAAGAGAAGGATCAAAGAATCAATATAAATTTTGAACAAATGAATTTGAGACCAGATAATTGAATATTTACTTCATATAGAGAACATGCTTGCTTAACAGCACACTAATAGGGACAGTTACCCTACACTGGTGTAGTAAAAACATAACCACTTTCACCAATCCTGCCGTTTTAGTAGAAAATGTAGTAAAATTTCTCTTTCAGTCTCTAAAATTCTCAAACTCTAAAATTTTTTCTGTCAGTGTAGCTGAACGGGCACCGTGCTGAGACCTTGTGCCCATAGTCGCGTACGATGTCTCCAGGTCTCAATTAGTTCATAGAATGATCGAGTCTTAGAAATCGCGTCGGAAGGAAAAAAAACGGGATTCTGTGGCAGCTCGTTCTATGAAATTCAATGTCGATCGCCTTTGACATCGACTTCAGGGGCTCTACCACGTTTCCAGGGGAATCTTAAGATCGATCGATGGTGATTTCGGGGAGAGACGCCGCTTAAGGCGAGACTCGAGAGTTGTTCGTCGCTCCTCCGCCGTGTGGAATCACTGCTACGAGTTTCTTCGGGATCGTCGGCCTTGTACGGCCGCGCCACGAACGTGGCAGGTGCAACCTCAACGACCGGTGGATCCCTTTTTTCTTTCCTCGTCCTTTCCATCGCGTGCTTCTTCGTCCTTTTTTGCCGGCCTTCACCGGTTTTCGTCTCGCGCTTCGGGACCGCCTACCAACAGCTGACCGCGGCTGACCAACCTTGGCCGACTGATTGCACACGGAATCTCGGTATCGAGTACGAGAGTTATTGATCCGTATTGCTCAGGGTTGCGTGCATAACAAAAGAAATCCTGTGGTAACATAGGTGTACGTAATTTAGGAGTACACCCCCGCTCAAAAGTATGTGGACACTAACCATTTTTATGAAATTTGTGATATATTATGTATACTGTTGTTGTTAGACGGTATTTATTGTTAAATTCTGTTACGTACATGTATGTAATGTATTCTAGTAATATTCTATTGCTTCCAAGTAATTGTATCCAACGTATCAATCCAAAATCAATTCCAATTTTATATTATTAGTATCATCGAAAAAATAAAATTCTATTGTTTCCAAGTAGCTGTATCCAACGTATCAATCCAAAATCAATTCCAATTTTATATTATTAGTATCATCGAAAAAATAAAATTCTATTGTTTCCAAGTAGCTGTATCCAACGTATCAATCCAAAATCAGTTCCAATTTTATATTATTAGTATCATTGAAAAAAATAAAATTTTATTGTTTTCAAGTAGTTGTATACAATGTTCTAGTAATACATTACATACATATATGTAACAGAATTTAACAATAAAAACCGTCTAACAACAACAGTATAAAAATTTCATAAAAATGGTTAATGTCCACATACTTTTGAGCGGGGGTGTACATATCATTATGTGGGTATGCAGAGTAGTCCGAAGAAAAGGTTAAAGAATCTCACAAGTGTGACAAGTTATTTTCTCCGAAGCTGTTATATATAAATATCAATATGAATTGCATTTTTATAATAAAGCCAGAAAATAAATAATTTAGAATGCAACATATTTTTCAGGGACGATTCTTAAAGGACCAAAAAGGGAATTTCTATCATTTTTAAACGAAACAATTCATTTTTTTCATGCAAGTTGAATACTTCTATTTTGTGTGTTGATATTATAATTTCACGCGAGTGTGTTACAAAGCACAAGTATATTACTTAAGGAATAAATTTAGAAAAAGCAAAGGAACGTGTTAAACAATTTGAAGTAATTCATATAGAGTTTTAAGTTTTTCAATTATGTAAACCCTGTTTCTTTGCATGTAAAATGTTTCGAAAAATGGACCATCATGATAAAAAATATGTAGAACAATAAAAATAATAAGAAATCACAAATAAAAAATTATTTTATACGTCTTGAAAGCCTTGAAGAAATTGTTTGAATAACATTTAACACTTATCTTCTTGAATACAATTAAATCAACATGTACCCCAGTCCGTCAAGTGGATGCCTAAAATAACTCAAATATCCTATTCATTGAAGTCCAAATTCTCGAAGGCATCTTTCTAAACCAGATTCTCGATAGTGTCGCGTTACATTGCTTCCAAATTACTTTGCGGATGGATTTCATGGTACGAGCTACCAGAAGACGCAAGACAGCGTGTCGATGTACTGATATCAGACACCAAGGGCATCGGCCTTTGATCAGCTTACGTTCAAGTTCCTGCTCGAATTCATGAAGAAATTTCCACTTGCTGTCTTCTGAGTTCTCGCGCGAGTAATCATTATCACCCCTAGACTCGGGAGCAGGCCACAAAATTACCACGGTATCAAGAAGAGACTCCTTGCAGAATTATCGAATCAACGTCTTATCTTCGGCCTAAAGCCTCTATGTCGCGCGATCTGCGCACTCCCCTGCTTATTCAGACATCCCGTGCGGGTATTATTAAAATATATTTCACAGTAAGTGCCGAGCCTCCCTATAATCGTCATGAGGCTTCTTGAACGCCTAATGACGGAGCTATAGCTGCTTCCAGTGTCCTCCATGGCAAAAAGAAAAGCTACGAATTGAATCGCTTCTAAATATTCTTTAAGGTGAAAAGCCAAGAAAGAAATTTTCCGTCGACGTAGTGAACAGGATATTCTAATTTTAGATGGGGTTTAAATTTCATTTCTTCAATTTTATGTTTCTACACCATGAGCAGCCTTGGTGGACAAGTTATACTTGAATTCTATATACTTTACTTGTTTTTTCACATGACAAGGAAGGTCTTCACCATCTTGGAAAACGATCGCTTTAGGCTCGACAGATAAACCCGTTACAGATGGTTTCCTTCCCAGTCCAATGAATCGTCGTGTAATTTAGTTGTTCTTTACACAGAACCAGCCATCGACGTCAAGTGGAATGAAAGACAGTGTTACGTATCATTAATTGAAAATTTGCTCGACATCGAGGTAACAAACGAAAATTTAAAAAGTCGGGTAATAACCGGTTCAGCCATGTGTAGCGTGCAAGACGTGGTAGCTCGGCCGACTATTACTACATAAACATAATCACTCCACCGAGTTCGAAGGAACGTCAGCTCCTGATTTTTCATCGTTTGCGAGGCGGAGTTTCCGGCATTCTACGAACTCGTAATACGAAAATAATAAGCTGTGTATTATGATCGGAAAATGCACGTATACTTAACGTAGAATTCATACTGGACAATTTGCCTCAAGCTTTCCTTTTTATCATCGTATAACACTGACGGTATCTACCATATCTACCACGGCGACAATAGCTTTCTAGTACTTCAATAGGGGATGTGTTCATTCTTCCTTTGCAAGAGACTAAACAATTGCCATTACTATAAACACATTCCACATTCCATAAATTACAAACATGCTAACAGTAAATGAACTAATGAACCTGATTATCTAATCAAATTGAATTTAGTTTCGTTCAAACTAATACCATTATAAGTGTATATTACATTTCAGGAACCGCCTAACGAACTTGTACTTTCTTGTTAAGGTGAACCATAGTATTAAAGTATGTTTCAATCTTAATAGTTTCTGACAGAAATGAGATTTTTTAATCCACAAAGTTAATCCAGACTTAAACGAGATGTAAAGAGATAATGAAATAGGCAGAACTGACACACGCCGAATGATAGAGTAGCAAATAAGTTATCTCTGCAAGATATCTATTAACGCATTAGGCGTCTTTCAATGAGAGGTTCGTGGGTTCATTGGAAACGCAAAACGTCCGCGAATGAAATCGCGAAAGTGCAACGAACCATGTTCCACGTTTCAGCTTTCGCGCACATTTCCAATTACTCCGCCCAGCTACCTGCTTCGTTCGACCGTTTATCGAGAACGGGAACAAATGGTCGCGATTTGTCACTGAAATGAATTACGCAAAGCAAAGCAGAGGAAACGGCAAGGTATTTCTGCCTTCTTCCATGAAATGCAATATCTCGAGTCGGAATGGAGAACAGAAGGGAAGGCAAAACAATAATAGAGAAGATAAATCGTGTTGGGTGGAACAACATGACAAACAAGTGTAATGGAATATCGCGCACAACGGACTTTGAACATCTGCAGGTTGCCTTTCACTGATTTTATTTAATGAAACTTTAAACCTCTGTACATACAATAACTAACTCTGTTCCAGATCTTCGGACTTTTATTATCAGTTGCATCTCCAGTTCTTTTGACAGCGTTTCCGTTTTTAGGGAAATAAAAAGAAAGTTTTATTAATACTTACGTTCCTAATCTTTGGTTTGCATTGAATTAATTATACGATTAATAGCCCAGGAGCATTAGACTAAAAAGTGGACAATCTGTAAAAAAATTAAGAATAAGTGGATCTTTTCACGAATCGCTTACTTTTGTGATAGGTATGAACTTCTGAAAAATCACCGTCGATCGGCTGCCGGCTTCCCCCCCCCCCCCCCCTTTTGGGTCAAATGTTAAAAAAAGTAATTTTTCGCAAATAACACACAAATGGTTAGTCTAATTGAAAAATGTTTTAGATAAAAGTTTGAGAGCGTGGAATTCTACGTAAAAAGGGTTCTATAATATTTTTTGAGAAACGCAACCGTTTTTGCAATAATACGTCCTTAATGTTATCACGGTGGTATGTACAACATTATAATAGGAGCACGTCTATTGAACGTTATCGCAAAAAGGATTGAATTTATGAAAAAATATTATAGAACCTTTTTTACGCAGAATTTCACGCTCTTAAATTTTTATCTAAAACATTTCTCAATTAGACTAACCATTTTTAAATCATTTGTGAAAAATTCCTTTTTTTAAACATTTGACCCAAAAAACGGGGGGGGGGGGAAGCCGGCAACCGATTGACGGTGATTTTTCAGAAGTTCATACCCATCACAAAAATAAGCGATTCGTGAAAAGATCCACCTATTTTTAGTTTTTTTGCAGAAATTTCTAAGATGACTGGACTATAATTATAATATCAACTTCAAAGGACTGATGAAGAATTTATAAAACTTACACATATACAGGGTAATTCACGCAATTGTAACAAACCGTGATTTTTTCTGTCGTTATTGTACGTAACAAGGTATTAGGGTATGTATAGAGATTGAAAAATAATTGGTTCTCGAGATATTTTGATATAATACCTTTATTGAAGAATTCCTGTCGATACGTATCCGATTAGTATAGGAATTGTTTCTCCATCATAAATTAAGCAAACATGCATCAACATGTGATTTCCTAGCACCAAACTCCCTACTGTGACTTCTTAGGCGTAGACTATAAGCTTCGTAAAACCAGTTGCTAACTCCATAATAGCATTTAGGTATCATTAAACAAGTAAAAACCGGCGTTGATTATCACCATCGCTAGACAGGTGAAATAAAGTTAACGCATTGCCGCTTTGAGAATTTGATATCAATTCTTCTTTAATTGATCCTAAGCTCCGAAGAAAACGTAAGAAGAAAGTGGCGACGATCGATAAAGTATGAGGATAGTACAAGACGAGTGTGGTTCTAGGATAGATATAAACGAAGTCGATAGTACCAAAGTTATTTGTAAAATCATTTACGGCTATCCTCAGTAGGTACTCGTTAAGCGTCATTAAGCTGGACCGAACGAAACTCGCGTGATGAATCAAAGAACGAATCCTGACACGATTACGGTAGTACCGAGGATGCCGCTTGATCTGGAAGAAACGGAGAAAAAATCATTACAAGTATTCGATGAAATCTGTCTACTGTGCATCGTAGCGATATCAAATCTCGATAGCCGCGCGGAAGACCGAGGATACGAGTTTTCTCAGAACGAAGCCGTAATCTCTAATAATTACTACTGTCGGCACTCGCATAAATCAGCCGCAGAACAGAGATAAAGATACGCGCAACGGAGCGGCAAAGATGCGGAAAAATCCTCGATAGAGACATAGAGAACTGGTGAAGATGGATGGAGGAAAATTTAGCCGCGTTTTCACCAAGCATAGCTGGAAGTACGAGGAAAGAATATGAATTAACACTTTCACTGTGATAATGAAACGTGATTCTCCGAAGTGTACTGTTTAGCAGATTAGAGTCCGTGAGTTGAAGGTGCATCCCTGTCCCTACTAGAGCTATTGATTATGAGATACCCGGGTACCCGGGTACCCGGGTATACCAAAATTACCCGTACTACCCGGGTATCTCACGAGTACCCGGGTACTCGGGTATCTCACTCGGTTCACTTAAAATCTCGAGCCCTAATCCCTACTATCTACCACCTGAAAATATATACCGTTCACTGATGATAACTAGGAACTCGGAAGGAATGCGAGTCTGATTGGTTGCAGAGAAATAACGCAACCTGCTGGGGGCACGATTAAGCAGACGAATCACACGCATTTTCGGTATTGGTTGAATCGGTCACATCTACTTGTCATGCCACTACATTCACTTACTCAAAGGTATAGATAGGCGGGGTAAGCGACTTGCTCCCCTTACCGTTGTGCCGTCTTGGGTGCCAAATTACCGTCGCGTCGCATCGGTGAACGGTACATAGACGTGGAGAGTTAAGCGTCGGATAACAGCGCTTGGGTTTATTTGGATTCGACCAGAAACTGCAATTGTTGCTATTATACAATATTTGGGAAATATGAAAATATTTCACTTCCACAATTCTTGGAGACTATAAAGACTGTTAATAATATTCGTGACCTCGGAGTAATCTTTACATCCAATCTTTCGTTTTTCGATTATATTATTAAAATCACTGGTACAACGTTTAAAGTACTGGGTTTTATACATAGAGCAGCTAGGTACTTTAAGAGAGTAGATACACTGCGTACACTGTATTGTTCTCTTGTTCGTTCCCACTTTGAATATTGCTCTGTAGTGTGGTCATCATATCACCGTGCTCTTTGCGTCAAAGTTGAGGGAATTCAACACAAATTTTTGCGCTTGGTTGCCCGTTTCTCGGGTTGTGCCATGTCTTATAATGATCATAACTACATCCCTATTATGCTTAAGGTTAATCTTACGTCACTCGAGTGTCGTCGTCTTAGGCTTGATTTATTGTTTGCGCATAAAGTAATCAATGGTACTGTTAAATGTCCGTATATTTTATCTTGTTTTAACTTATATGTACCGCAACCAGATTTAAGACTACGCCCACTTCTCATGCAACAAGCACATCGCACTCTCTACACTGAGAGAAAAAATGATAAAAATTTCACTACATTTTCTACTAAAATGGCAGGATTGGTGAAAGTAGTTAGGTTTTTACTACACCAGTGTAGTAGATAATATTTGATTCTGAAGAGTTGGTAAAAACTACAACCTCGTGTGCTGATTTTTACTACACGAATGTAGCAAAATTGGAACTTTCGCTCAAACTAAAAAGAGTTTTTCTTTATGGAAATACTGAGGGGTTTGCGTGGCGACGCACAGTGGTCCCAATCAAAGAATTAGCTGGTCAAAGCTATGTTAGCGTTATTTCGAGATTTAAGATCATAGTATCCTATATCGTTGAATTCGGTTTAATGTCAGCAATAGCTGACACTAAATTATTATATTATGCAATCAAAAATATGTAGTAACAACTAAAAAACCAAGCTGACCTTGATTTTTTATGACAAACAATTTTTTTTTTATTTTATACTTTAACTTGTAGAATGTTGAATGTTGATTTAGTTTTGCCTGAAACATTTTTCTACTAAATCATTGGAAATGCCTAAAAAGTCGTGGTGACATATGGTCTAAGTCTACGTCAAAAATTTTAATTTAGCTGTTCAGGCCTTGAAATAAGCAGAATAATCCATAGTTTTTGAAGTAATGGGTTTTAATATTTTATCATTGCGATTATATTACAATTAAACAACAAAAATATTAATCAAAGTATAAAAAATATGTAAATTATAAATTGTCAAATGCAAAAACAATTCCTATAATCTATTATAAGTTAAAATAATATAGTCTACTAAAAATCTATTATTTAATATTTTTTTATTAATATAGAAAATAAACTTTGTACTTGATTTTAATGTATTATTTCAGTCGTCGTCATCATCATCACTTTTATCATCTTTATAAGTTGAATGTTTTAATTGCATATTCATTAAATAACTTAGAATTAATTTTTTTATAACTCGATAAAGCTGTTAAAATTAAACAAATGTCATATCCAAACGAAAAGAAATATTGTTAGTGGCCGTGACAATCTTATAAGCTTTGTGACCGCTTCATGCAGTTCCGACGATAGCTACGGTTAAAACAATAATAACTTTCTTTGTGGGACGAAGTGGGAAGTGGTTTTTACATGATTATATAGGGGAAAGTATGCTGAAAATATTCTATTTCGAAAAACTGCGGTACTATTTGGAACTCAAAAGATATGCTTCGTTCATTATAGCAAACTTTGAATATTCACTTTAGTACGTTGAATATTACATTTTTTAAATAAATTGTAAACAATTATTATTAATTCAAGATGCATTCTCAAAGTACAGGCAAACACTGTTAATTCTGAAAAGAAGTGGATATAATATTAAATAGATTCCTCGGGATATTAATGAGAAAGAAAGCAATTTTTTCGGTAAAGAATAGTATACGTAAAATACTGATATTTAAATGCTTGTTCCAATCATAATTTTTAATCAATACCATTAATTTGATCATTTTCGAAAGTAATAGACATTTAGAAAGCAATATACGTTGAACAAACAGCGATATGAGGAAATAATTTTTTAACAAATTGTTGGGAACCCGGCGAGTGTATAACACCGATTATATTATAATAAATATACAGGGTGGGACAATAACTATTAGCATCTCAGATATCTCGGAAACTATAAGTTTCACAGAAATATTTGCTGAAATAAAATTGCACAGTACGAAGGGGGCCACCCGGTGGCGATAATAGTTTTTTTTAAGGTGGAGGTACTTCGGACATTTGAAGGTCACCTCCATTTTTTTAAATGGATCGGTATGTTTTTGCTTCTGTATCATGATAGAGGATCTTAAAATGAGTTCAACGACCTATTACATAAGGTCATTGAAGGTCATAGAAAGTAGAGAAAGGCGATAATACTTACGGTTTTGGTAGTAAATGAATCGCCTTTCTCTACTTTCTATGACCTTCAATGACCTTATGTAATAGGTCGTTGAACTCATTTTAAGATCCTCTATCATGATACGGAAGCAAAAACATACCGATCCATTTAAAAAAATGGAGGTGACCTTCAAATGTCCGAAGTACCTCCACCTGCAAAAAAACTATTATCGCCACCGGGTGGCCCCCTTCGTACTGTGCAATTTTATTTCAGTAAATATTTCTGCGAAACTTATAGTTTCCGAGATATCTGAGGTGCTAATAGTTATTGCCCCACCCTGTATTTCGAGACTTGCACGGATTACAACATAAGACTTAAACTCGGACACGGCTAAGTACACTGTAGTACAGGATTTGGAATGAATAAGTACAGAATCTAGCAATGAATGAGAATCGAGTGAGTGAACTAGCGCGTTTGTGAGGAACTATATACAACAGAGTTTAGTGGGGAGAAAGTGAACTTGGGCCCTTAGTGACTAATGAAAGATATGAGTAACAAGACTAACTAGGATGTTATCGAAAACAGCGATGCGATACGAATTATCGGGCTAACACTCTGATTCATTGTTAGCGGAGAGTTAGGCATCCAACAAAATGAACAGCTAAAGCTAGATTCACACTACACCGTAACGTAGCGTACCGTACCGTAACGTAACGTAACGGGCCAAAAGTAAACATATCAATCTCATACTTTTAAATGAAACCGTTCACTACACCGACGGTGACCGACCCTGCAAAATGCAGGCTGGTGGTCCATTCACACATACAGGATACCTACCGCACTGTAACGTAACGGAGCGTAGCGGACCGACGGAAGAAGATATTGTTGCCTTGTTTTTAAATGAAGCAGTCCACACTATGCCGACGTCGGCCGTAACGTAACATAAGAAATTCGTTGGCAACGATATTTCTACGGTGACCACTTCAATGGGACCTTTTTTGTGATTCTGGGGTGCCTTGGATCGAAGCTCTCGGGACATGCACCCCGGGTGGTCGGGAATGAAAATAAACCGCAGTATGCTATCTAGTAATGAATAGCTATTTCTATAAATTCATATGTGATCTTCATAGAAATGTAACCAGGGAAAGGCTGATGTTTTCCTGATTAAAATGATACCAAACACGATATAAATATGATTATTTTTAGGGGTATTGGAGGGAGTATGTTCTAAACAAGTGCGTGCGACAGTCAGCCTGAATGAAAGACTTTCAATTTGAAGGTAATTATTTTTATTAAAATAACTTTTATTCAATCTACATTTATTAATCCAACATTTTCAGAGACGTTTATTACAGGATGATTATTTTATTTCGAGCTTTTCTTTATTAAATTACCATTCTTGTCACAGTTCTATACTGGAAAGATGTGGATATACCGCACAGAAAGAAGTTGATCACTCATAAAAAAAATATGCTTCCACAATAAACTGATTGGGAACATTCGCATTCAGCATTGAATGTCGCGTGTAGACTATACCCATATTTGACGATTCTTGTACATCTAGACATCTAGTAAATATTTGTAATTTTCATTGAACCGAAAAGGTCTGGAGAAAATTGTTTCTAATTATATTATCCGGATGAACTATAACGTCTTCACCTATGAACCTAGTGCTTACATTTTATGCCAGGTCTAGATAAGTGTAATGTAACATGCAATGTAAGGTGCAACCGAACGCATGGATGTCATGTGCGCGTGCATTCATACGTACATACCGCGCGTCTATACGCGTTTGTGTTCTGCACATTGCGTTGCGCGATACATTGCGTTATCATTGACTCGGTTTCCATCGATTTCCTTTGTCTTAGCAAAAACATTTTTCCTTTTCTCCACTGTAGTTTTCCAAATACATGCACGAATATTAGTAAAAAGGTGCAATCTCTTTTTAATATTTAAATACACATATAATATTTACTTCAGATTAAAGAAAAATAATTTTTCCTCGATATGAATGGCTAACCCTAAAACAAAGGTGGATCCTACACCTCTGCTGTCTTACATACAAGGTCCTTCATACACACACTCCATCTTATCTGTTTAACCTCTTAAACACCAACTTTTCTTTCCATTCAATTGACGCACATACAACTCGCTCACAAGATCTACTCTCTATCCCTTCTCATCGTTCCAACAGTTTTCGAGCTTCCTTCTCGTACATTTCTCCCCACTATTATAACTCCCTTCCTTAAGAGATCCGCTCACTTCCCACTCCTAGTTCCTTTAAAGTTGCTTGTAGCAAATTTATCCGTACCCATTTTGCCTAATTTCCTTTTCTTCCTTTGTTCTAGTCCAGCCCTGATTCTGATTCTCAATTTTAGTAGTTCTAATTTTTAGGTTAGATTTAAGTTCTATTATTTTCTGATGTTTTCTTTTTTTTTTTCATTTCTTTCCGGGTTAGGTTGTAAAACAGTCTATGACTGAACCTCGCCTTTGCCGTTTCTTGTATATATACTTGTATGTTCCAATGTTAATCACAATTTATGGCAATAAAGACGTTTAATAATAATAATGTATTGGGAAACTTGGAGGAGGCGTGGCTTAGGTTTCTGCCCTCTGGTAGTAAGTTGGCAAACTACTGAGAGTAGGTCTTACTCTTACGATTAGGTCCTTTCCAGCGCCTTGTGCAATCGGTCGCGATTAATAATTGCTTTTAATAATTACAAAATTCTTTTAATTGGATAAACTATGAGAATTTCGATTAACGAAATTTGCAAATTTGCGTGTGCTACACTACAAAGCAAGAATTTTATTGGGGGTGAAAATATAATTGATAGTGGTCACCTATTGAATTGCGGAAAAGTAGATGATAATAATGCACGCAATGTAATCCAAATTATTGGATTTTGCCTTCAGACCTCAAATTTAAAAAGTGACCCTCATGAAATTAATGGTGAAGTCACAAAAACTGGACAAATTATTGGTATGAGGTGTACATGTAAGGCAAGGTTAGGAAGTGCATGTAAGCACATTGTGGCTGTGCTTTTATTTTGTAATCGGTATTTCGTTCTTTACACTATATTATTTTAACTACTAATATTTATGATCATTCATCATAATAATAATATTAATTAAAATAGCTATATGTGATTTTTATTGTAGAAATGATTTGGAAAACTTAAAAATCATTTCTTGCACTGACAAAAAATGTGCATGGAATTCTTCAAAAAAATTGGCCTTGGAACAGTATCAAATGAAACCAATATTGTTGCATAATTGTTGTTGCGAAAAAATAATATTTTTCTAACCCCTTAAATTATCGCGATTTTAAAGGGTAATTTAGGGGGTTAGAAAAATACTATTTTTTTGCGATACAAGGTAACAATATCACAGTTATTGTACTTATTGGATTAACAAGATCGTAATCCTTATTTTAGCGAAGAAAATGCTTACGAAAAATCTTCCTATTTTGAATTATAGCGGTTTATAACTTAAATGTTTATGACAGTTTTTTTCAAAAATGGTTGAGTTTTGGACCCAAGTCATATAGAAGTTTTTTGTTTGTTTTTATGTGATCTATCACCCCTCCAAAGCTTGCCTATACTATCCCAAACACCCTGTATATGTATTTTTTTTTTTTTTTTTTTTTGTAAGGTTTGTTAAATTGGACTTAGTTCAATCAAAACCTTTCCTAAATCCAAGAAGGAGCGAACGCGTAACGATCCCACAATATTATACCTTTGCCGCTCGAGGTATATTATGAACTTAAAAGTTACGAGGCTATACTAACATCTTCGCAATCCTTGCGAAGGTCTCCTTTTCCTAACCTACAAGTGGCTCCCGGTGTTGGCCGTTGCGCACTGGTTCGTCCACGTCCCGTGGCTCCTGGTGAGTGCAAAGTTGCTCGCTGGTTCGTCCACAGTCTTTATTCCATCCTAGTGGTTGCCCATACTTGCCAAGTTGAGTGTTGGTTCGTCCACAAAAACCTACCTAAACCTATGGTGGCTCCCGGTGTTAGCCGTTGTGCACTCGGTTCGTCCACATCCGTGAGGTGGCTCCCAACGAGTGCAAAGTTACTCGCTGGTTCTTCCACGAAACATTAACAAAATTCCAAAACCTGGCCCTCGGTCAGACTACCTAGCCCTTGGATCGTAACATTGTTATTGTTAAATTACAAAAGTAAATTAAAGTATCAGTAGATGGTGAGGTTGGATGTTGTAGTGAATATGTATGTATGTATGAATTTCAAGTTGCAATTTTTAATAAAAAAAATTGTTTGTATATTATGATTTTTAACCAAATATACATATTGAGATGGCTCTTATTTGTTGTATAATACAATTTTTTGCAATATTTTTACCACGGTACAACCAAAAATAGTTGCAATAATTATAGAAAATTTTTCATCATAATTTGAGTCCGATTGGATAGGGGGTGAATGTGTCTATTGAACCTTGAAGAGTAAAATAATTATTTTGAAACACGATGATAGAACGGTGAAATACTCCCCTCAACCCCCCCCCCCCCCCCCACCGCAAATGCCTACAGCACCACTTTCAAATCCATAACAAACGCACTGCTATTGAATGAAGAATCCTGCTGACGAGAGTGCAGGTAACAGATCGTTGTAAGAGCACTGCAACGGTGACCTACGGCGAGCTACGGCGACCTATGATGACTTACGTCGAGTTACGTCGAGTTACGGCGAGCTACGGCGGCTTACGGTACGTTACTTTACGATACGCTACGTTACGTTGTAGTGTGTATCTAGCTTAATTATTCGATTGGGACCACTGTGCGACGGGGATGGCGAGGTTTAGGATAGATAAGAGAATTATTATTAATTGTATAAAATGTTGACGACTGGAGGAGGCAAACTTCGGAATGGAAGAAGAGAAGGGGGCCACGGCGATTTTCGTTTTGGACCATCGGATCAACGAAGACTTGCTTCATTATCTCAGTAGACCTATGCTGACGGACCCGCGCTTGAGCTGTGGAAGATTATTTCGGAACTCGTCTTATACATGAACAGGGCTAAGATCCAGCACTAGCAAGAAAGACGATTATTACGAGAACACTCTAGCGGAAGCCCTATGAAACTAGGCCTATGCTCAGTTACTGCTAACGATCCGTAACAAATACCTGTGTCAGAAAATAAGTTTTTCCAATATTAACTATACCATTTTTGGGACGTTTATGCTATATTTATTAAAAGGCATTGAAAAGACAATGCTAAAATCCAAGTAAATTGAGGTTATGTCACGAGACGCCACTTCTTTCCGAAGCGTAGATGTCGCTGTGTATCACAGCCTACCGTAAATTTTACTACACTGGTCTATTAAATTTTGAAACACATGTGCTAATTTTTCCTTTTAATGTGATAGAAAGGAACGCATTTCACTATATCCAGTTTCTTTACTACGCAATGTAGTAATTTTTCCTATATTATTTTTCTCAGTGTATGGTCAATATAACTATATGAACCGTATTATTATGCATGTCAATAATTTCTGCGCTAAGTTTTTTATCAGCAATAATACCGTTCATAGTTATCAATATCTTGTAAGAAAACTATCAACAAATATAGGTGTCTGTTAGCCTAAAAACTTGGATTCTATATTTGCATGAATACTTCTATTTCTTGATTTACACGTTTCCTCGCGCTCTCAGGTAAATGTGGACTTGTACCCTGACTTCTTGAAGGAAACCGTACTCGGTGAATCATCTGAATCGATCGTTCACCTTTGTCTTGTTCGATTACAGCGAAAAATTGCTGGGAATGCAGAACTTGCGGTTTTAATAAACGTTACGCTGCAAAAAGATCTATCTCGCAGTACGTGATTTGTCATTTTCATTCGGTGTGCGGTTTTTTTTCTATTCGCTCTCTTTCCACAGAGTTACATGATCGACATGGAACGCGGCCGTCATGAAAAATAACCATCCGTGGCCGAGTTGCCTTCACGAAAGATTGTCGTTTAATCTGTCGAACATATCGAAGGAAATCGAGTCCGCGCATAGCGGTGCTAATTTTGTACTTTTTGATTCGATCAAGTCGATTATCGAGGGGGTTATTCTTTGCGAATGACTGGCTGTATTGCGCGTTGAAGATTGTTAGTTGGCAAATGCAAAGACTATTGCACAGAGAAATATATTAAGTAATGGTTGACTTAAGTTCAATGTAATATCTTGTTAGCCAGATTCATTTCGTTGGATTATGCACATGGAATATGGAAGATAATAATAGTTGTTAATATTGACAATGATATCATCTGTTCCTGGTTTAACGTTTCAATATCGTACGAGCTCTAAACTAGATAAGCGTTAGCTATTCAATCTAGTTACTATCCATCAAAACAAATAGTGCGCTACTATAATAACTACAACGTCAATTTTGCGCAGAGAGAAATGACTAGCAAATTGTATGGTATCAATTCTGGATTTCTCACAACATTTGTTGCAATGCTTTCTGACCGATTATATGCTCAAAGATATCCGTGAGTCTTGCAATTTTACTATCCGTAGGTACTTGCAAATTGTGTGTTACGTCAAAACATGTTTTAACTATCAGTTGTATGTTATCCAAGGGCTTAAATATGTACCATTATAATATTTACCTTTTCTATTTTTTAGTGTTTATATGGATCAAAGTGTTTAGGATTGGAGCTATAAGGTTTTTCTATATTTATACGAATGTTGAGTATACTATATATGTGTGTGTGTGTGTGAATATTAAGCTTGAACATTCTACTGTTACCACTGAATTCTAAGACAAATTTGAAATGTTTAATAAAGAATCTGGCAACGTTACTGACTATAACGACTACGTAATTGGCAATTCCAACGATTGACATAAGATAAATTGGAGCACATTCCACTCTTCATGTTAAAAATAGTTGAAAACTTTCCCACCTTGTTCCATCAGATGTTTCATGAAGGTTTGAAGTGTGACTTCCGGCGCGCGATATTTAAATGTCAGGCAGTACATGTACTCACATATAAGACACACAAGTAGATATAAATTTACATGCATTGCATCGTTAGCAGTAAGTGATCCAATGTATTGTGGTGTTTTACAATGCGCATTTTCATTTCTCTTGATATTATCGCATCAACTAAAGCTATATAGAGATTTTAAGCTGCACGCTTCACGTCTGCAATACAGTATATTTGCATCGCGTGTACTTATACTTTATCGAAGAAAAGGAACTTTATCCCTTCACTCGAAGAACTAAAATAGTGGGACTCAAAATCGATCGCAATACCTCGAAAAACAATTTTCAGAAGTGTATTGTACCAAGTAGCAAAGTATTCGTTAAACGACAAATTGCTTTAGCCATTCATAAGCCACTCTTCTCGGTTCCCCTGCAATTTATTGCCGTAATGAAACTTGGCCGGACGAAGGTGCAGCAAGAGGATCTCGCGAGGCGCGAAAAAATGAAGAAACGGCTACCGGTCATCTGCATGACGAGTACATAGCTTCCCATTACTCGCTCAAACGCGGTAGTTTATATCGGGCGATTGCGAAATAAGTTAGGTAGCAGTGCAGCAAAAGTGGACGCGATTAAAATCGTTTACTACTCCTGTACAGAAATGCTCATCCTATTGAGATCCTGGCTCTATTAGTCAGCAGAACACTGTAATTAAACTAATGCGCCACCCTGCTTCGAGCAGACGATTCTACGATCAACAATATCATAAAAGTGGCACCATGATGAATAGCGAAGATTTTACGATTTCTACCTCTAACATGGTTATATGCTTCAAATTATCGACTTATCAACATTTTATGAGCTGAGGATCAACTTGGGCGGGGATCTATCGAGGGGGTGGAGATTTATCGAGTTAGAAAATGTAGCACGAGTCCTTTCACTGAAGCTGATATTGAAGAAAGTAACTATCCCTATCTATTTTTGGATAGAATTATGAAATCACCAACTACAGTGATTCTACTCACATTGTTCATCAGTTCAGAATTAGTCCAGTGATTTTAGAAATTTCTGCAAAAAAAACTAAAAACAGGTGGATCTTTTCATGAATCGCTTATTTTTGTGATGGGTATGAACTTCTGAAAAATCACCGTCGATCGGCTGCCGGCTTCCTCCGCTTTTTTGGGTCAAATGTTAAACGAGGTAGTTTTTTGCAAATAACTCAAAAATGGTTAGTCTAATTGAAAAATGTTTTAGATAAAAATTTAATAGTGTGGAATTCTGCGTAAAAAAGGTTCTATAATATTTTTTCATAAATTCAATCCTTTTTGTGATAACGTTCAATAAACGTGTGCTTATCATAATGTTGTACTGTTGTACATACCACTGTGAAAACATTAAGGACGTATTATTGCAAAAACGATTGCGTTCCCAAAAAATATTATGCAACCTTTTCTACGCAGAATACCACGCTCTCAAACTTTTTTCTAAAACATTTTTCAATCAGACTAACCATTTTTGAGTTATTTGCGAAAAACTACTTTTTCTAACATTTGACCAAAAGGGGGGGGAGCCGACAGCCGATCGACGGTGATTTTTCAGAAGTTCATACTCACCACAAAAATAAGCAATTCGTGAAAAGATCCACCTATTTTTAGTTTTTTTTTTATAGATTGCCCACTTTTTAGTTTAATGCTCCTGGGCTCGACTTTGACGCTTTGATGTTGTACACAGTGCGACAATTGAGGCAGCCGAGAACTTCGCTGTTCTCAAATTGTCCCTATTTGATTTCAAACTGAGGGACAATGTGAGAGAAATAATTATAGTTTCCAAAACTAACTTGGGCAATAAAACCAATGAATGCTTACTGACACGTCCGCACAGGTTCACTAACATGTAACCGTCGACTTCTTCTGTAGGAGTTCCGTTAATAAACAATATTCTCGCTGGGCAAGTTTGAACAGACACACAATCCGCCTTCACAACACTTCGAATACTCAAAGATTAAAAAAGAAAAATCTTGACAAGATCCTATCGCAGACAAGACCGATGATATATTTATCACCTTTCAACAAAGAAATGGAATGCAACACCGGCAGAACGCTTGTAAAGATCTTTTCCATGGCGCAGGTAGAGTTTGAATGCAAACTGTCACGGTTTCTTGGCTGAACGAGAACGATTTACCGAGGTCCACGGTGCCCAGCTGCTCTGAATATTCTGGACCGAGTTCAAGGGTTACGGAAAATATCGTGTATCCTTGTTGACTTGCGCAGTCGCGGTGCATACGTACGCGCAATTCGTGGCATTGATAAATAGCGTTGCAAAGTGCAGTGAGCTAGAGACTGCGCGACGTAATTGACCGAGCACGAAGCGGGTCACGGAAATGGAAATTGAACGGTAGAAACTAGAAACTGAAAACAAGCACTAAGGAGACAACCACCGTGCCATGTAGACTGCGCCTGTTCTTGTTTAGTGTGGCGAAATTGAATATCGGGTCATTCCATTGAAAAAATTATTTATGCCCTATATGAACTTACGTACAAGGTTATTAAGGACTTTGTACAAATTAATATCAGTCAAATAAAAACTGTTTTTATACGCAGACAGAGTTTGATATTTAAGAATACATATATTATCAGTCATTAGTTACACATTATTGAAAATTAATGATCCTTTATTATATTCAGACAAAATTGAGTTTGTTACACACTTAAATAGTTTAAGTAGTTGCCGTAGCTATCTTAGGAATAAAAAGTCTGGTTTCAAACACGTTCTTTTTCTATTCGGAAGAAAACATTTGTCTACATATAATTAGTTCAAAGATAACCGGCGTCGTTAAAACCGACGCCTTATCACATTTATTATACAGAAATAATTTGCATGAATTAACATAGGAATCTATAAACATGTTCCCACGAGTATTTCGCTGTATTTTTAACGAATCATAATCAAAGCAGTAACATGCCTTTCAAAGATTACGATCTTTTTAACCTCAAGGCCCGCTAAACAGGTATGCAATCACTTGATCGATGTCACGTCGTCGTGAATCTCTTAAGTTTTTATTAATCAGTATTTTTGTTGAGAAATTACCTGCGGCTGATTTTGCTCCACAACTACATACTTAATATCATTACACTTTTGGTTGTGTTAATTACACTAGCAAAATAATACGCATCTTCGTTTGCCACATTGGATCTATACTGGCTCTTTAACAGAAACCATAGAAGAAGCAAATGAAAACACTAGCGAAAATGTTACTGTTTGCAGGATTAGGTCTCTCCTCGACCCCCATCTGTCCCACCACTCGGTTAAAACTCCGATGTTACTAGTTCTCGAGGTTCTCGTTCGGCCCACGCAACACCAGTAACATTTGAAAGTAAACCTTCCTGTCTACAAATCTCTACCGGTGAAGGGAACCAATTTAGCGTGGTTCACCCCGCATCACCCACCCCTCGACGCGGGTATCGTTAACCCCGGTTACACGGGCTGGCGGCTCGTAGTCGCTGTCACCGGGCGATCTACTCCCACCAGGAAACCGCTCAGAATCGTAAAAAAGCCGGACGACGACGTCGGTCGTCGTGCATCGATACGTCGTAAGAACGTCCACACGACCTCGTCTCTGTGGGCGACCCTACGGGTTAGAGCGCGCGGAGAAAAAGCTAAAGCGCCTGCCTCCGGTCGTTAGGTTGACGTTTACGCTTCGCGCTTAACGAAGCACGCCGGAGCAATGTCGTACCTAACGATCGATAAAGTATAACGTCGTAGAAAGAAAGAGGGCATCAGCGTGAGGCCCCGCAACCACGACACGACGCATGGGGCTGGCTGCCAGAGGAGGATCACCGGCAAGGGTGACCACCGCTGTCACTCGAATCATTCGCACCCGGTTTAACGATTTCCACGATACTTCTGCTCCCCCCTCATTGTTCTTACCTTCTTCCGTCTTCAAAATTCAAAATCGTGTCTTCATTTTTAGTACGCAGTTTACGAAATATTACTACATTCTCGACTAAGGTAGCAACATTAGTGAAAGTGGTTATGTTCTCACAACATCAGTGCAGTAATGTTTGGCCCTGAAGAATTGATAAAAGCTACAACCTCGTGTCCTGATTTTTACGAGGGTGCAGGATAGATAAGAGAATTGGTTTATACAAATTGTTTACGACTGGAGGGAATTCGGGGGGGAGGAAGAGAAGGCCATCGGCGGTTTTCGTCTTGGACCCTCGATCAAGCAGACTCACTTCATCATCAGTAGACCTATGCTGACGAACCCCTTGCTACACGCGCGCTTCAGCTGTGGAAGATTACTTCGGAAGGCGTATTGTTAGAAGTTACGTTTAGGGGAGGCAGCTCTAACGACCTTGATCTTGACATATATTGTCAAGGTCAAGAGCTCTTGAGTGTTCTTCAGAAGGTTTTAGCCGCCTTCTTGGCACGAGTGATCTTGACTCGGAATCCAGTCTTCTCCGCTGAGTGATCAGTAATAGCATACGGCATCTTAAAGGTGTCTATTTTATGTCCATTTTACGCCTGAACGCCTGACGACCTTATTTGGACACATTAAAGATGCCTAAAATGGAGCATCTTAAAGATGCCTGAAAATTACGTCGTGAAGGCACCCTTTCGTCCTAACGAAATAAAAGTTATAATTAATTATTATGATGTTCAATTTTATTATATTATACAGTAATTAATATAATTTTGTATAATATAATAAATATCATTATATAATTTTGTTGATACAATATAGTTGTATCAATTTAATTATAATAAAAAACATCTTAAAGATGCCTCAAAAGTATCTGAAAGGTACCTTAAAAGCGTCTTATACATGTTAAAAAAGGGTCTTAAAGACGCCTGAATGGTGCCTTCTGAAGGTTTTTTAGACACCTGAAAGGTGCCTTATGGACATCTTGAAAATGCTAAAAAGGCGCCTTCTGGACGTTTAAAAGGCATCTTAAAGGCAGACAGATTTATAACATACGGTGTTCAAAAGGCGTGTATCAGGCGTTCCAGCGACTTTGCCGGCATCTTTAAGACGTTCTGAATGTCTGGACGCAGGCACCTTTAAGGCGCCTTTAAGATACCTCTGTGCTATCTGGGGTGTATTCTTCCCACACGTGAGGCAAAGTATTTTTTTTTTTTTTTTGTAGATGTTCATGAAAAATAATCGTCTTGTACTTACACATTTGATTGATAATTTTTACCGACAATTTATTAAGGAGTAAAAAATCAGATGCGAACTTTTGCCCACAGTATTGTGCTGACTCTTCCTCCGATAGCAATTTCTCCGTTCTCTATGAATCATCGATATTTATGAATCAATTTTGGGTATAGTACTAATTCCCAAAAGTGAAAATATTACATCGAAGCTAGTGAATCCAGTATTTACCGTATTGAACGACAATGAAGCGTAGTTATAGTTACACCATTTCACGCTGGCGACTCTATGTTGCTCTTTTGTCAATTGACAATCGCTGTTACCAGCTGCCATAGCTCTAACACTTAAATTTCCACACTACGAACTTCTGTCTCACACTACTGTACTGTAATAGTCTTCAATATGAATAAAATTTATCTACATTTTTCTGAATCCGAAGCTAATCAAAACAATCCTTTTAGAGTAACTACATTATACTAATTAAAGTCGTGCGTATAATGTTCTACTCCCAGGAAACACTGTTTATCATAAAGTAAAAGAACTACCTATGACCCTCGTCAGGCATCAGCAACCCACTGACCATTTTTTGAACCACATATATGTTCATGTGCTATCATTGCTAGGTTCTCAGGCGGAATGCTTTATCGACTTCCAAGTAAGGTTTCGACAGGACGTAATAGCGATGATTGTTCATTAGCGTCGAGTATCCTGAGCTTTAATGCATGTATCGGTGGCCGTTCTAAGGAGTAGAGTAGCTGTGTTACGCTCGGCGTCCGTTCGCCAATGGCGCCCATTAGCATGGAACCCCACTTCCCTCTGCAGATAGACTAATGATCATGTCACCCGGCTCCTTAATTGCTAATTGATCTTGCGCCTATACGTTGGCATTCTGCGTCAACTACGCACACCGACGACATCCGTCTAACGATACAGCTTTAATTTAGAATTTATATCAGCCGTTGTGTGGTAGCTGACCCTGAATATCTTCTGCATTCCTCTAAAGACTAATTCTTAAACAAAGTACTGCTTAAAAAAATTGCTGTCGTATGAATTTTGATAACACTCCTTGTTTATCATGTATTTATTTTTTACACTATTCAATCATCGTTGTTAGTGAACGTTTTAGCGCCCCCATAATTATTATTTTCTGTGTTACCGATTTTACAGTAGAATGAATTATTATACACCTACCATAAAGGTACATGAAAGCTATGTTCCTTTTTCGTAGAGAAGGTTTAAAATCACTCCAGAAAACTCCCCTTAAGGGCTCCCGCACTTTGTTCGGGACATCCTTTATGTAAATATGTTAAGGAAATAGAGGAAAGTCCGTAATAGGAATCAGTTACGTAGAAACATCAAGTAATCAATTACTCAGAAATATGGTAGTACGAACGTCGATTCCTGCGACGATTTACGGTGGCTAAAGTTCGGTTTCTCACTGCGTGAAAACATTCGCCGTTGATTTCACACAGACTTTCCCCGTCTGCGTGACATTTCTTCAGCGTCTTCTCTTTTCTCAGGATATCGCGATCTCCAGGACGGCTGAACTTACGGTCGAACCCGAACGATCTTTCTCTGCTCGCCTATGCACGATTCCGCGCGCCCACGCTGCTTTTCATGGCGTACCATTCGATCTGCGTTGTAATTACTAATTGTAATACACGCTTTACTGAGCCCACTAAATCTATCTCGCAGCGTTCCCGATAAATATCCGACGATCGCGATTCGCGCGCCTGCGTTATCCTTCTAACGCTTCAGCAATGCGGATGCGCTTTGTCCTGATCGCATGATTAAACGCGTATCGTGATTTGCGTCATGTCTGTGCAGCATTTTTACCATGACAAGGCTTCTCTGCGTCGTAGCAATATGTAACAATGTAGTGCGTGCTGTTTGATAGAATGGAATTTTACAGTAAGACACTTGGGACGAGTAAAATTATGCTTTTCGATGTCTGATACAATATTAAGTGTTTACGAATGAACCACGCGTAGTGATTACTTTTACTGATTCTTGGCGTTTACAGTCTAATTACTTACAAGGAGAGGTTGCAGTCAGTGGGTCATCAATTTTGACGAAACTTTTTCTGGTGAATCTAGAGTCTAGGGCAAAAATAAGCCGACACGTGTCCGGCCGCTTTTGTCAATACTCATTATTTAAAAAGATATAATTTTTTTAAAATTTAGTATTTAATTCTGTCGAGTTACTTAAGTAACGAATTTTTCTGTTTTGATTTTTGTTATGAATCTATTTAAATAATTTTACACGTTGTTTCTTGTTAAAATTTTTTATAATTATTTTATTAATTTTTCCTTCTTTTTTTTCATTCTTCAATAAAAAATTTAAAAAATACATTTTTTATATATAAATTTTTTTATTTAAAAAAAATAAATTTTTTTATTTTTAATAAAATAATTTCAAAAAATTTTAACAAGAAACAACGTGTAAAACATTCGTTAATTAAGTAAATTAAAAAGTTAATTAAAAAAATTCGTTATTTAAGTAACTAGATTAAATACTAAATTTAAAAAAAAAATTATATCTTTTTAAATAATGAGTATTGACAAAAACGGCCAGACACGTGTCGGCTTATTTTTGCTCTAGATTCATTAGAAAAAGTTTCGTCAAAATTGATGACCCACTGACTGCGACCTCTCCTTGTTAGTTAAGACGACCATGAATCGAGGAAAAAACATAAAATGTTAGTCTTTCTAAGAGACTCTAGGTCAAAGACAGTCTATCTGTTTTTGAATAAATTTGTCATGTTTCACCTAATCTATGCTACTGTTCAAATGAAGAAACCGTATATTATGAATTCATTGATTCAACAAGAAGAGTCATATCAATGAATTAGCTCCATTAGGGTGGCTCTTATTTTTGACTTTTGAATATTTTCGCGGCACCCCCTAGAATAGTTCCAATTAATAAAAAAAAAAAAAAAAATTGTATAAAGTTTGAACCCAATCGGATGAGGGGAAAACGCGCCCCTGGACCCTTGAGGGTTCAAATAATCATTTTAAAGCATACAAACTGGATTTTTTTAACATATCCGCTTTGTTTTTAACTATATAAAAAATATGTTAAACGAAAGTTGTAGATCTAGATAAGAAGCATGTTTTATGTTATATGACTTTTTTCGTGCGATTTTCGAAAAAAATAAAAAAAATAAAAAATACAACTTTATTTCTTTCTTTTTAATTTTGAATATACAAATGTACCTCGAACATTTCCTAGTTATAAAGATCTAAAAAGAATGTATATTTTTTGTACAACTCTAAGAGCTTATTTTTTTTTAATTTATGAAATTTCTTAAAAGATCGGAAAGCTATACACATTCCTGTAGTGAAAATTGATAAATGATATGTAAAGTGAAATAAGATGTTTTTGAAAATAAATAGTTTGTTCGTATGTAATTATTTACAATTGTTGGTTACGGATGAAGTCTCTTTTTTACAATCAAGAAACTTCTGACGGTAATCATTTATAATTTGAAGAACATGTTTTTGTTTCTCATTTTTTTGTAAATAATTCATTATAGTCTTCCATTAATTGAACACCTTCTGCAGTATCATTGACAATCCGCAGTTTATTTACTAATTCTAAATTTTTAATAAAGCCTCTGTTTTTAGACTAAGACGATGGTTCTGTTTGAAGGAATTGGCCGTCTAATTCAATATGCTCTTCAAATTGTAAATGATTACCGTCAGAAGTTTCCTGATTGTAAAAAAGAGACTTTATCCCGTAACCAACAATTGTAAATAATTACATACGAATAAACTATTTATTTTTAAAAACATCTTATTTCACTTTACATATCATTTATCAATTTTCATTACAGAAACGTGTATAGCTTTCCGATCATTTAAGAAATTTCATAAATTAAAAAAAAAATAAGCTCTTAGAGTTGTATAAAAAATATACATTCTTTTTAGATCTTTATAACTAGGAAATGTTCGACGTACATTTGTATTTTCAAAATTAAAAAGAAATAAATAAAGTTACATTTTTTAGTTTTTTTTAGTTTTTATTTTTTTCGAAAATCGTTTCTCGCAGGAAAAAAAAATCATAGAACATAAAACATGCTTCTTATCTAGATCTACAACTTTCGTTTAACATTTTTTTTATATAATTAAAAACAAAGCGGATATGTTAAAAAAATCGAGTTTGTATGCTTTAAAATGATTATTTGAACCTTCAAGAGCCCAGGGGTACGTTTTCCCCTTATCCGATCAGGCTCAAACTTTACATACATTTTGTTTTTATCAATTGGAACTATTCTAGGGGGTGAAAAAAAATTGAAAAAAATTTTCATCCAGAGTAAACAAGAGCCACCCTAAGCTCCATGCTGTGCAGTGCTTTAGCTATGCAGTTTCTCCATGTTCTCCACATATATTCATACAAATGTACGTTTAATAAATGTTGTTGCATGTTTAACCATTTTACTAGCGAAAGAGATAATGAAGTAGGTATTCTACACTATTTTTAACAACATTAAATTTGCCAATAGTAATTGTAATTGAAAACAATACATCTTACAAACGAGAAAGACAATTTATTAATATAAGGCGTAAATGAAAAAATCCAGTATAATTCGTGCATCATTTCTATATAAATAAAAGATGACTGACAGACGAATAAAAATAAAGATACATACATAAAAGCGTACACGAAAAAGAATAGAAAAGTAACATGTGCCGTTTCTCCTACAATGTATCAAACATGTTGCCGTGAAAGGGATCAAGAAAAAGTTCCCTAAAATAAGCAAAAGGGGAGATGGGCGAAATCGAAGGGAATGATTTACGTGAAGTTTGGTTTGATGCGTACATGTAGCACGATGGCATCGAACATCGGGCCAGAAACACCTTCATCTGTCCCTGGTGGCCGTTCCAAGTTCCAACCTTCTCCTGCGTCTGCCTACCGTCCACGATACTATCTGCAAGATGAATTGGTCGGTGCACCGAGTGCAAACGGATTGCACCGACCCGGCACCGAGAGCACGATTCCCCGATGCTCGCTGCCGTCTCTTGATTTTTCCGTTCGCGGACGGAAGGTCTTCGAGAATTTGCATCGCTCCACGCGTCCGACACGCGACGGCTGCGAAACGATGTCGATCCACAGCTGTTCTATGGCGAATTCGCCGACCGAGCATGCTCGATCGTAATCAAATTTAGTCGTTTGGCTGTAGCGAGAGAAGATTAATTATTGCTTCACTGATGACAAAGATATGAATCATACAGGGTGTAACAAAAATGTTGTAGTTCCTTGAAAGGGGTAATTCCTCAGGTGATTTTAAACAACTTTTTCCTTAGCGAAAATGCTAAGTGGGGCTTTGTTAATGAGTTACTAACGAAAAACACCGACCAATAGAAGCACGAATACAGTGGAAGAATTTTAGCGCGGGCTCCAGCTGTGAGTAGTATTGGCCAGCCATCATTAATCTGCTGTATTCGCTCCCCGATTGGTCGGTGTTTTTCGTTAATAACTCGTTAACAAAGCTCCACCCAACATTTTCACTAAGGAAAAAGTTGTTTAAAATCACCTCAGGAATCACCCCTTTTAAGGAACTGCAACATTTTTGTTACACCCTGTATAATCGGAGTACCCTAATTTTTTTCACTTAGAGGTTCAGAGCTACGTCATTCTGATTTATGCTGAGCATAAATTTCAACTCTGTGCGCAGTAACAATTTGTTCATATGTTTTTCACATAACCTATCAAGCTAGTAATTTGGCGCGTATTACGTTTTCCTCAAGTGCTAATTGCATAGTGGAATTTCAGTACTTTTTATTGCGATTTCTTTAAAATTAAGTAAAACGAAACCACTACTAATCCGGTTGACTTGAAATTTTGAAGATGGGGAAGTGTTGATGAAACTCGAAATATCAATTTAACAGTAATAATGTATTTGTTTAAAACAAAAAGAAAAAATATTGGTAATTTTGAAATGTAAGAAAACGTTTAATGTGATTTTTAAAACAGAGTTCTTCGCAGTCTGGACACCAATGTACTATTGCCCGCAAACTTGATGGCAGTCGTTCATCAAGCTGAAACTGTAGCGGGGAAAGAGGAATCATCCACTAGAATTCTCCGACGTCACATTTTGACGTCACCGCCCAGAATCGGGCAATATGAGTGGATGATTCCCCATCTGCAGTTTTAGCGTGGAGGATGACTGCCATCAAGTTTGCGGGCAATATTATTAACTTGAAAGGACCTTTCGTCCTTATTCAAATCCGAATAGATGGGGTTGACCACGGCCCTCTCTAGTACAGACCGTAATATACGATATGGCAACAGTGCTTAGAGACACTCTATCAGTCCTGATCACGTGGTCCTGGTCAGTCATCAGTCCTGATTCCTGATCGTCAACCTGTCATAATTTTACATTGATAAGACTGATGACAGCGTTGCTAAATTTTCTATATTCAAATGAGAATCTGTGGGGAATATATGAAACTCCACTACAGCTACATTAAAAAAGGGAAGCAATCCAGCCTTTTCTAACACTGGGACGTTAGTCCCAGCCTGACGCGTAGTCCGTAATTGCTGTGTCTATGCTTTTGGTGCATACAATCATTTGCGTTGTGGTTTTGTTTTTTCTCGTTAACGGAATCCTTTCTATGAAATGTTTTTCTAACAATCGTTTTTGAGGGGAATTTATTGATGACCGATCCACTGTTAAATTTTCAATTTCAAAATGGTCTGTATAAATCAATGCCTTCAGCAAATCTAAGTGGAACTCTAAATAGTGCGTAGTAAAATGCTTCATTTTATACATAACTAGCTACTCGGTGTTGCTCGCTCGCTTCGCGAGCTCGCGAGTGGGGTTATTGTTGGCTCGCTTGCGTAGAAAACCTTATCAAAATCTATTGCGTAAAGCTGAGAAGCGATACGGTATTGACTTGCGACGGGCTTTATATGCTAGAGTCTGAATAATAGGACTTGCGAGAAGGGATGGAGTTCGGAGTCCCTCTGGCGGCAACTGATGGTGACACGTGGCCATTGCGGCCGCCGAGGCCATCGTTGTCGTCTACGTGTAAAAACTTTAATAACTCGACATTAAATAGGAATATCGAAATAATTTTTGTCCTATATTGAGACCAAGAGTCGAAGGAATAGAAATAAAAAAGTTTGATGAAAATCTATGCAGTAGTTTTTGCGTGATGCGCGCACATCAAAAGCCTGCTATCATTTTATTTATATAGATATAAAGATATATTGTTGTGGTCCTTGCCTCGGAGCAGCACTTCCGTAGCTCTAGACCGGCTGGTCCCACAATTGTCTCCCAGAGAGGAGGAAGGATTTCGGATTGGTCCGAAAAGGTAGAGGGATCCTTGCCCTTTTAAGAGTTAAGACTCACCGTGGAGGTTTACTAACTGTTTATTACTGATCACTTGAACAGGACTCTGCGCCGTGGTAATAAGGTTCGCGCGCAGTCGTACTTTTTGAGAGCCCTGTTGCTCTTCTGTGTCGTTTTTTTATACTGTCCAAATGTAGTGGGGCAAGGCGGTGCACAGTGGTCCAGAAGCCTGGTTTTTGTGGCCAAAATTCAAAATTTCGTCATAATTTTCTGAAACTTGGTAATTAGGGGTTTTTGAGGTCGCTGATAACGAATCTGGCATTAAAAAGTAAAAATTTTTGACGGTAGGGTTATTATGGCGATATAAAGGGTGGTATTTTGTGGCCGCAATTAACAAATTTTTTAAATCAATGTTTTTCAACATTTTCACAGAACTGTATCATTGAGATGCTTAATGCCATGTTTTAAATAAATATAACATATAGAAAAAAAAAAGAAATAACAATAGTAACAGAATTTTTTATAAAGATTTAAAGAAAGATTGTAATATTCACCTATATTTCTTCCGTGTCTAAGTCAAAGTTATTTAGATGTTTAAATACAGATAATGCATCGTCATTATCGTAATGCATCGTCATTATTTTAAAGCGATACTCATCTAAAAAATTAAAATTATTAGCTCTTTATGAACACTGCTGTCTGATACACTAAGAAAAATGAAACATACTTAAAAATCTTTTCGACATTTTTATATAGAATGTTTAAAATGTTTAAAATGTTACTATGCACTAAATAAATACACTAAATAAATACACTAAATAAATAAATAATATTACACAACGCACTATAAAATAAAATAATAGAAAAACAGAAACACTATAGAAAACGTTTATGGACTGCACTGAATGTTTCGCTCTGCTCGCTTCGGAAAAGACTGATCTAATGAAGCGAAAGACGTAGTGAGAAAACCTATTCCAATCTTAAGTGTCTACGATGCATAATACTAACAAGAGATAAGGTTTCCTTTAAGAAAACATCCCAGTTACGGTCCACAGACATTGAAGGAGTTTAGGCGGCGCGGCGCTGTGGGTTCAGGTCCCAAACGCAACGTCCAAATACGTCGGACGCTTTTATTAAAATTAAAATAGAGTTAAAAGTAGCAAGAGGTAGCAGCTAAACTTTGCATATTCTTTTTAACAATTGTTTAAACTTTCATATAAAGTAAGTCCAAAGTCTAGCACTTTTAAGCATTTTTTTAAAACCCTTTTCAAAGCTTAAATTGTTATAAACTTTGCAATATTTGTTTATGGATTAAAAACTGTTTATGACGGCATTTAAAACTTGAAGTACATCTACTAACATATAAAAAACCATAATTATAACTTGTTTCCTGATATTCTATAAGTGGTATTTAAAACGTTTAATTGAACTTTGAATTTTATGATTTTGTCTTTAGAACGCTGTATCTCATTACAGAATTATCTAAAATCAATAATATTCTGGATTTAAGAGTTTTGAAGGGTTACCAGTTTATAGAAAAAAAAATTTTTTAAATCTATTAACCTTGAAAAATTGACTTTTGGCCAGCAAAACCGGGTTTCTGGACCACTGTGCGGTGGCCCGCTGGTCTCCGGCCTTGCCTGCGTAATTTGTTCTGATTTCTCAGTGCTGAGTTTGCACTTTTGTGTTTTGGTTACTTCTTGAGCCGTTGCTCAATGCTGCATATACATTCTTAATTGGGGTCACAACAATATGTACATATGTATTATGTGTCCTCGTACATGGGATTCTTCTGAAGAGTGTATGTACAATTTACTATTGTTGAAGTTTTTCAATTACCAAAAGTAGATCAGAACCTTCAAAAACAAAACAAGACGGTACAATTTTAGTAAGCGTGATTGTAATGCAATCATATATTGTTGATGAAAAAATGCACATCACGACAGTATGCAACTGCAATGGCGCGGGAAAATTTGAGACCATTTTAAAAATAATAGCACGTCCCGGTTTTACCCAGGTACCCGGTTTTGTCCGAGTTTCCCCTACACTTATCCCATATTATATCGCGACCGTGTAATTCACTGTCATCTGTATTGAAGCCCTATCAGGCCAAATGACGGGCTATAAAGCGAAGAGTCAAGACAACTTCTATGTCGGATTTATCGCACGTGTATGCCTGAGACTGTGTAAGCTGCAGAGCATAAGGAGCGCCAGGATGAGCCGGGGCTACCTCGATTAACCCCCGTTTCAGCTGGTTAGAAGCAATCTGGATCCCACTATGTGGCAATCATGGCCTTGCAACCTTATGAATTGGAGAAAAAAGTGACTGACGCACGTGACAGCTAGATACGCTATAATGGATTGCAAAACGGATGTTTCAGGTAATACACCTAAATGTAATCGAAAACACCTTACCGGTATTACAGTCCTCATTTAGTAGAGTTCCATTTTGTAGAATTAACATGCAAACTTCAAGACGACTGTTTAAGCACTTTTAGTTAAGATACGGTTTACGTTCGTAATCATGTATAAATCGAGTAGGCAGTTTTAACTTGGTAGGTACAGTGAATACCATAACACCGTTAACTGAGTTCACGCAAAAGTAATAAAACGCGATGCAAACAGTTTAGGAACAAAGATTGTAACAAAATTTTTAATTCTATAAATATAAATTCTTCGTTCAGATCATGTTTTCGTTCTTTCAAGTTGATTTCTGTTCAATCCACTTAAATTTGACTGTAAATAGAGCACGCCAAAATAAATTGATGCAACTGGATGCGCATGTATAGTTAAATGAGATGGAGAATTCTTGAAGCTCTTAATTCAAGCTTCTAAATAAACTAGCTAACAGACGTTACTTAAGAGTATATTATTACCTTAATAGACATAATTAGAGTTCATTGGATAGATACGAACCATACAAGCAGGTATCGAAACTGTGGCAGTTTGCATCTCAGCAGATTCGTAACGTACATAATGATTGCGAAACAGTGAATTATTCGCGCGCAGAGGTATTCATTGCGAGGCCATAAAACGCACGTATACGCTCTTATGGACCAGCAGTTGAATGTACGGAAGCACAAATCCACAAGCCGTGGACAAGCTATGAATTTTCTTAACCGATACAGCCGAACAGCCGGTCAGATGCCCTCAGTGACACCCATTAGCCCGTGCTCTTGTCGGAGCATTGAAATTATTAATTGATGCAATTAGCAAGCGGTCGGCTAGTGCCGTTTAAATGTCAAAACGTCGCCGTAGCCGGTTGCCGTTGGTGGACACCGTTCAGCTTGGGTATCGCGCGCTATGCGTCGGTTCCCTTCTTTATCAGACCAGTTGCAACACGTGCACCGTGCACGATCCCGACGAGGCAAATTCCAAAACTGTTCGCGCCCGCGCGGGGTGATTTAGCTACAACGGCTGGCTCTAAACTGCCCATTTCCCACGATGCGTTGGTATTTAGATTTCGTCTTAGGACCAATTTACACTATCCGTTGTTGTGCCCAGCCAACACCCAAAACGCGATGTCTTAACGATGCATCAGCAAAGAGCACGTTAGACGCGAGCCAAGGTAAAGGCGCGGTCTGCTAACTCAGCATCGCGGAACATTCCGTAGCTCCGCGACGATGTTGCTAACCAGACCATATATGGGAGTGCGCGAGCACTCCCCGCGACAACTAATCGAGATACCAAAACCGCTCGCTGCCGCGAGGCGGACGGATTCGGACACCGATTGTCAAACTGTAATGATCGGAGAATTGTAACCAAGTTGTAATCTCAGTCGAGTTCGATAGTTAGCCAATAAACGGAGTGCTATTGATAAATAGCCCGGCGAATTCTAATTCCTTAAACTGCTCACGAATCCTGCGCAAAATCCCACACAACACCGTCTCACCTACCACCGTGCTGTCAGCCATCCATCAACTTTTTTGCTACTTGACAGGATCTGTCTAGTCGACACGACAGTCCGTTCCTACAGTCCCTACCCTCGCCTAGAGAATCTGATCTTGACAGTATCAACCGCCTATCTGTCCCCACGGTGTCATTCAGTTATTAATCAGCAAATTTATGGTTTCCTAACTTTAGTGCAGTAGTCCATTCCATAAGAGATTGAAACTGTTTCAGTGTTGTCTTCTGACCCCTGAAGAAGCTACTGCAATGCTTGCGAAATGTCGGGAAATCTCTTCACAGCAGTGTCCTATAGGACGCATAAAAGCCTCAACACTGAGAACTGTGGACTGAAAGAAAAAATGTTTTAATTTGTAGTATACATTGTGTGAAATTTTAATGCATTTTCTCCTAAAGCGGCAGGATTGGTGAAAGTGGTTATGTTTTTACTACACCAGTGTAGTAATATTTGGTTCTGAAGACTTGGTAAAAGCGACAACTTCGTGTGCTGATTTTTACTACACGAATGTAACAAAGTTGGAACTTCGTTCAAACTAAAAAGAGCTTTTCTTTATGGAAATACTGAGGTGTGCTGGGACACGGGGAAGGCTGGGTGTAGGATAGATAAGAGAATATTATTAGTTATACAAAGTGTTGACGACTGGAGGAGGAAACTTCGGGATGGAAGAAGAGAAGGGGTCACGGAGATTTTCGCTTTGGACCATCGGATCAACAAAGACTTGCTTCATTATCTCAGTAGACCTATGCTGACGGACCCGCGCTTGAGTTGTGGAAGATTATTTCGGAACTCGTATTATATACGAACAGAGCTAGGATCAGGCACTAGAAAAAGACGATTCTTACGAGAACACTCTAGCGGAAGCCCTATGAAACTAGACCTATGCTCAGTAACTGCTAACCACGGACCTAAAGGATTGGTCAGGATTCTGAGGGGTTGAAGCAAAAGATGGAAGGGGTATTAATTGTCAGCCATCTTGTGTGGTTAAAACTGTGGTGCGCTCTATAGACAACTTTAATTACTAGTGTAGCGTCTGTAAGATACACCGACCTAACCTAAAGGACTGAGCGTAAAGTAGATCTATGTCGTTATTGATTCTACACATCGAAACTTTTTAAATTTCTTATAAAAACATTGATAACTTTACATAACACATCTTTCATGATAAGAAATACGTAGAAACAAAATTATTACACAAGTCACAATTGACTCAGAATGTACGTAATTCAATTGTATGTAGAATTTTAAATACTGCCGCGACGTTATATAGATGGCAGCACTAGTTTAACCACTCAAGATGGCTGCAAGTCAAATCCCTCCCCGCTCACAGCTTCACCCCTCTTGCCTATAGATGTATGTACTTTACGTTCAGTCCTTTAGGTCCGTGCTGCTAAGGGCTAGGCCCATAACAAATACCTATGTCTGGAAATATGTTTTTATAATGTTAACTATACCATTTTTTGGATGTTTATGCGATATTCATTGAAAGGCATGGAAAGATAGCTCCTAGAACACAGTTGTCGGAATGATATCGTTTAGGTTACTTTTTTCAATTAACTTATATGTACCTTTTTCAGATATCTTTCAGATACCTGCAGACATTTTTAGTTAACTGCGTTTAAATATTTGAAAGTCTTTATTTTAGTGGACACGGGACGTCACGACAACGCTAAAGGCCAAGCAAATTGAGGTTATGTCACGAGACGCCGCTTCTTTCCAAAGCGTAGGATACACGCTATTGTACATATACAGGGTGTAACAAAAATGTTGCAGTTCCTTGAAGGGGGTGATTCCTGGTGATTCCTGAGGTGCTTTTAAACAACTTTTTCCTTAGCGAAAATGTCAGGTGGGGCTTTGTTAACGAGTTATTAACGAAAAACACCGACCAATCGGGGATCGAGAATGATGGCGGGCCAATACTACTCACAGCTGGAGCCCGCGCTAATATTCATCCACTGTACTCGCTCCCTGATTGGTCGGTGTTTTTCGTTAATAACTCGTTAACAAAGCCCCACCTAACATTTTCGCTAAGGAAAAAGTTGTTGAAAATCACCTCAGGAATCACCCCCTTTTAGGAACTGCAACATTTTTGTTATACCCTGTATATGTATAGATGTTACTGTGTATCACAGCCTTCCATAAATTTTACTACACTGGTCTAGTAAATTTAGAAACACATGCGCTATTTTTTCCTTTTAGTGTGGTAGAAAAGTACGCATTTCACTCTATCCTGCTTCTTTACTACGCAATGTAGTAATTTTTCCTCCAGGATTTTTCTCAGAGTATGATAGATAAAGCTTCAATAAATAATATTGTTAAACTATGATTTATCAATATTATTGATTGTGTGCGGATTCCTTTAACGATCCTGAAAACCGGCTCGGTTTCCCGGTGCGCGCGAATCCAGAAAAATTGTGATCGAAAGGCGCGACTAATCGTAGCATGACGACCGCGGGAGCAAAACCACCGCGAAATCTCAACCGACACACTCTTCCTCTCTTGATAAATTCAGATCGACGCTGATCAACAGTTTCAATTCGTCGTCGATGGAACGCTCGTCGTAGTTGTACGCTTCAAGGTAGAGATTATACAGGGTGTAACGTAAATGTTGCAAGACCTTGAAAGGGGTGATTCCCGACGTGATTATAAATAACTTCTTCTATCCGATTCAAGTTACCTAATGTAAAAATGTTATAAAAAATGTATTTAACAATTAAGTGACAATTAAGTACTGTTGTATGAACCTCAGTCAGAGATTTGGATAAGCTTCAAATAAAGAAAAGTCACTTTAACGTTCAGTACTCCGTTACGAATAAACCATTTGTTAAGTTTTAAATAAGTGTTGCTATTATTTCATCAACCCGAAACCTAACATCATTAACGTCAATAAAAATCTGATAAGTCGTAACTTATGTAAATTGAACGTCAAACGTTTATTATTAATTAATTGAAACTTGAGATGGCACATGAACGACCAGGATCGTTACAATGTCGATCTTTTTTACTACCGTGAGGAACTTGTTTTCGAACAGCAGTAAAAGGATGTCAATGTATAGGCACTTAAATCGATCGGAATATTTTGGTTCGACATGATGTAAATAACTCGTCACTTTAAATTCAACCGACGGGCAGCTTCATGTCTTGAAATTATAGTTGTTAAAGTGAATTTTTTCTTCTCATTTTAGATGGAATCTTGTACATATTTTAAGTATAACAATATTTCAGCGTACCAACGCCTTAATGAGTACTCTTTCTCGCAATTGAGTACCAGCATCGCCATAATGAATGAATATCGGTTGAGTTATCACTCGAGGTGTATTATAAAGAAGACAACTAGCATAATGAATGTAGTTTCAACATTGGACAAAATTGAACAGCTGAAATGGACAATAATTATTAAGTCTAAGACACGTAGTGAAAAAATATTGAAACCGAACTAACAATAAATTGAAATTAAAGTGCAATACTTTGTATTACCATTATCATACAATTCATATATGCAGAATTTTCATGAAAGAGGTGATTACTTCCTTGCAAAATTTATGTTTACAACAAATAATTGTCAAAAGTAAAAGCAGAAATATAGTACTACGTTAATGTGAAATATTTTGCATGATGTTTCTGCAGAAAATGCAGACACATTGAAAACAAGACTTCAAAGATTTACTTGTAATTGAATGAAAATGTTTATTCGTCTCAATAACAGGCGTGATTTATTTCAAGATACACGCATTAATTTAGTTAGAATGGTAGCAAGAAATTTGCTGGATATTCAACAAATGAGAGGTTGCAGTGCAGTACTATGCTTAATTAAAATAAATGGGCGGAGGTAAATGAAGTTCGAGAAGACCCGTTTATATGATCAAGTGTTGCTTCACACGAAAGTGAAGATATTCTTACACGTAACATCAAGAAACTTTACTAATATAATTTGAATTTTCTGTCACACCAATAAGATTCAGATATTATTATTGAATAATGTATTCTATTCTGTTTCGATTATTACGATTATTCATTAAAAGATGTAGATGCAATGGCATATAAATGTAGCTGTCTTAATTACCTCTTCATTAATAATTGCTAAGGAAATAAATTTATCTAGAAAACTTTGTGTACATCGTTAGTAACAAATTCTATTTCGTGATGAACTCTGATAAATATTATTTTTGTAAATTAAATTCATAAATTTCATAATAATGTCAAAATGATATCAACGCTAATTTCGTTACTTATTCGTAGATATTTTTTTAAATTTAATACAATAATATTTACGTAATAGTTATATGGCGCGATACAACGAAAAATAAATTATTTTCCTGTTTTAATTTTCTGTTACAAATTCTTCAACCAGGAAACTTACAACGTAATTTATATTAACAAAGTAAGTCCTACAGAGGTAACCATAAATTACCTGTTCGTAGGTCTGATACTTATTTAAGTACAAACTTAAAACTAAAGTAACAAACTTAAAAACTAAAATAAACTTTATTTATTTACGCTTAACATAATGTATAAGTAATAATTATTATAATCTGATAACACTTCCTTGCGATGCATAACACTCTGGCACCAACAGCTACAGGGTGTAACAAAAATGTTGCACGTCCTTGATAGGGGTGGTTCCTGAGGTGATTTTAAACAACTTTTTCCTTAGCGAAAATATTAGGTGAGGCTTTGTTAACGAGTTATCAACGAAAAACATTAGCCAATCAGAGAGCGAGAACAGTGTATAAACTTCGACGCGGGCTAGATCTATGCGTAGCATTACTAATAGTCTTGTTAATTGGAAAAGTCTTAGTAATGGTATACTTTTGTTTCTAGTCACACTATTTGAACTCAGAAAGTAATTTTTTAGTTTACTATAATGAAAAAGGACAGACTCTAATAGAAAAGCCTGCGTTAAATTTAGTAGACATTTGTTGATATTGGTGTCTTTATTCTGTGTTATAATTTTTAAAAGTCTGTTTTGTACGCTTTGTATTTGGTTTAAATTTATTTTGTATGCTCCCCCACCCCCCATGCAATTATACCTCTATATTTATTGTTTAGACCTTAATTTGTTACAATGATAAACTACAAAAAATCATTATTTCACAATTTTTAATACTAATTCCAACGTGTTTCCCACACATTTCTACGTTCCATCCTGTGCGCTTCGAGACCATAAACAAGTTGATCATGCTTACGTGATATCTAGAGCGGCTAACGCGGTGATCTACTGTGCCTCGACAATGGGATACTGTAAATTCAAAGAGATCTGTGGGATACCGACGACTGAACCGACCAAAAGGAACGGAAAGAAGGGAAATGTCGAAATACTGAAGCAAACGAGGTGGAAAAAAATACTCACTAGCGAAACGACAACACTTAACCCCCGGGTATTATCACTCTTGCTTTGGTATAGATATTCGCAAGTCCATGAAAGGAGGAACCAAGTTTTATGATCCTGAATCGTACGAAAGCGAAATGGCGAACGAAGGAAGAAGGACGACCAAAGTGGACGGGTCCGAGGTTTACGATCCTGTCTACGATCTCTGATAGAGTCGTGTCTGTCAGTTTGCATATGTTCGTGCCACGACGTTGACCGATGCCTTCTTCTCGATCACTCCACAGACGTCATCGACAATCTATACTGGGTGGTCCAAGTACAGGCGAGCAAACGTGACACGATTGCTTGTACTATCTGCGCTAAAAGTGCAAGAAGAATGCGTTCCTGGGCAACGTGTTTCGCATTTTTCTTCCTACCATTCGGGATTGATCAAATTATTATTGGTTTTTTAAAAAATGGTAAACGTTCCTTTTAAATTTTCTTCGAATAAAAACTATAATTATACTGATTATAAATATAATTAAGATTATAAGGTGAATGTCCCAATTTCTGCTCATTTAAGCGTTCACTCGTTATGACAAGGATATAAAAAATTTGTTTCCAGTAAAAATTTGTAAAGTAATTGATTAATACCTCGATAATGAATCAATTGATTCAAAAATATTTTAGAAAGATGTTATATGACGTATAATTATTAATAATGGCTAATTCAATGTAGTACTCTAAATGTCCGTATTTCTGCTCACGACAAATAACTCACAAAAAATCCAGTAAAAATCCAGAGTAAAATACAGTAAACGGGTTTAAGTATTAAATACGATTTATTTCTGCACACACTACATTCGGTTCAATTATCGAATCACAATGAAATTGCTGTTCTTTAGTCTAAGCAGTAAGAATACGATCAGAACGAGTGAGTAAGTTCCTTGTTCTAAAATTTTTTTCGTTGCTTACATAGCACTTTCCTTTTAACAAACATGTGCATCTCTCGCATGAATGATCAAACAGCTTATAATTATTTTTTTACAATTATAGTACAAACGTAACATTTATAATAATAAGAAAAATACGAAGTGATTAGAAATCGGGACATGAGCAGAAATTGGGACATTTACCTTACTACAAATTAAAATCATTAAAATGTCGGAAAAGAATTTTTATTTTGACGTTGTTATGCTGTTATCTTTTTAGTTAAACAATGCGCTTTAAAAAAAATACTTAAAATATATTTATTCCAGTTTTGTAGCAACAATTATTATACAATCTTTTAACAATTTTGATAGTTTCTAGATATTTCTATAAACACAAAGACATTGGAGTAGAGTTACTTAGTCATTAATTAGCAGAAACTCATTAAGGACTGATTTTTCACCTAAGCAATATATCCGTTCTTCTCTTTCTTCAATAGTATCATGAACAACAAATACTAATCTGAAAATATACTGTTAACTTACCCCACATACTAAGTTAAGAAATACAAGTATTCTCCGCTTAGTGGTCGCATTTTTTCTCCAGTTAGTGGTCGCAAGTTATCCCCACCAATTCTTGGAACTAGGGTTCGGCGGATTGAACATCTGCTTTCGCTTGTAAGATAAATAAACTGAGTGGAGACCCAGGGTCGGTAATAATCCCACCATAAGTGCCACCATAAGTCCATTGGTGAAAAAATCGTACTGTATTTCAGTACCTAAAACATGTCTTTTTGAAGTGTTCTACCGACTTCAGGATCTCTTTACATCGTCCTGAGCACGATGGTAAACAAACTTTTTCTTTTCTCACTCAGACTCGATACTTCGCTCTCTGTCCCTGAATTCATTAAGAGGGAATGGGTCCCGGCAAAAAAAGTTCCACCTCTTCCGTTTAGTAGTCGCATTTCGGTCCGACCCTGCGACCACTAACCGGAAAATACTGTAATTGAATGTGCTTTTGCGAGGACGGTAATCAATGTTTTAGTGTGTTCTTAATGAAACTGTTTGCGACTAATGAAAAAGAACTATGTATGTATATCGTGAAACGCTGAGCATGAAGTCGTTCGTCTAATGGCGGAAATAAACATGCAAAATAGTACAAAGGTCCGCGAAAAGATAAGGTTCTATTTACGTAGGATCGTGTACCGCATCCACCCCCCACGATCCTCGCGGCCTTTTCATTGAGCCGCGACACATAAAACAAGAGGATACTGTTCCCACTTTTATGACTGGCTCGTTATTTACCTGAGAAAACTATTGGACGAAGACTTCGCGTCTTTAATTGGTCAACTTCCTTTCAAGACTGTTTACCCCTAGGTGCCAAACTAATTTTATCACTGTCAACATAGCTTAGAACGAAGTCTCGTTAACGTTTGCATGTAGACATGTAGAACAACTTATTGAAGTATCAAAAAATTTATACGAGTTGCGCATTCACAAAAAATTAAAGTTTCATGAATCCACAAGTTCTAAATAATTTATAGTTTTCAGTTTAAGTGAACTAATTGACAAAAATGTTAAGAAGAGAATAAGCGTACGTAAGTGCTAATATACATTTTTTTTTTTTTTTATTATCAACCATGAGTAATTACAATTTAGGGTTTATTTTTAAGAGGATCACTAACTAGTAGTTCTAATATGTATGCACCTATTTCTTTAAATTTAGTTGGTGAAATTTTATTAGATATATGCAACATAGTGAAATACATTTGTATTTATGAATTAATTCAGTAATTACAATACAATATTTGATTTTATTGTTATATTGAATTCAAACGAAGTAAATATTGCTTTCTTGCTCAACCAATATTTTTTATACCTTTTTATCTAACCGTGTAACCTTATCGTGTAACCGACGTCGACCAGGACAGAAGTATGACGCATTTTTTAATACGCAGCATTAGCTTTCGCGACAAGGACACGCGCTTTCCTCGCGTTGTGCAATTCGCTGCAAGGGTACGCGTTATGCACTTATAGCCGAAGGGGCGTTCGCGGAAATTTCTCGAATCTCCGACATCGATGGATATGACGCAGTTTTAATAGGTTGCATCATTTGCTTTCGTCGCGACAAGGACACGCGCTTTCCTCGCGTTGTACATTTCGCTGCAAGGGTACGCACTTTCTTCGCGTTGTGCAATTCTCTGCAAGGGTGCGCGTGCACGTGGTCGCCGCGCTGCTGCGAGCAAGCGAGAACGAGCGTGCGCTAGACAAGGACGCCGCGATATGCGGGCGAGCAAGCGAGAGCGAGCGTGCGTAAGAAAAGGATGATGTATTGTAAAAGAAGCAAATATGTAACTGTTTCTTCTACGTATCTAACTGAATAAACACCTTTTGTATACCATTACTTCGCATACTCCTTTTTTCGTACCATCCAGTATACATGAACATTTCTTAAATTAATTTTTTCTCCTCTTTCAGTATTACTCAGCATAAGTATGTATATTCTATAGACGGAAAGCAAAACAGGAAGAAGAACGCTGCGTGCGGTACCCTATAATATCGCGTGGCACGGATTTCACGGTGATAACTCGGTTGCTGCTGCAACAATATACCCACTGAGCACACGATATCCTGAGGAAAGCGCAAAATGTCCCAGACTGACCAAGGCGATCCCAGGGATATCCCACCAGGATATCTTAGGATATCCCACCAGGATATCCGTAGGATATGGTAAAATAACCTAGGGACATCCTAGGATATCGTAGGATATCCCAGCACGATATCCTAAGATATCTCATCAGGATATCCCTGGGATATCGCATACGGATATCCTAAGATATCTCATCAGGATATTTCTTAGAACGTTGCAAAATGTCATAGGACACAGCTCGGCGAAAGAACAAGAAGAAAGCAGATGACGTAACCTTCAAATACTTGCTGAAATGAACAAGTAATTTCGACCATTGTTGTAGTTTATGGATTATGTTAATTGGTATAAAATTTTCAAATTCTGTTCTACGTTTACGAATTTTTGCGAATCGATGTATATAACCTGACCTCGAAGGTTAACTTAATAGCTAACCTGGATCCGTCACTGTATACTATCAAGTAAATGTATCTTTACTATGGTATCGGAACTTTCAGGTCAACTTATACGAGCAAATAACATAACACCAAACAACGGAACAGTTTAGCCGAGCTGGTAAAGGTGCATCTTTGTCAGTTTCTCGCAAGTTTTTCAAGGTTCATCTGTTCGAACCCCGGCCTGTGAGTTTTCGTTTTTCACCACCTTCTCCTACGATTTGAGATGTGTACAACTTACAACGATTATAAATATACGACACAGCGAGATAATAAACGCCACGAGAAAGATAAAGTAAATTTGGAACCAAGCTAAAACTATTTCTTTATATATCCGTAGAATGTCGGTCTGGGATATCCGTAGGATATCGGTCTGGGATATCCGTAGAATATCCCAAAGGTGTACACTTTCACATCCCCTGCATATCCCACGGATATCAGGGATATCTCTGGGACATCGCGATATCCCAAAATGACGTCCCTGCGATATCCGTGGGATATCTTGTGCTGTGTAGGTATCGAGGGGACAACATACGCAGACACATTCCAATAACGAACGTTACTGAATGTTCGCATTTCTTTTCTTTTCCCTAATGAAGGTTGCTGTCAACGCGGGATTTACACACTTCGCGCAATTCGGCGCAAGGGTACGCGCCGTGCAATTCGCCGAAGGGGCGTTCGTGAAATTTCTCGAATCCCCGACGACGATGGATATGACGCATTTTTAATACGCAGCATCATTTGCTTTCGTCGCAACAAGGTCACGCGCTTTCCTCGCATTGTGCAGTTCGGCGCAAGGGTGTTCGCGCTAGAGAAAGACCGCCGCATCGACCGCGCTTCTTCGTAACCGTCAAAGTTACAGCGCACACTTTGAATCGTTTCTCGCAATCCCGTGGCACCCTATAAGCGCAGATATCCGTTAAATTATTTTTTCGATATTGCGCACATTCGTACGAAAGAATAAACACGCGGCTTCTATATTATTCATCAAAGGCGCGCATACGAGGGATCGGATTTTACCGAGATAACGCGCGAACATAGCTCGAGGTCAAACGCGACAATACGCGGAAATAGTCTTAGAAAGAGACGTTGCGATGCATGAAAAATTCGTTACGGAAATCGCGGCTCCCCTCTCATTGCTCCTCGCGCACCGTGCCAACAAGCACAGCGGTACCCCTCCCCTTGCCCCGCTTCACCCCCGCGTCGGCAAGCGCAACGTACCCCTCCCCCTTACCCCGCTTCACCCCCTCGCCCACAGTTGGTCCAGAATCGGCATAGTATAGCTACTCACGTCCATGAAAAGGGTAATTCCTGGGGTGATTTTGAACAACTCTTTCCTTAACGAAAATGTTAGGCGGGGCTTTGATGAAAAACATCAACCAATCAGAGAGCGAGAATAGTAGGCGGACCTTGGCGTCGGCGATGGCGGACCAATGCTACGCATAGTTGTAGCCCGCGCCGAAGTTCGTATACTGTATTAACTCTTTGATTGGTCGGTGTTTTTTGTTAATAACTCCTTAACGAAGCCCCACCTAACATTTTCGTTAAGGAAAAAGTTGGGTAAATGTTCACTTTAGGGTACACCTCACCGATTTTGATGAAACTCGACTGTGTTATAAAACTCGAAATTCTGAACAACTTTTTCTTACACATATAACCGCCGTTCGGCTTTCGTTTTCGAGTTATACACAAAAACAGTTTTGTTAATTATTCGAAATTGAAGCGACCACACCGATTTTGATGACCATGAAATATGTTCTCAAGGTCATCATTCTATACAACTTTTCTCTATACATATTATCGCTGCTGGGCTTTAATTTCCAAGATATTCGCAAAAAATGTGATCGGAACTAGGTCTGGGTTAGATTCCTTTTTGCGAATATCTCGGAAACTACAGTCGACCGCCTAGTATATGCGTAGCAAAAAGTTGTTTACAATGATGACCTTGACAACATATTTCAAGGTAATCAAAATCGGTGAGGTCATCCCAATTCCGAATAATTAACAAAACTGTTTTTGTATACAGGGTGGGGCAATAACTATTAGCACTTCAGATATCTCGGAAACTATAAGTTTCACAGAAATATTTGACCAAATAAAATTGCACAGTACGAAGAGGGCCATTCGGTGGTGATAATAGTGTTTTTGCAGGTGGAGGTACTTCGGACATTTGAAGGTCACCTCCATTTTTTTAAATGGATCGGTATGTTTTTGCTTCCGTATCATGATAGAGGATCTTAAAACGAGTTCAACGACCTATTACATAAGGTCATTGAAGGTCACAGAAAGTAGAGAAAGGCGATAATCTTACGGTTTTGGTAGTAAATGAATCGCCTTCCTCTACTTTCTGTGACCTTCAATGACCTTATGCAATAGGTCGTTGAACTCATTTTAAGATCCTCTATCATGATACGGAAGCAAAAACATACCGATCCATTTAAAAAAATGGAGGTGACCTTCAAATGTCCGAAGTACCTCTACCTGCAAAAAAACTATTATCGCCAACAGATGGCCCCCTTCGTACTGTGTAATGTTATTTCAGCAAATATTTCTGTCAAACTTATAGTTTCCGAGATATGTGAGGTGCTAATAGTTATTGCACCACCCTGTATAACTCGAAAACCGAGGCCGACCGATGGTTACATGTATAAGAGAAAGTTGTTCAGAATGATCAAACAAAATGATTAAAAAAAGGTCCCATCAAAATCGGTGACGAAATAGCGTTTTTACAAGTTTAACTAGCGGCGGTTTTTGGCGAATATGTCGGAAACCAAAGCAGAGCGGCGGTTATATGTATAGGACAAAGTTGTTCAGAATTTCGGGTTTTATAATATATCTAAATTTCATCAAAATCGGTGAGGTGTACCCTAAAGTGAACATTTACCAAAAATTGTTTCAAATCACCTCAGGAATCACCACTTTCAAGCACGTGTAACATTTTTGTTACAATCTGTATATAGCACTTATTATTTTCTGTGTCTAACATATAAAAAAAATTATATTTATAACATTTATTATGAATTAACTTATGAATTAATGCTCATATTATGACTTATGTTTTGAACTTATAACAGCACAATGTTTGACATGCAATAGTGTAACCGTATATTTGAACGTCAGTTACGGTTACATAATATAACGCGAAACAAAAACGCGCAGCCACGGGCATAGGACGGTCAAAGGCGACGGATAAATAAACTCGAACGTTGGGAATTTAAAATCCCAATGTCACAATAGGAGAGTGTCAATCCCGCAGGAGGAGAACATCGACGTCGTCGGCCCCCCCGTCAGGACGGCGGGTGCGCGCGCAACCAACTTCCCCGATGATCAGGATCGAACGCGCTCGATGCCGCTGTCCGATTCCGGCACTCTGCGATCGGTGCGCGACCAAAACGGGTCAACCCAATAGATCAGAGAATTCGTAAGAGAGTCCGTCGACGGGAGCCGGTGCAGGGCACGCCGCCAGCGTCAGGGAACCAGCGCAGGTGTTGCACTTGTTAGAGCCTCATAGAGAGCCATCCGTGCCAACCCGCGAGCTCCAAACGATTCTCAAGTTTGGGGCCATCGTAGAAGTCAAAATTATAACAAGCTTATAATAATCTATTCACTATAAGTGAAATTTACTTAGAAAACCATAGAGGACTCAATCTTAGAGAACTCAGAAGTGAGCAGGCGGCTCCCGTCCACGATACGCGTAGAATAAAGAGAGAGTGTGTGTGTTTCAGTAGGGAGGTAAGAGCTATAGGATAACGAAATTGCAGAGCTTCGTGACCGATCCATCCCAACGGGTGTCTCAGCACCAAGCTCTTGTCAATTGAGTAAATAGTAAAGGTGTGAGGCCCAGTCAGCGTGGTCTGCCTTCCCCGTTCTCGGTACCGGGCAAGGGATTTTGCACGTTTGATTGGGAGTAGCATCGGGAGAAAGAAAGCGGCCAGAGTGAAGCTACTGAGCGACGGATGGGAACACGGTTCACCCAGAGGGTGCCCCAAAATCCCATTTCGCCGCTTCACTGCGACACACGGGCGTCAGCAGTCCTTTCATCCATTGTGTAGATGCAACGTGAGAAACTCAATTTATTTTACAAACAAGGAAACACATACACTCCTCCATCGGCTAGAAAGAGCGATATTCCGGCGTTTGCGTATGAGCAAGAAACTTGTGTATGAATGAACGTTAGAAAAGACTTATTGATTATAAGAATTAAAGTACGAGTAACCAAAATTCACCGAGTCTAAATTCAGGAGACTTCCCGCCTTCCAGTGCCTGGAGGCACGAATCCTATTCAAAATCCGACAATCTCTATTTTGTTAACCGGTAGATTTTGTTGTATCAGGAAATAATTTCCTCAGTTCAAAAAGGAGGAGCGAGAAAAATAATTACGGTTACATTGGCGCCCGAACAGGGACGGTGAAGCGCTGAAGGAAGACAAGGTGAATTTAAAATAAAGTAAACATGCCGAACGATAAACGTGCAAAGACACGGAAACAAACAGGCGATGTCCCGGGAACGGACGATACAGATCCGAACGCGTCGTACGAAAATATTCCGTTAGGGACGCGTCTCATGAGGTCACCCAACCCAATTTCAAATATTCCTCGTCAAGAAATAACGAACGTGCAACCAAGCGCGAATGCACAAATATCTAGTCGCGATAGTACCGCAAATGAAAACATTGAGATGAACGACAATAACGATTTAGCTTCTAATTACGAATTACCGGCACCGCGTTATGATGAGCCACCTAATGGAAATCATCGAACGCGATCTAACGATAGCATACACTTAGAAGCGATAGCTCGCATGGTTTCAGAAATGCAGCGTAGCATGACTGAACAATTTAATAGGATTAAGGATTTAGAAAGAAAGGTATCGTCCCGACCGAGCGCGCAGACAGAAAATTTCGAGCCGGTCATAACAAGACACATAAGAACTGCCGAGACAAACACCGCGCGCGACGCGTCAACACGACCACTAACACAGATATATAACGCGAACACGAATAATACGGAATTCTCGGTAAATAGGCCCGCGAGACGAGACACGCGACGAGACGCTATCGACACAATGCGTTCGGATTCAACGATGTCTGTGTCGAATCGTCCATTTGTTATGAAACCGAAATTGCCCACATTCGAAGGAAACACGCAAGATCGTCCGTCGAAATTCTTACGCGAATTACAGCGATTTATTGAGGCAGGTCGTGTGCCAGAATACGACTTAAAGTTTATCATTACGCAAGCGCTCACCGGAGTTGCTAGTGAATGGTGGGATTTAGTCGTGGATAGCATTGGCGATTGGCAGCAATTTTCGCAGGCATTTCTAAATAGGTTTTGGAGCGCAGCGACACAGAGAAAGGTTCGCGAAAATCTCGAGGTCGGGTCGTACCGAGCTGATTCAGGTTTAACAAGGGTCGCCTACGCGATGAAGATGATTGCGTTAGCAAGGGACGTTGCTCCGTCGAAACCCGATGATGAAATCGTGTTAACGATAGCTCGGCACTACACGCAAACGATTGACGACTGTGTGGTAGGACAAAATATCGTTACTATTGAGGGCTTCTTAGGTTTATTGGAACGGTTCGATAATGGCGGCACCGTAAATCGTGTAAAATACTTTCCAAACCCGCGACTTACTAGTGAAGGTTTCACGGGAGGGGGAAACAATCCAGCCCAGAATCAAAACCAGGGGAAACCTCGATTCACAGAAAATTCACAACAACTAGTTAACAAAGGAGGTCAGTTAAACCGCCCAAATAACGATGCGAGGAAATTCATGGATCGACAAAATAACGGTCCAAGGCAGTGGGAAAACCAAAGACCTAGCCAGACTAGACCCATAAGAACGATAATACCAGAGGAGTTCATTCAAGAAGAAACAGAACTTAATCAGGCGACTTCACAGGAGTCGGAAAACTAGAACGGAGGACTCCAATGAAAGGTCAAGAAGAATCCCCGAGCTTGATAAAAGAATCCTCCGCGATAACCAAAGGGGAATGTATCGAGCTGCACATGAGCACAGCATTCAATGATCCGCGAGCAGAGCTGGTGGATGAGGACGTGGAAAGTGAGGGAACGATCATCAATGTCCACGAAAGTCCAAAAATCCTAATAGATTTGGAAGGCATTCGCGTAAAGGCGCTAATAGATACTGGAAGCGTGGTTACTGCAATCTCAGAAGATTGGTACAATCAAAACATATCTCAACTAAGTAAATGTCCCATGCTGCCCATCAGCAAGACGCGTATTGTGGGAGCGACTGGTGGCAGATCGGCCAGATTAAAAAAACAATTATGGGTGGAGATAAGACGAGAAGCGTTCCGTCTGGAAGCACCAATATTAGTAATTCCAGGACTAATATGCAATTGCATCCTTGGAATTGACTGGCTATGGAAAGCGGGAATGCAACTGGATTGTGCCAACGGCAAGTTAACTTTGGTGTCACCAACGGGAAATTACACTATCGAGATGAATCCTGAGATGGCGAACGAACAAAATATAATAACAATGAGTAGGGAAGTCGGGAATGAAAAGACGACGATGTCACCCGTGAATGGAAAAATTATCAAGGCTATGGAATCGAGTCAGGGATCAAAGGACGAGAAGGCGCGGAGACGGATGGAAAGGGCCAATAAGAATAAAAATAATGTCGAGTACAGAGTCGGAGATGCGGTCTTAATCAAGGCTAACCCTGTCTCGAATGCCGCCGATCGAGAAATCGCAAAATTTTTCCACCTCTTCGAAGGACCTTACGAACTCGCGGAAAAGAAGGGTCCCGCAACATTCGTAATCAAATACCCGAAAACAGAGAAGGTGAGAGGCACCTTTCACGCCTCACATTTTCGAAAATATCAGCGGGCGCACGAGGTAAACGAAGACGCCCAGAATAGGTCTTGACAAAAACTGTCCACATAACAAATAATGTGGAGCATCACAAGGAGCTCGGAAGGAAACTAGGTGTAAGAGTTGATTAGGACATAGAGTGCAAATGACTGTGCGTGCGAAACGTTTATTCAAAGTGGAGTTAGAATCTTTTCGTTTTCCTTTTGTTTTTTTTTGTTTTTGTACGCGTCATTGCTTTAACTATTCGCGCGTGAATAACTGTTAATTTTGTTTAATAACACCGAAAGTGTGTGTGATAGAGCGTGCGGTATGAACACGAATATGCGTTTCCGAAATTAGCCTAATGGCTTTGTGTTGGTAATGGTGAAGGGTAGTAAAATAAGCAGTCTAGCGTCGTATGTATAAGCCGCGAGATATCGTTAATGAGGAATGAAATGCGTCGCGATTAAAACAAGCGAATAAAGGACAATCGGACATAGTCAGCCTGAATTCGCGAATTAATTACGTATTCTCGAATTCAAAATTGGGGAGGGGTATATATGTAACCGTATATTTGAACGTCAGTTACGGTTACATAATATAACGCGAAACAAAAACGCGCAGCCACGGGCATAGGACGGTCAAAGGCGACGGATAAATAAACTCGAACGTTGGGAATTTAAAATCCCAATGTCACAATAGGAGAGTGTCAATCCCGCAGGAGGAGAACATCGACGTCGTCGGCCCCCCCGTCAGGACGGCGGGTGCGCGCGCAACCAACTTCCCCGATGATCAGGATCGAACGCGCTCGATGCCGCTGTCCGATTCCGGCACTCTGCGATCGGTGCGCGACCAAAACGGGTCAACCCAATAGATCAGAGAATTCGTAAGAGAGTCCGTCGACGGGAGCCGGTGCAGGGCACGCCGCCAGCGTCAGGGAACCAGCGCAGGTGTTGCACTTGTTAGAGCCTCATAGAGAGCCATCCGTGCCAACCCGCGAGCTCCAAACGATTCTCAAGTTTGGGGCCATCGTAGAAGTCAAAATTATAACAAGCTTATAATAATCTATTCACTATAAGTGAAATTTACTTAGAAAACCATAGAGGACTCAATCTTAGAGAACTCAGAAGTGAGCAGGCGGCTCCCGTCCACGATACGCGTAGAATAAAGAGAGAGTGTGTGTGTTTCAGTAGGGAGGTAAGAGCTATAGGATAACGAAATTGCAGAGCTTCGTGACCGATCCATCCCAACGGGTGTCTCAGCACCAAGCTCTTGTCAATTGAGTAAATAGTAAAGGTGTGAGGCCCAGTCAGCGTGGTCTGCCTTCCCCGTTCTCGGTACCGGGCAAGGGATTTTGCACGTTTGATTGGGAGTAGCATCGGGAGAAAGAAAGCGGCCAGAGTGAAGCTACTGAGCGACGGATGGGAACACGGTTCACCCAGAGGGTGCCCCAAAATCCCATTTCGCCGCTTCACTGCGACACACGGGCGTCAGCAGTCCTTTCATCCATTGTGTAGATGCAACGTGAGAAACTCAATTTATTTTACAAACAAGGAAACACATACACTCCTCCATCGGCTAGAAAGAGCGATATTCCGGCGTTTGCGTATGAGCAAGAAACTTGTGTATGAATGAACGTTAGAAAAGACTTATTGATTATAAGAATTAAAGTACGAGTAACCAAAATTCACCGAGTCTAAATTCAGGAGACTTCCCGCCTTCCAGTGCCTGGAGGCACGAATCCTATTCAAAATCCGACAATCTCTATTTTGTTAACCGGTAGATTTTGTTGTATCAGGAAATAATTTCCTCAGTTCAAAAAGGAGGAGCGAGAAAAATAATTACGGTTACATTGGCGCCCGAACAGGGACGGTGAAGCGCTGAAGGAAGACAAGGTGAATTTAAAATAAAGTAAACATGCCGAACGATAAACGTGCAAAGACACGGAAACAAACAGGCGATGTCCCGGGAACGGACGATACAGATCCGAACGCGTCGTACGAAAATATTCCGTTAGGGACGCGTCTCATGAGGTCACCCAACCCAATTTCAAATATTCCTCGTCAAGAAATGACGAACGTGCAACCAAGCGCGAATGCACAAATATCTAGTCGCGATAGTACCGCAAATGAAAACATTGAGATGAACGACAATAACGATTTAGCTTCTAATTACGAATTACCGGCACCGCGTTATGATGAGCCACCTAATGGAAATCATCGAACGCGATCTAACGATAGCATACACTTAGAAGCGATAGCTCGCATGGTTTCAGAAATGCAGCGTAGCATGACTGAACAATTTAATAGGATTAAGGATTTAGAAAGAAAGGTATCGTCCCGACCGAGCGCGCAGACAGAAAATTTCGAGCCGGTCATAACAAGACACATAAGAACTGCCGAGACAAACACCGCGCGCGACGCGTCAACACGACCACTAACACAGATATATAACGCGAACACGAATAATACGGAATTCTCGGTAAATAGGCCCGCGAGACGAGACACGCGACGAGACGCTATCGACACAATGCGTTCGGATTCAACGATGTCTGTGTCGAATCGTCCATTTGTTATGAAACCGAAATTGCCCACATTCGAAGGAAACACGCAAGATCGTCCGTCGAAATTCTTACGCGAATTACAGCGATTTATTGAGGCAGGTCGTGTGCCAGAATACGACTTAAAGTTTATCATTACGCAAGCGCTCACCGGAGTTGCTAGTGAATGGTGGGATTTAGTCGTGGATAGCATTGGCGATTGGCAGCAATTTTCGCAGGCATTTCTAAATAGGTTTTGGAGCGCAGCGACACAGAGAAAGGTTCGCGAAAATCTCGAGGTCGGGTCGTACCGAGCTGATTCAGGTTTAACAAGGGTCGCCTACGCGATGAAGATGATTGCGTTAGCAAGGGACGTTGCTCCGTCGAAACCCGATGATGAAATCGTGTTAACGATAGCTCGGCACTACACGCAAACGATTGACGACTGTGTGGTAGGACAAAATATCGTTACTATTGAGGGCTTCTTAGGTTTATTGGAACGGTTCGATAATGGCGGCACCGTAAATCGTGTAAAATACTTTCCAAACCCGCGACTTACTAGTGAAGGTTTCACGGGAGGGGGAAACAATCCAGCCCAGAATCAAAACCAGGGGAAACCTCGATTCACAGAAAATTCACAACAACTAGTTAACAAAGGAGGTCAGTTAAACCGCCCAAATAACGATGCGAGGAAATTCATGGATCGACAAAATAACGGTCCAAGGCAGTGGGAAAACCAAAGACCTAGCCAGACTAGACCCATAAGAACGATAATACCAGAGGAGTTCATTCAAGAAGAAACAGAACTTAATCAGGCGACTTCACAGGAGTCGGAAAACTAGAACGGAGGACTCCAATGAAAGGTCAAGAAGAATCCCCGAGCTTGATAAAAGAATCCTCCGCGATAACCAAAGGGGAATGTATCGAGCTGCACATGAGCACAGCATTCAATGATCCGCGAGCAGAGCTGGTGGATGAGGACGTGGAAAGTGAGGGAACGATCATCAATGTCCACGAAAGTCCAAAAATCCTAATAGATTTGGAAGGCATTCGCGTAAAGGCGCTAATAGATACTGGAAGCGTGGTTACTGCAATCTCAGAAGATTGGTACAATCAAAACATATCTCAACTAAGTAAATGTCCCATGCTGCCCATCAGCAAGACGCGTATTGTGGGAGCGACTGGTGGCAGATCGGCCAGATTAAAAAAACAATTATGGGTGGAGATAAGACGAGAAGCGTTCCGTCTGGAAGCACCAATATTAGTAATTCCAGGACTAATATGCAATTGCATCCTTGGAATTGACTGGCTATGGAAAGCGGGAATGCAACTGGATTGTGCCAACGGCAAGTTAACTTTGGTGTCACCAACGGGAAATTACACTATCGAGATGAATCCTGAGATGGCGAACGAACAAAATATAATAACAATGAGTAGGGAAGTCGGGAATGAAAAGACGACGATGTCACCCGTGAATGGAAAAATTATCAAGGCTATGGAATCGAGTCAGGGATCAAAGGACGAGAAGGCGCGGAGACGGATGGAAAGGGCCAATAAGAATAAAAATAATGTCGAGTACAGAGTCGGAGATGCGGTCTTAATCAAGGCTAACCCTGTCTCGAATGCCGCCGATCGAGAAATCGCAAAATTTTTCCACCTCTTCGAAGGACCTTACGAACTCGCGGAAAAGAAGGGTCCCGCAACATTCGTAATCAAATACCCGAAAACAGAGAAGGTGAGAGGCACCTTTCACGCCTCACATTTTCGAAAATATCAGCGGGCGCACGAGGTAAACGAAGACGCCCAGAATAGGTCTTGACAAAAACTGTCCACATAACAAATAATGTGGAGCATCACAAGGAGCTCGGAAGGAAACTAGGTGTAAGAGTTGATTAGGACATAGAGTGCAAATGACTGTGCGTGCGAAACGTTTATTCAAAGTGGAGTTAGAATCTTTTCGTTTTCCTTTTGTTTTTTTTTGTTTTTGTACGCGTCATTGCTTTAACTATTCGCGCGTGAATAACTGTTAATTTTGTTTAATAACACCGAAAGTGTGTGTGATAGAGCGTGCGGTATGAACACGAATATGCGTTTCCGAAATTAGCCTAATGGCTTTGTGTTGGTAATGGTGAAGGGTAGTAAAATAAGCAGTCTAGCGTCGTATGTATAAGCCGCGAGATATCGTTAATGAGGAATGAAATGCGTCGCGATTAAAACAAGCGAATAAAGGACAATCGGACATAGTCAGCCTGAATTCGCGAATTAATTACGTATTCTCGAATTCAAAATTGGGGAGGGGTATATATGTAACCGTATATTTGAACGTCAGTTACGGTTACATAATATAACGCGAAACAAAAACGCGCAGCCACGGGCATAGGACGGTCAAAGGCGACGGATAAATAAACTCGAACGTTGGGAATTTAAAATCCCAACGTCACAATAGGAGAGTGTCAATCCCGCAGGAGGAGAACATCGACGTCGTCGGCCCCCCCGTCAGGACGGCGGGTGCGCGCGCAACCAACTTCCCCGATGATCAGGATCGAACGCGCTCGATGCCGCTGTCCGATTCCGGCACTCTGCGATCGGTGCGCGACCAAAACGGGTCAACCCAATAGATCAGAGAATTCGTAAGAGAGTCCGTCGACGGGAGCCGGTGCAGGGCACGCCGCCAGCGTCAGGGAACCAGCGCAGGTGTTGCACTTGTTAGAGCCTCATAGAGAACCATCCGTGCCAACCCGCGAGCTCCAAACGATTCTCAAGTTTGGGGCCATCGTAGAAGTCAAAATTATAACAAGCTTATAATAATCTATTCACTATAAGTGAAATTTACTTAGAAAACCATAGAGGACTCAATCTTAGAGAACTCAGAAGTGAGCAGGCGGCTCCCGTCCACGATACGCGTAGAATAAAGAGAGAGTGTGTGTGTTTCAGTAGGGAGGTAAGAGCTATAGGATAACGAAATTGCAGAGCTTCGTGACCGATCCATCCCAACGGGTGTCTCAACACCAAGCTCTTGTCAATTGAGTAAATAGTAAAGGTGTGAGGCCCAGTCAGCGTGGTCTGCCTTCCCCGTTCTCGGTACCGGGCAAGGGATTTTGCACGTTTGATTGGGAGTAGCATCGGGAGAAAGAAAGCGGCCAGAGTGAAGCTACTGAGCGACGGATGGGAACACGGTTCACCCAGAGGGTGCCCCAAAATCCCATTTCGCCGCTTCACTGCGACACACGGGCGTCAGCAGTCCTTTCATCCATTGTGTAGATGCAACGTGAGAAACTCAATTTATTTTACAAACAAGGAAACACATACACTCCTCCATCGGCTAGAAAGAGCGATATTCCGGCGTTTGCGTATGAGCAAGAAACTTGTGTATGAATGAACGTTAGAAAAGACTTAATGATTATAAGAATTAAAGTACGAGTAACCAAAATTCACCGAGTCTAAATTCAGGAGACTTCCCGCCTTCCAGTGCCTGGAGGCACGAATCCTATTCAAAATCCGACAATCTCTATTTTGTTAACCGGTAGATTTTGTTGTATCAGGAAATAATTTCCTCAGTTCAAAAAGGAGGAGCGAGAAAAATAATTACGGTTACAATAGGTACCGTTAAACAGCAGACTACAATTTTCAGTATAAATTTAATGAAACAACAATACTACAAAGGAAGTACTCCAATCTCGTATATCTGTACAAATAAACAAATGCCTTTCCCTTTTATCAACTCTAATAAACGCAAAGTTATTTGCCTTAAAAATATTATTCTACAGAAGAAAGAGCCCTGCGGTACAATTAATCCAGCCAAAATAAATAAATCAATGCAAGACTCCACATTCCTATTTTATTTGAAGAAAAAAACAAGATGTCATGCTTCATATCTGAGCTAAAACGGCCAGCTTCATGCCTCGAAATATGGCGCATCACGAAAGATATCTCTTCGCGATGTGCTTACATAGCCATGAAATTGATAAATAGTAACGAGAGGAACGAATAATCGTCGTGGAGCGTTGAGCAAGTGCACGGCCCTCCGCAAAGATATCGATGAATGGCAAAAATACCAGCATCGGGACACGACGGATCGTTCCGCCATGTTGGTGTTTGTCCCGATCGAAGGTGATTTTATAAAGGAGACCGCCGTGACGGAAGATATTGTAGAACAAGGTCTCTGTGCCGGCTGGGTGGCCCGTCGTGCATACACGACCGCCTAAGACAGTTTCACTCCCATTGACTCATACGTTATGCAACTCCAATTGCGTTGAAAACCCCGCCTTATTGAGTAAATGCTCATTCTGAGGGATGAAAGCACCACAACTATTTATCCAAGAAGAAATGCTTCTATCCTGTCAACGAAAAATTGTCAAGAAAAGACCACTGTTCAATATATGCATGAGTTAGAAAATTTATAGTTTAACTGGATTTGCGATGCTCTTTTGATGCAGTGGAACTTTTATTAAACGCCAGTAGATGGACGAATCGTAGATTAATCGATAATTATAAGAAAAACTAGACGTTTTATTTATATTATTGTTTTTCTATAGTGTAGAAGAAACATTTGTTATTATATAAAACTAACATTTCTATTAAAAACCTTTTTTATAAGCGAGAAAATATTTCGTAATTCAATTGTAGTTCACTGCCATCATAGTCACTCGATCCTTATTAGAGACTACTCAGCGTACTCGTGCTTTTTTTTCTGAACAGCGTGTTGGGACGTCTTTTTAAGAGGCTTCTAACATATGATTGCGTCAATAATATTCAAAATTTATAAACAGACGTATAAATAAAAATTAATATAATGGTAAAACTTAGAAAAATAACTGTTCATGTACTGGTATTGATTTTCCAACCTAAATCTAGTAGATGGACAGGACTATATTGAACTTTTTTAAATAAACACGCTTAGTGAAAAAGTTTGCCCATTATTGAAATGTATATATTTTTGAAAAAGATAATATGTGTTGTTTATTGTATACTTTTCTTGTTAGTAGTTCAGGTAGGTACATTATTATAAAAGAATTAACAATAACTATGCCTCGTTCTACGTCAGCTTTCAATAATACTAACATTTGGGACGTACATTTACTTTGGCCATCAAGTGTACCAGTTAAAAATATTTTTAAAAAAACAACAAACAGCAATTACAATATGCTATTACATGTTTTAAATGGAGAAAATATCATGATAAAGTTAGAGAAGAGAAAGTAAAAAAGAATTAGAAACAAAAGGAAGAATTTTACAACGAAAGATTAAAAGTGAAGAAAATAAGATACAGAAATAGCAAAAAAAAAATAGAAAGAAAATGAAAACAAGCAAAGATTAAAGAAGAAAATTCAAAAGTAAGAAAAAAGGAATGCTGGAAAAAATTTTACAGTTAAGGAAGAGGAATAGAGATAAAACACAAAACAAACTGAAGAAACTTTGTTATGATATGCTCTTTGTTATAATTAAATAAAATAAAAACAATAAATAAATTGTACGAGTACACAATATTTCTTTTAAACGTCCATCTACTGGTTATAAGCTGTCTATTTACTAGATCTACCGTACATCTACTGGTGATATAGGTGTGTGTACAATTTTTGTCATTTTACGCTTAAACAAATTAATTTCTCCATACAAAATTAATTTTTTCTTTAAATTTACACTTTCTTATGTATAAGGCATCTGATTTTTTTTCATAAAATAAATATTTCTAAGCAAAATCTTATTATAAAGTTCGGAATCAACTAAACCGTCCATCTACTGATGTGTTTATCATAGCTGCTTCAATTCCATATACAGGGTGCGGCACAAATTAGTCCCCACGATTTTTCAACCCCTTCGGATGGTCTGACAGAAAAGTTTTTCCTACCAAAGTTAATCAGTATTTAACTGATAAGAAATTACAGTTTTTTAAATTTTAAAAAAAATTGATTTTTAACAAAAAATCGTGATTGCCGTCATATCTTTAAATGGAACTGGGTATTTTTAGCTTCATAATATTGTAGGCGACGTCGAAACGAATTCAACGACTTGCTATACGATGACCTTCAGATAACCTTGAAAGAAAATATCGCCATAAATAGGATGCCAGAATATTTGAAATAATTCGACAATACGCAATAGCAAATAGCAATGCCTCGCATTTTGAGGAAAACAAATAAATGTAAACATTGCTTCAGAACCTGACTCACAAAAAAAAACAAATTTATACTTTGATTTATACTTTTTATTAGTAATTAACAAATATTCTGGCAACCTATTTATGGCGATATTTTCTTTCAAGGTTATCTGAAGGTCATCGTATAGCAGGTCGTTGAATTCGTTTCGACGTCGCCTACAATATTATGAAGCTAAAAATACCCAGTTCCATTATGACGGCAATCACGATTTTTTGTTAAAAATCAATTTTTTTTAAATTTAAAAAACTGCAATTTCTTATCAGTTAAATACTGATTAACTTTGGTAGGAAAAACTTTTCTGTCAGACCATCCGAAGGGTTGAAAAATCGTGGGGACTAATTTGTGCCGCACCCTGTACATATTTTTCTCAATTTTTTTTAGTTACATTTTATACTATATTTTTCCAGCCTACTAAAAATAGAAGCATTCCACAATTTAAATCGCTATACAGAAAGTATAAAAACCATTTGCAATGTGATTGTTTTACGTAATCTGTAAAAACCACGATTGGTCACATGATCAATGGCACGCAGCTAAAGTTTGAATTGAATCGGCGATAACCGCGTATTCCTAACGAAAGATACGAATCCAATTCCAGTGGATCCCGATTCTTTGCGGCCGGATCCGCAACGACGCACAGTGGTCCGGATTGAAGAATAGTGTGTCATTTTTACATAACTTTTAAATTATCGGAGGTATTGGTATGAAACTTGGAACAGACAATTTAGTGATGTTAAGTTACTGAAATATTAATGAAAAACTTATGTCAATACATTTATTGCTAATATTATTATTATTCTTGTTATTGTTATTTATATTATTATTATTACCATTATCTTTATATATTTCAGATTATTCACTTATTAATTCTAGAGCTTCTGGATCTAATTTTTTAATTTTTTTTATTTGATGACTTTATTCTTACATTAGACATGTATGGGTCGGATGTTAAAAGAAGTCGATATAATATGTCTTCATTTGTTGTTGTTCTCGAACATTTTCGGGTATTTCTACTTCCAATGCGTTTGAAATCTTTATCTCGTGTTTCCTGAGACTCTTCAGAAAATTGTCCTATTGGAAGTAATGTATACTGTATTATTTCTGCTCCATGCATTAATAGCTTGTGTACAGAAGATGGCACGTAGTACCACCCATAATTTTCAACATAATACTTTGCAGTCTCTTGTGTATATTGCCGGAATTTTTGAACATTTATTTTGTACGGGGAAGAAATCAGCTATAATAAAATGTAGATTTCATAAGTTAATATAACACTAAATTCTACTTTTCTAAATCTATTTAGTTCAGAGAGCAAGTACCTATATAAAGAAGATATCGTACAACATGAACCATAATACAATATTTTAGTTGAACTAATGCATAAAAATGCATAAAACTAATATCAAGACATACTTCATTCTATACCATTTAACTTTGTCTCATGACATTTTTTCTATCTCTAAACGTTCTAAAGATATAGCTTGTTTCTGTTACGTGGGACGTGTGTTTGAACGCCGTGCCTAGTCGCAGCGTCAGACGCATACACGACGTCCCATCTTACGCTGCGCTGGTGACTTTAAACAGTAATAACTTCAACACTGGGACCAATGGGGACATGATTCTTGTATAATTTTGTTAAGAAAAGTATGCCAAATATACTCCAATTTGTCAAAATGCGCGATCTCTTGGGACTTAAAAGATATCCCTTGTCAATTGAAGAGAATTTTAAGACTTTTTCATATTTTATTCAATATTACTTTTTTTCTATATACTGTACAGTAATTGTTAATATAAGGTATGATTTCTTATCGCAAAAGTACGCTCTTTATTTACAAAGAAAAATAAAGTGAAAATATTAAACAAGATTCTCAGGATACCTCCGAAAAAGAAAGCAGTTTCATAAATTGAAGAACACAATTCTTAAAACGTCTGACTTTAAGTGTTGGTTTTTACTACAATTTCTATTAAATTTGATTAATATTTTCATTTTCGAAACCAATGGACATTTAGGAAGTAATATATATTCAGTAAATATCGATGTGAAACAGTTAATTTTTTTGCAAAATGGCACAGCATTCTTAAATCCGGACCACTGTGCGACGGTATAATTCTCGCGCAATTAAGTCATTTGAGTGACGCGCACGGCCACCGATCCCCGCTGCTGGGATGGGGCCCTCTTTGATTCATGACGCTGTCACTGGTTCCATTGTGCTGCTCGCCGATCATCGTGGCCTTTTTCTGCCGCGCCGCGAAAAACCCGCGCGTGGAAGAAGAAGGAAACGGATCGAGAGACGAGGAAAAGAAGGTAGCGAATGGGATGCTTCGCACAGCAGGGTATCGAACTGGCAGCAGGGAGTCGCACTGTTTTAATTTGTCAACCAACCAGGCTGACTTTTTGCTAAACGGACCACAGATATCCCACCGATAAAGATGTTTCGCTGGAGCTCAACGACATTTTCTGTTCGGTCTTAAGTATATCCTATTGATCACCCTGATCGTGAACCTTGTATCGCAGTAGGGTGAGGAATAGGATGCTGGAGTGAAAAAATAATTGAATGATAAAGTTGGCCGTCATTTGCAGGGTTTCCCGTAGTTAATGGTGGGATGTTATCTATCGTAAAAAGCTGACATCACATCATTCCACCACAATATAGCCCACAAACATCATCTAATCTTGTTTGACGGTCCTGCATCACACTTTCTATTTCTACTACACTGCTGAACAAAATTAAGGGAACACTAAACTTTTTCCAAAAATTTGATCATTTTCAAGTGGCTGTATCTCCGCGAAAACTAAGTATAAAAAACATTGAAAACAGCCATTTTGTAGATTGAAGTTTCTAGTTTTTAAATTATGTATCCAATTAATTTTTTGTACAGCATAGTTCCAATTTTTTAAAAGATAAAGCGCAAAAACGAAAAAAAATTTTCGTCATCTTTGAACTTATGCATGGGCTAAAAGAAATTTTTCTTCGTAAATCCATTTAAATGCTCTTAAAGAGCTAACTTTTCCCTTTAATTTCGTATTTTTTGGTTTGTTCTGCCATTTTTTTTGAAAAATGATACTTTTCACTTTGAGCGTCTATAATTTACGACTGCGAGGTGGCAGAAGTTCATGATAGAATAAAAATAGGAAGATGAAGATTCTCACGAAATATGAACTAATAGAATTAGAAAATGTAGCACAGTCATTTTCATTTAAAGATGGGAATAAATAAATTTTTTATCATATAAAATTTATGAATCTCTCAATATTTACAAAAATTTAAGCTAATATACAACAAAACACATTACTGCAGTTTGCGCACTTAAAACAGACTTAAATAAAGATTTAAACAGACTTAAGCAGACTTAATAAAGAATTTTATACAGTGTTTCAATATTCGGTCTATAAACTGTCATAACTTTACGAAAGACAATTTGAAGATGAATATTGTATGCAATGAAGTGCACATAGGCTAAAATGCCATTTCAAGAAAATCGATTCCAGAATTTTTATTACGGTATTATTTAAAGAAAAATAATGCAATTACATTCAGTTATCATTCCTGAATCTACTCACCTACATTAATTTTCATTAAATAATACTGTAATGAAAACTTTGAAATCGATTTTCTTGAAATGGTATTTTAGTCTATGTGCTCCTTTTTCATCCCGTGCCTCAATTGTATGCTTATTCCCTTTGCCATTGCATATTTCTTTAAAAAACCACATTAAAAAAGAAGCCGTTATATGAAAAGAAACTGATTTTCAGTAAGTTTACGCTAAGAACGTTTATCTGTTCGATCTACAGGTGTAGGAGAGGTGACAGGATTTTGTGCTCCACCGCGGTCTCTCTATCATCTGGTATCTACAGGGTGACTCAAGAACAACCTTAAAGAGTTACTGAGTACAGATACAGTGGAGCGCGTTCGAACCTACGCAGTCTGTCTAACAATAAAAGTGGACACACCTCGTTGGACACGTGTCCAGAGATTTTGTAGATGGAAATTTCAAAGCATCTTGCTCTTGACATATAGTCCGTGACACTTGATTAAAAGCAATGTTATTTTGTTTCCTTAATGTTGGACACCAAATTTCGAATTAATATTTCTATGCCTAATGTTCTTTAATAAAGATTTATGCATTTGTTTGAACAAATCACATATTTTATGTTTTATAAAATGATGCAAAGGTTCCTGTGCCACTTCATTTATCGCAGTTAAATTGTCGATTGTTTCCTGTCAAATTGTATAGGAGAAAACGTATTGAAAAGTTATCCATGGAGTTAAATAATAGGTTCAGCAAGACAGTTGAGCGCTGAACAAATTAATAAAATGAATGTATCAAGGTCTCGACAAACATATCCGTCCGGGCCGTATGAGCAAAGAAAAGCACAGATCTTTCCCTTTCGTATTTTGTATTTTCAGGAAATGAAAATATTTCACTTTACTTTATGTGTACCTATTGTCAAATAAAAAGTTTCATTTTTTTAAGTACGGCATCTCAACCGGAAGTGAGATATCTCTCCCCGAAAAAAGGAGTTTTTAGTTTCAATTGTTTAAAGCTGATATGTATTGCGATTTTCATTTACTTCAATGAAAATAGTTGCACAACACATGTAACTAATAATACCTGTTCTTAGAATCATGCTTCATTACGAAATGTAGGTCCATTGTCTATTTCCGCAAGCATGTGACATCTCTCCCGTACTTACCCTGATAGTTTCACTGTTGATACTATTTTGTGATGTAATGTTGAAGTAACAATATACTACTTAATTCCACATCCGATGGAAACTGAATGACACACGAGACTGAAACTTGAAAGACTTCGTTAAACCTCCACGTGGTCTTAACCGAGAAAGCCGTGCGGTGATCGAGTATCAAATATTACAATAAGAATTTCCACTTTATGCTTCCTTACGCAATCTGCGGACTGCACCAGCTCCATGCTGACAGTTTTCGCTTTCGAAGTATGGAATATAATCCTTAACGCGATCAATTGCGCAACCACGTCGGACCTGACCGAGCACGCCCCGTAACATGCTTGCAGACTACGGTATGAACACACTGACCATGCAATAGTCTTATGCAATAGACTTATTGTTAACTTCCCGATTTATAGGGAAGTTACTCTATTTGCCCCGAAAATGGAAAATCGACTTTTTAGCAGATCTCCATGTTTCAAGGTCATTGGAGCAATTTTAGGCTATTGAACACATTGTTCGTGTGTGTGTGTGTGTGCGTATGTACGTATGTACGTGATCAAATTTTTCGTTGACGTATTCTAAAAAACTAATAGTGAGATCAAAATGGTCGATGATGCAATCGATGTGTATCAATGTAACTTAGAGCTGAATAGATTTTGTTCTAATTCGATCCAGTAGTTTTTTAGTTTTTTTAAGAAAACCTAACAGAATAACGCAATCTAAATGGGAGAATATAAATTTATGAGAGAATAACTAAACTGAAATAATATATATACATATATTATTACTATTATTATATTTATATAACACACACACACACACACACACACACGCACGCACGCACGCGCGCGCACACACACACACACACACACACACACACACACACACACACACACAGATGTTCGTTTAATGCGACGTCATATAGCAACAGTGTTGATAAGTAGAAAACTATTAAATTTCCCCGAATACGAATAATTTTCTTATTAGTGAGATTAATTAGAACCGTAAAGGGTCACACACAAAATAAACATGAATAGCTATAGGCATCACTACTCGTGAGCGACCGTAGCGAGCGAGCAACAATAACTCCCCTCGCGAGCGAGCGAGCGAGCAACAATAACCAGCTAGTTGATCTTGCAACCTGCATTTCGTTAACGATGCAATAAACTGGAGCTGCTGCTTTGTTAACGCATGGGGTCGATGGTGATACATATGCTGATTTAAACAAGCACAAACATACAAATTTTGATATATTGGTGCAGTGGGCAGGCGTGTGCAGGTACCCGAAATTACGGGTTCGGGTCGGGATCCCGAAAGTTTGTCGACACATAAATATATTCGGGTACCCGTCATTTCGGGACCCGATTTTCGATTCGGAAACCGATATTCAATTCGGGACCCGATTTTGAAGTCGGGACTCGACGCTTAATTCAGTATATAACAGTTAGAGGCGGGCAGGTCCCTGAAAATTACGGGAACCCGAGCCTCGGTACGGCTTGTGATGACTCGGGTCGGGTCGGGCCGGGACCCGAACGTTTATGATACCCGGGTCCCCGAAATTTTCGGGTACCTGAATATATTTATGTGTCGGTAAACTTTCAGGATCCCGACTCGACGCGTCCCGATTGTTACCCGACCCGACCCGAGGTCCACACTCCTAGCAGTGGGCAATGCTCCGTAAGAATCTTGACTTATGAGATCGATTACGATTGTGGAACAATACTGTGATGAATAGTGATGATGTTGTATGGCGTAGCGTATCGGACAGTGAGAATTGCAGAAACACATATAAAAAAATTCATTCTTACTACAAACTGTAACTATAATATAAATGACATAACTTAGCATCTGTTCTTTTTCAATATCTATATATTGTGTTCGGTCATTATTGGGTGTATTTTTTTAACTTAATTATTTTGCTGTTGTTGTAACTTATACTTTCTTCCCACAGTTATTACGTGACAACGCTGCGTGGGCCTTTCCTATTATTTACCCGCCACTGTCTATCGACTCTGTTTACACCGAATACAAATAATTCATTGTTTATACGTTCCGTTGAGTTTATTAGTACTCTTGTTGTAATGATATTGCCATTTAAACCCGGAGAAATAGAAATAGAATAGAAATTTCGTTTAAACTTTCTGCATCTATTCAAGATTTTCATGGAAATTAGCGATGTGAAAAGCATGGCAAGCCTAACTCAAACCTGTCTCCTGCGTTGTAGAAAGAATTCCGTTAAAGCAGCCCATATCATAAGCATCACGGAAGACTCCCGTAACCATTGAGAAGTCAGGAACCAAACAGGTATAATTTTAGCAGACGATATCCGTGTCCGTGTGTTTGCGCTGATCCACACAGTCTTACCTGAAAGCAACACGCAGCGCTCGACAGGGAGAAAAAAGTTAAATTGGTAATTACACGGCGTAGCATTCCGCGGTTTCGAATCAACACGAAACGATGGAAGAAAAAGGAAGGCGCGCAGAAGGAGAAGCGACTTAATTTATTCCGGTCAATAATTGTTAAGGGACCCGACTACCCACCAAAATGGATTTCAGACGAGGTAGACTGACCACTGGAATGTGACACCTGCACAGTTGCAGCTAAAGTCACTCTCTTAAAGGCAGTTTCTCAGTTGTATAACTGTGTGGCCTGCGCAGGTTCGTCGACCACTGGAAGGAGTCGACAAGAAGTCCCAAGGAGAATATTAAAAAAATGCCAAATTTATACCACTTCAGACACCTAAAACACTAATAAAGTATCACTCTACAAGTCTTGAGTAATCGTAAACGTATCATTATTTATTGCAAGTGTGTAGGAAAAAACGATAAAAAATATAGATGAAATTGTCGGAAATCCGAAAGATCTACTGACGCTTTCTGACTTCAAATGATCGTATTTTCAAAATGAATGTGCAGAATGAAAAAGTAAAACACTATATACAGGGTGAAGCACTTAAACTCGGCCACCTGAATAACTTGGCTGCTATTGGTGATAGGAGAAAATGCATTAGGCCAAAATTATTTGGTATCGAGGGGCTGATCATCCGATGTTACTAGTTTTTTGATAGGTGGTGGCGTCAAGGAGATATGAAGGTCATCTCTGTTTTTTTAAATGGAACGGTATGTTTTTCTACTTACATTCTGATAGAGTATTTCAAGACGAATACAATGACCTTTTCAATAGGTCATTGTATACCGTTCCATTTAAAAAAACAGATGACCTTCATATCTCCTTGACGCCTCGACCTATCAAAAAACTAGTAATATCGGATGATCAGCCGTTCGATACTAAATATTTTTGGCCTGATGCATTTTTTCCTATCACCCATAGCAGCCAAGTTATTCAGATGGCCGGTTTTAAGTCCTTCACCCTGTATAAAGGAAAGATAACACAATAAAACATAATACTATTATCCATGGAGTTAAATATCATGTGGCACTAGTGTCGGAAGTAAAAATTGAGGATATGGTCCTATCTGTCCTCTTCACAGACCAACTATAAAATCAGCCGTATGAAAATTAATTGAATTCAACGCTACATAACATACACAATAAGGTATTTACCTGTCAAACCAGGTAGTTTTTTATTTTCTACAACTAGGATACAAGCTTTGTCGTCTTGTATGTAGAGAATAATCAATAACAAATTTGTTTCCTTTTTGTTGCATTAATAAAAAACTTATTGAGAATAATCGGCACAATATTAGAACTGCAAAATTAATAAACAATGAAATAGTTAACAGCCAAAATTTTATGCTAAGCATTCGGTTTAATATTGGGAAATATTCACAATTTATTTACCATATTCAAGTATTTTACACCATTTACAGTAATAATGCATATGATTCACAAACATAATCATTCTTTCACATGTTCTATATAAAGAGTTTATGTTTTCAGAACAAATACGTATTTCACTACAGTCCACTTTTTCTCTCAGTCAATACGTCAGTGCGTGCTTTTGTTTTGATATTCGATTGCATATACATAATTAAGAGATCAAGAATTCGGCATAGATTGGAGGCAGGACTTTCGTACGCAGAGTCACTAGAAATCAGTACAGTACGACCCTTGCCGTTGCCTTCCATTCCAAGTTATTTTCCTACTTTTGCGCACTATATTGCATTCAAATTATACAACATTAGAAAACTTGACAACATACATATAACTTTAGACCCTTTCCAGTGCTCTTAACGACTGCACAAGCTAAAGCGCAGAACTACTGGGAACGGGATTGTGTATAGGAAATGGTCGCGTACGTGAAAAAAAAACCGGCCGCGCGGGCAGTTACACAACTGAGAATCTGCCTTAACCTGTGCGTATACGCGCCTGTAACTGTACGCTTGCCGTCCCGAAGATCGCGAAACCAGACCACTTCCGTTTTTACGCTTCGGTTGCGCGCCAAATACGCTACGCGAACGCGCCCACCGCAGGATTCTCGGGCTACGTTTTTTCACCCCCAGGGACTCCTTAGCGAACTGAAATCGTCTACGTCACGGACTCAATTCAAGGTGGAATTCATGGTGTGAGGAACTCGATGAACTCGCATCTGATCGGATCGGACCGGTTCGTACGCGCTCGCGCCCCGATTCCAATGAGTTATCGCGAAACAAAATTTAATTGCGAAACGTGTAACGCAGCGCATTTATTAATTGGTCCGCTCACTGTCAGCTTGCTTTCGATTTTTTCGACGTCCATCCGGCAACGAACGACCCTGCTTTAATTCCATACGGATAGCTCTTTAGCGTAGCGAATCACCCGCTTGCGAAGTTACATCAGAAGAAAAATAAAATAAAGCTTGCTCCAAGGGCAAACAATCGAGAAAAAATGAAGACTGGTGAATTGTGATGTGAAACCATAGACATGCATGGACGGAGCATTAGCTTGGCGGGATATAAAAATTAGTAGGGATGTGCGGGCACCTGAAAATATGGGTACACGAGTTTCGGGTCGGGTCGGATAACAATCGGGACGGGTCGGGTCGAGATCCCAAAACTTAGTCGACACATAAATATATTCGGGTATCATAAACATTCGGGTCCCGGCTCGACCCGACTCGAGTCATCACAAGCCGAACTGAGCCTCGGGTTCCCGAAATTTTCGGGTACCAGCACACCCCTAAAAATTAGTAATAAGGGGACGGATACTGGGAAATCGGGACGCCACGCTGACGCCAATGATTCGCCTTGCCGAATGCATCCGAAGCTAGCCCCGATTTCAGTGTCTTAGATCTTTACCTTTCCCCTCCAATCCGGCGGTACCCCTCGCCTAAACTGGCAGCTAACACTCCGTCTATACATGTCTATGGGATAAACGGTCGTGGGGAAATAAACGGAACTGCGGGGGAAGGGCTTCTAAAGCCTCGAGGGAGAGAGGGGAAGACGACGGAGAATAGGAATGACAACGAGCGCCTGCATACATGCCAAGTCAATCGATCTACGAGGTCTTTTAACGAGAAGAAACGTAATTCAATAGCCTGGGTACCATGCATATTGCACCATATACGCCTTAGTTGGACTTTATGGGAACACGGTGCTCACTAACCGGAAGAAAATCCCCGCACGGCAATTTTTCATGTGTTTGTGAAACGAGATGTAGGCAGCCAGCGATATGGTAGTGAGAACGATAAGTCTTGGCCAGGAACGTAGTAGTGGGATCGTAGGTCTTGATGTTCGTAGTACCAGGGAAGAATGGTAGACTGACGCTTCTGTTGCGAGATTACAATGACGCTAACAAGAGGACCATATAATTATTTCCCGCGTTTCCCGATTACCTTCTCATGTTGTTACAAGTATTTTTATGTTTATACGCACACGACTTGATTTGTTTCAGTTTACCATCTTTTCGTTGCTTTCCGAACCCCGACTGCCTGCATTATAATCTGAAATTAAAATGGGTGTACCGTGCGAACGATATTTGTTGGCTTACCTGCACGAAACCAACGGAGATTCTCATTGCAGGGAGACGTGTAACAACTTAGATAATTCGAAACAAGTGTTGCGCCTAATTTACTACTTTACACGTTCTGAATAAGTAACCACGGACGCTCGAGACTTTCTCTACATCGCGGATACAACTATTCAAATGCATTATGCATAACGCATTTGTCAGCAGAACCGTGAAAAGTTACGTACTACGCGAGAAACCGATATCTCAATTATGCTTGCCTATCAATTTAATCCGTGTCTACGTTTGTAAACGTTCGAATCGTAGTATTTAAGCATACATTGGATGAAGGATACGTAAATAAGTAGAACAAGCCAATGAACAATACTAATGAGGTATTAAATGGAAAGGACAGGGACAAAGACCTCGAAGTATAACTGAGATACTTTGTCAACGACACGAAATACATGTAATCACTTGAGTTTCGTAACTTTTATTCTGTTCAAAAGGTGTAAATAATATCAATTACAAATTATTTATACACCGAAAGAAAAAATGAGAGAAATTTTACTACATTTTCTACTAAAACGGCAGGATTGATGAAAGTGGTTAGGTTTTTACTACACCAGTGTAATAATATTTGGTTCTGAAGATTTGCTAAAAACTACAGCCTCGTGTGCTGATTTTTAATACACGGATGTAGCAAAATTGGAACTTTCGCTCAAACTAAAAAGAGTTTTTCTTTATGGAAATACTGAGGGGGTATACTTGGCAACGGGGAAGGCGGGGTATAGGATAGATATAAGAGAATTATTATTGGTTATACAAAGTGTTGACGACCAGAGGAAGAAAGAAGAGAAGGGAGCCACGGCGATTTTCGTTTTGGACCATCGAATCAACGAAGACTTGTTTCATTATCTCAGTGGACCTATGCTGACGGACCCGCGCTTGAGCTGTGGAAGATTATTTCGGAACTCGTCTTATATATGAACAGGGCTAGGATCAAGCACTAGCGAGAAAGATGATTATTACGAGAACACTCTAGCGGAAGCCCTATGAAACTAGGCCTATGCTCAGTTACTGCTGACGGCCCGTAACAAATACCTATGTCAGAAAATAAGTTTTTCCAATATTAATTATACCATTTTTGGGACGTTTATGCGATATTCATTGAAAGGCAGTGAAAAGACAATGCTAACAATCCACGAAAATTGAGGTTATGTCACGAGACGCCACTTCTTTCCGAAGCGTAGGTTTCGCTGTGTATCACGGTCTTCCGTAAATTTTACTACACTGGTCTATTAAATTTTGAAACACATGTGCTAATTTTTCCTTTTAATGTGGTAGAAAGGAACGCATTTCACTATATCCAGTTTCTTTACTACGCAATGTAGTAATTTTTCCTCCATTATTTTTCTCAGTGTATGGCCAATATAACTGTATCAACCGTATTATTATGCATGCCAATAATTTCTGCGCTAAGTTTGATTTTTTCTCTCCGTAATCCGCATTTAAACTTAGTATCACGCGTTCCATTACGTAATATAATGTAATGTAATTTCAATTATAATTATAAGTGCCTTCTGAGGTTTTGTATATTAATGTACACTAGAGGGTGTTGCCTATAAATTAAAATTAAATTAAATAGAGTCTTAAAATGCTTAGAGCATAATTAAGCAAATATCTGCTATACTTTAAAGGTAAATCAAACAATATTCTTCTACTCAAAACCAAGTTTTTTATCAGCAATAATTTTCACTAAATCCTGTTTCTGTACTACACAATGTAATAATTTTTCCTCCATAATTTTTCTCAGTGTAGATACTTATAGCGAAACAAAGGAGTAACTATTGAATAATAATCAAATGAAAAATTATTGTTTGTTCTTATCAGAAATATTGTTACTATATATATTGAACTATTTTCTCGATATTTGTAAAAATACTTTTTAACTTGAATTCCAAGTGAAAAATATCTGAATATTTAATCGATGTTAAATACTCTAAGAAAATGCTACTTACCTAAAATATCGGGAGGTAGAGTGCTATAACTTCCATCGTTTATCTTTTTGAACTAATTTAATACCCGCATAACTTTCCTTTTAAATATTCAGGAAGTGCTGAAAACAGTTCAGCTGAATAAAAGAATCCTAAAATTGTTTATGCAATGTCGAATCTGCGTTCTTAGATTCACGTTCCCCCAGGGCCAAGGGCGTGCAAATGCGTGCAAGAGCACCTGGAGAGTTAATAAGGGGAATACCATTAAATTTATTTATACACCTACCATCGGCCTATCTCGTACGTGGCTCTTGATTGTAATACCGTGAGGTTGGCCGATTAAAATCGCCGATACATAGACGCGCTTGCAAGCATAATAAAATACAGGCGAGCAAGGCGGAGGGAAGAAAAGAGCGCACGAGCGCTTACCTATGCACAGAGATGCCGATGCTGGACGAAGGGGAGAAGACATTATGGACATCAGCTGCTTTAGCAGTCAGTTCAAGAATCTTGTAGGCGTTCGCGTATGATTGCTATAAGTTTATATTCTACATTGCTGCCGCCTCTAGCATTGTAGTGCTTGCGTGCTGCAACAATGTAGGTCTGAACGGGAAATGACCAAGTTTTTTTACTCTCGGAGCGCTGGGAAAAGCCAGTTCGATAGTATACTTATTACACTTATTTCCATTTGCATTGGAAATTCTTGGAAAGGCGAAAAGTTGTAGACTATAGAAAAGGAACAGTGATGCAATGTCAACAATATCAGTGACTATCTTGGGCTGGAATATCGGTTCGGAGAATAGACTCTACTTTATGTTTATATGTATGTACTAGGGCTCGAGATTTCAATTAGAATTTAAAAGTTTAAGTAGAAAACCAGACTGAAAAGTTGTGTACTGAATTAAGTGCCGAGTCCTGAATTAAAAATCGTGTCCCGAATCGAAAATCGGATCCCGAAATGACGGGTACCCGAATATATTTATGCGTCGATAAACTTTCGGGATCCCAACTACGGCTATTGATTATGCGATACCCGGGTACCCGGGTGAGATACCCGGGTATACCAAAATTACCCGCACTACCCGGGTATCTCACGGGTACCCGAACGCATGAGATAGACAAGAATTTCATGCCGAATTAAGCCGAATTGAACCGAATTGAGCCGATAGTTTTTCGGTACGTATTTGTGGCTTTAAAAATTAAAAAAAATTTCAGAATGAAATCAATTCTGTATACATGATGAAAATTGAATTTAATGGACCGTGGTTATGTTGAAAATGAGTTCTCTCTCTCTCCCCCTCTCTCTCTCTCCCTCTCTCATTCTCTCACGCTCTATTTTAAAATCCAGAAGCACATACCGAAAAACTATCGGCTGAGTTCGGTTCAATTCGGCTTAATTCGGCATGAGATTCTTGTCTATCTCATGTGTTCGGGTACCCGTGAGATACTCGGGTAGTACGGATAATTTTGGTATACCCGGGTATCTCATAATCAATAGCCCTAGTATGTACTAGCTTTTGCCCGTGCCTTCGCCCGCGTGGATTTTGTTTTAAAAGTTGCCTAACCTTCAAGCTGTTGAAGCCGATTGAATTATTACCAATTTGTTAATACGAATTCAGCAAAAATTATATTTAAAAAAGAATATAGAAAGGAAACCTGAAATTACAACTTTACAAATTTACTATTGGCTACAGGAAATAGAGCATGCTAGAAAGATATTGAAAGGAATATACAGGGTGTCGGACTCAACGCGGGAGCCGGAAATGGGAGATTCCTGGGGTGATTCTAAACAACTTTTTCCTTCGCAAAAATGTCCTCCAAAGCTTTTTTAATGAGTTATTAACAAAAAACACCGACCAATAGAAGCCTGAATACAGTGGATGGATTTCAGCGCGCGACCCAGCTTTGAGTAGTATTGGCCCGCCATCGTCCGCGCCATCATTAATCCGTTGTACTCGCTCTCTGATTGGCCGATGATTTTCTTTAATAACTCATTAACAAATCTTTGGATAACATTTTTGCAAAGGAAATAGTTGTTTAGAATCACCCCAGAAATCTCCCATTTCCGGCTCCCGCGTCGAGTTTGGGACACCCTGTATGTATATAAGGAACATGAAATAATGGAATTTCTTGTAACCTTATCCAGTAAAAAATAACGCCCTTCGATGATAATAGAGAACTACTACGCTACCTGCAACCGATGATTTAACGTACACCAAGCCAATACTAAGTCCCTTGTGCATTTAATTACCGTCTAACTGCGTCTAACGTTAATTATACATCGCACACGATCGTATATCATTTCGATTCGTAGACCGCACTACCCCGAGAACGCTAGTAGTTAGCAATCCTTGACATTTGTTTCGTTTTTGTTTCAGATGCGAGAAATCGGCCAGACGAACAGCAAATCGGCATAATAATCGAGGTGAGTCAGTTGATGATGCAGACCTTAATCGCTGTCGTCAGTGAAAACTTATGGTGCGATTAGAAAATTTTTGCTGCGATTTGTCCTCGTCTTTTTTTGGTGAAGGTGAAAGGCAAGAAAAGAAATCGTGACTATAGCTAGTTCGGTCTCAGGCAAAACAGCTCGGAACGAGCCCCGATAATAGCGGAGATTATCATAGAAATTATAGTAAAGTGTTCGAAGGCATTGACTACCTGAAGCCGTGCATAAAGGATCGATAGACTCGAATGGTAACTTCGAAACATCCATTGGTAGAGCAAGATAACCATTTCGTTCGGAGAGATCTCAACTAATACCAAAGGGTATGTCGATGCTTTTCATTTTGGAAAGGAAGTTGGCAATCTTGAAATTGACACAAACGCCGGTTCTAAACCTTGGGGAAGTTTAATGACAACTGTATGATTTATTCGCGTACTTTTGTGCCCCATTGACAATTTGAAAATTAGATCAGCGTGTTATCGTGCAGAAATGAATGACTGCTCGCTTCCACATCCTGTATTTGAAATCCATCCATGTAAGTGTATGCTAATATGCCGTAGCGCAAACAGTCTTTTCACTGCTGTAATTAATTTCAGAAAACCGGTACGTAAGATTATCGAAGAGAATCTAGGAATATCGGTACCGCGGAAATTCATGGCATTCAGCGAACATTAAATGCATTGCATCGGTAATAAGAGTAAACTTTGCAGCGCACACGAATGCTAATTATGCAGCTAGCTAGGAATATTACTTATTTCCCAGATTATACAGGTAAAAAGCACCTTGAACGTTTTACGATTCAACGAGAATTAATTAATCAATCATTTAGTGACTTGAGCGTTGTTTAATAAGAACTAAAAGCTGATGGGACATACATTTCTTAGTTTCTCATTTTAATAAAAGGAACTTCAGAAGAATAAATTATAATGATTGTAATGGTTTTATACGGTTCGTGAAAACACGCCTCAGTACAACTATATTATAGTCTATCATACGCTCAGAAAAATCGCTGAGGAAAAATTACTACAGTGCGTAGTAAAGAAGCAGGATAGAGTGAAATGCGTTTCTTTCTACCACACTAAATATTTATGAAATATTTGTATTTCTAAATTTAATAGACCAGTGTAGTAAAATTTACGGAAGGCTGTGATTCACAGCGACATCTATATACATATACAATACATAACCTCAATTTACTTGGCTTTTAGCGTTTTCGTGACGTCCCGTGTTCACTAAAATAAAGATTGTCAAATATTTAAAGCAAGTTTTAAATGTTTAAGTTAACTAAAAATATCTGCAGGTATCTGAAAGATATCTCAAAAAGATATAAGATATAAGATAACTGAAAAAAGTAACCTAAATATCATAACCTACGATATCATTCCGACCTAATACCATATATACCCTTAGACCATATAAGAAATAGACACGGCTTCAGATAACTAGGTTGAGGCAAAGAAAACGGGGAAAATTTGGCCCCCAGTGACGTCACAAGATAATTTAAGATGGCGTGTTTATATCTGAAGATAGCGTTTATATCTGAAGTATATACCTATAGACACGGCCTCAGTTATCTAGATTGATGCAAAGATAAAATCATCTACATGACGTTCATGTGGGCATGTATAATGTTGGCAAAGAATATCTACTTTCAAAAAGTATCTACACAGTCTAATGACGTCTAATCGTCTGATTGGTCTGATGCACTATTCACCATCTTGAATTATCTTTTCTGACGTCACTGTGGGCAAATTTGCTCGTTATCTTTGCATCATTCTCTCCCATGGGTTCCTATACATGGGCCGTGTCTATAGGTATATATGGTCTAAAATTCCGACAACTGTGCTCCAGGAACTATCTTTTTAATGCCCTTCAGTGAATATCGCAAAAACGTCCAAAAAATGGTATACCGTTAAGGAACTAGTTTTTTTATCAGGCACTAATTTTTGATCAGTTCGTGAAATAAATCGTTCTTTTAAGTTTATGTCAACAAGTAATTATTTAAAATATTTTCTAAAGTTAAGATTGACTATTCAAAAATATAAGTATGGCATGTCAAAGCAGGTAGTATTGTGCATTTTCGTGAAAATATATGTGAAAGGTAGCACACTTGCAGAAAGTCCTTATTGAACGCCATGTCTTACTGAACGGAGTAAGAAAGTATCGATTATTTTCATACATTTTGTTTATTAAATAGTTTATTTACAATGTATAATTTTTATTTAAAAGTTAGTGATCAATTATTTAGTTCCAATGTTTTCCCGTGTAATTAGTTTTTTGATCACTTAAATCATAAATAGGTTAGGACATCATGAAATTAATAAAAAATGAATTTTTTATTATAATACTAAAAATAAGTTTATTTTTGATTAGTACAAGTTCTTTTTGTTTATTTCTAATTCTTTTTAATTAGTATTGGTGTTGGAATTGATCGAAAATGACAAACAAATTTTGAATAGGAAAAAGTTTGTGTGTCCTTTTAATATTTTAAATGTTTTATTATTGTTATTTTATATTAATATTCATTTCATACCTATTAAATACTTAAATATACACCATTACAGTTGTATACACCATTAAAAATTACCTAGTTTCCATGTAATTCAGATGATCAAAAACTAGTTCCTTACCTGATCAAAAATTAGTTCCCAAATAATTTAGATGATCAAAAACTAGTTCCCAGTTACCTTATCATTTAATAGCTTATAAATAATTAAATTATACTTATTTTCAATATTTACAAATTTTTATTTAAACTTTAAAGATAGATTCATCTTTTCGTACCAAAAAAGTCTGTGGTTTAGAATTTGATTAGGTTACAAAATAATATTACATCGGAAAGTGCTCTAAAATGATCAAAACCTAGTTCCTTAACGGTAGTTAATACTGGAAAAACTTATTTCCTAACATAGATTTTTTGACCTAGTTTCATAGGGCTTCCGCTAGAGTGTTCTCGTAATAATCGTCTTTCTCGCTAGTGCCTGGTCCTAGCCCTGTTCCTATTTAATACGAGTTCCGAAATAATCTTCCACAACACAAGCGCGGGTCCACCAGTATAGGTCTACTAATAATGAAGCAAGTATTGATTGATCCGATAGTCCAAAACGAAAATCGCCGTGGCCTTTTCTTCTTCGATTCCGAAGTTTCCTCCTCGAGTCGTCAACACTTTATACAACTAAATAATTTTCTTATCTATCCTACACCCCACCTTCCCCGTTGCTGAGCACACCTCAGTATTTCCATAAAAAAAACTCTTTTTAGTTTGAGCGAAGTTCCAACTTTGCTACATTCGTGTAGTAAAAATCAGCACACGAGATTGTAGCTTTTACCATGTCTTCAGAACCAAACAGTACTACACTGGTGTAGTAAAAACATAACCACAATCCTGGCATTTTAGTAGAAAATGTAGTACAATCTCGCACAATGTATACTATAAATTAAAATGTTTTTTCTCTCAGTGTAGTCTTAATAAGTATAGCAAAAAGGTTTCTGTCTTTCTGACTCTAACTAAGCAAGGTACAGGCTTGAAGAAACCATCGATTCGAGAAAACAGTCTAATGTATTAAAACATCGTCAATAGTATGTAAGGAAACTTTGCAAGGAAAAAAAAGACGATAACAACCTAACGCAACATTAGGATTCACATTTCTCCATTAAAGGATGTCGATCTCTTTCATTTAAATACATCATCGACTGATCAGCGCAGGAACAAAAGAAATAACCAGATGAAATATCCGATTAATGGTTTTACCGAGCTGAAGACACACATACGTCTTCTGTCCGCTTGAGTGAGCAGATGTCTGGCGTCGAAGCTTGTCTTGGACAATTCAATAAAGCATTTCTTCCGAGCAGCGACGTGTTCCTCGCGAGCTCGCGGGCTCGTTCGCGCCTTGTCTAACCGGAGCTCGGCTATGTCCTAGCGAGAAGATCATCGATCATCATTAGCTGTTGGCCTACAAGCGCTGTACTGGCCCCTAGTACTAACATACCTGGCTGAAATCATTTAATCGGCGGTTGTACCGAAAATCGAGCTAAATTCCATCGCTTTTTTTTTCACAGTTATTTCGACTACCGACTTTGCTCGCGTACCGAAAAAGGTAATTAATAATCTCAGCGTGAAACGATTCCGTAACGTTACGTCGGATAAGTCTTATGTGATCGATTGAATGAGTGATGATACACGTTTTATATTTGCAATTTGATTGGCCCACGAATTGTTGTGAGCAAGATCGAATGGAAATACTACACTGTCTCGTATCTTCCGCAATAAAAATAGATAAGAATACGGAGTTTTACATGAAACTTGACTATAACTATTATACATAATGTCGTTACAGACCGAATTGAATAAATCTGGCGCTGCTTCAGACTGTTATTGTCAGACGAAGTATGAATCAAAACTAATGTACTTGTTTCATACACACATAAAACTGATATGGTAATATCAATATCTATAATATTCAATTATAACCTTCAGTACCTAATTTCTCGTATATCCAAAATTAGAGATCGCAAGCAAATCGAATCAAAGCGTCACGAGGATCGCCTTAACCGTTGCTTCACCAACCGCTCCAGTAATGATGGAATTCCTCGTTAGCAGAAATTTATGATAATACAACGCAACGTCTGTTTATGATGGAAGAAGGCGGAACGACAGGGTGAAGTCGATACTAATACAACAGATTGAACAGAACGGAGCATGAAACTTAGATAATGCATCGCCTTTAATGCAGAGATAAGTAGGTAAAAGTGCCTTTCCGTACTACTGACTGTAACCCCATTCGATTCTCCATGTTCATGATTCTCCTCATTCACATTTCAGATTATGTCGGTTTTATACTCCTATTCTATTTATTTTATAACGGTTACTTTTCCAGTATAATAGACAACGAACAATTTTTTTTCAGTGAAAAATAACTAGAAGCTCTAAGTATACTTTTATAGTTTAAAGTACACACTAATATGCGTACGGCCTTAAATTAATTTCTAATTGCTACTAAGTACTCAATGAGTTTTACAAATACAACATGTATAGAACTTGACTTCCAAGGTAATAAATAACAATTGATGATTGATGAGTATAGATTTATACACAGGGTGCGCCAAAAGTATGGAAACGGTCAAATATTTCGAAAACGGAACATTTTTGAGAAAAATGTTTTAGAGCAATGTTTTAGGGTTTTAAAAATTCTATTGAACGGTCGTATCCCTTTGACCTTCAGAGGAACGGTCAAGGTTACGTCAAGGTCAACATGATTTTTTTTTTAATGGAATACCCCATTTTTGATCATGCAGTGTTAAAGCTGACGATGAGACCTTTTCAAAACACTAGCTGATGACCTATTTCTGTTGAAAATTGCTAGAATACTGAGCTTTAAATGTATCGAGACCGTCAGGCTTATTGTTAGTATTATGTCGTTTTATGTTAGAATTAATGTCGTTGGATAGTAGTAGTAAAATCGGATTTCGATGGTATTTCTAGCGCATGTGCAGTAACATCTTTGAGATGCGATTTCGGCCGAGTCATGTGGCAAACACTGGAATGATCATTGTACACAAGTGAGAGTCTATTTCTTCATTCTCAACGCTCAGAACTCAGGCAATTCTCAACAGAAATAGATCATCAGCTAGTGTTTTGAAAATGTCTCATCGTCAGCTTTAACACTACATGATCAAAAATGGGGTATTCTATTTAAAAAAATTATGTTGACCTTGACGTGACCTTGACCGTTCCTCTGAAGGTCAAACAGATAGGACCGTTCAATAGAATTTCTAAAACCCTAACACATTGCTCTAAAACATTTTTCTCAAAAATGTTCCGTTTTTGAAATATTTTACCGTTTCCATACTTTTGGCGCACCCTGTACATTTATTCCAAAGCTTTGTTGATATGATGTCTCTTAAAATTTTGTACAAATTAATTCGTATCAGCCTGTTATTATAACTGTAAATAAAAAAAATATTTAATATAATATCCAGTGTAGCGGAGTGATATGGACTCTGATATCCAACAGCTGGTGAAGTCGGCACAAGATAAAGCTCAAGTTAGGAAAGGAGGTGCATGTGTTCATGCGACGTGATGAATGCACACAGGATGGACGAGCATAGCGAAGTAGTTGAAACCCACGCAACCTGGCAGGTATGCTGAGCGGAGGACGCAAGAACGTCGTTACGATCTATCGATCAGCCGACGATCCGGGGAAGGTACGCGCGTAAATCTTCCACCGGATCGAAGTACCTGGGAACGAGATTGTCGTCGCTAGCAGATATCGCCTCTGCCAGCTGATCTCTTATTCGGCTCGTTATCGTAGCGACAGATTTTCACTTAGCAAACGATCTTTCAAGTAAATTTATCATTTTTAATTAGCCGGTGGCGCGATAAGTTCAAACAGAAATTCGAGATCGCGAGACGTTCATGAACAAGAAAATTACGAATTGACACGGTGCTGGAGATAGTAGGTGAGAAATATACAGGGTGTTTGGGATAGTATAGGCAAGTTTTGGAGGGGTGATAGATCACGTAAAAACAAACAAAAAACTTCTATATGACTTGGGTCAAAAATTCAACCATTTTTGTAAAAAACTGTCATAAACATTTAAACTATAAACCGCTATAATTCAAAATAGGAACGTTTTTCGTAAGCAATTTCTTCGCTAAAATAAAGATTACGATCTTGTTAATCCAATAAGTACAGTAACTGTGATATTGTTATCTTGTACCACGAAAAAATAATATTTTTCTAACCCCTTAAATTATCGCGATTTTAAAGGGTAATTTAGGGGGTTAGAAGAATACTATTTTTTTGCGATACGAGGTAACAATATCACAGTTACCGTACTTATTGGATTAACAAGATCGTAATCTTTATTTTAGCGAAGAAATTGCTTACGAAAAACGTTCCTATTTTGAATTATAGCGGTTTATAGCTTAAATGTTTATGACAGTTTTTTTCAAAAATGGTTGAGTTCTGGAACCAAGTCATATGGAAGTTTTTTGTTTGTTTTTACGTGATCTATCACCCCTCCAAAGCTTGCCTATACTATCCCAAACACCCTGTATAGGAAAGTGCGATTGCAGAACTAATGTCAAACGTTTCAAGGAGTGAGTAAATTTCATTGATATTATTAATTTCCTTCTCTGAATCTATTAAATATGTCAAGCATATCTCTATCATAATTAGGTAGAAATCCTGTTGACTGCCTGTGGAGTCGATTTAGCGTTGAGTTTCAGTTTACTGACAGAATATTTTCCCCGATTAGACAGATTTATTGAACCATATAAACCAACATTTGCATCTCCGTTTTTCTTACTGACTGAGATACTTATCAATCCTCTAACAGTGTCTGATCAATCGCGTCCAATCTTGAAACAACTTTGTATTCATTCATTACAAATGAACGCGACTACATCCTGCTAGATCTTTTTACCCGAAACTAGACTTCTTTTTACTATGATATGATTTCATTAATTGAATTCTCTAGTTAATGATTTCTCGTGCAATTTTTTTACCTAAAATCAATGAAATTATCCGACATGTTTTCAATCATCTTAAAACGACAATCTGTTTGGATCCAAAAACAGATACTCTGCAACGCTGCATACGAATTAATGTGTACTATAGGTTTAGAAATCAAAGACATATTCAGCAACTGATCTTCCGTGTGTCTTTTTTTGTGATCACATGGACGCATTCACGGGAATCAGTAAATGCGCGTGGCACGCATTCGACGACGTATGTAGTATGTATTCGCTCGAAAGGATTCCCCAGTGGAATTGACACTCGATACCTGGACGCATCGTGCGCGATCACTGAGTGTCGCGATGCGTGCAACGGCCCATTAATTATGCAATTAATTACCTCCTAATTACCAGTATCTCCTCTGCAGCCTCTTTCGTCTTGCGGCCTGCGGCTTGTAGCCGGCTTCTCGGGTTCCTTTCCCGGCGAATGTATGTATGTATACAGGGTGATTCACGCAATTATTTCAGGCTATAACTTCGTTACAAGTACAGTTAGAGAAAAATATTATAGGTAAAAGATGAATGGTTCAAAGAATATTACATCCGTAGGACTGTATTTCTTTTTTTTCAAGTGCAATGGTGCATGTGCAGTCAATAATTGCATTATTGGTAATTATGTAGATTAGGGGAGCTACCTCCGATTTCAATGACCTTGATAACATATTTCAAGGTCATTGAAATCGGAGGTGGCTCCACTAATCTACATATTTACCCCATTATTTAATTTAAATGGAAATGCATACTTTGGTAATTATTTAGAAAGGGAATTTTTTAAAAATATCTCGATAGGGTAAGTGTGGGTATTACTACGGACTTTCAGCATAGGCTAACTTCAGAGTGCTCGATAAAGCGTTCAAATGAATGAAAGTCGCTTCTTCTTTTTCTAAAAACAAGGTTGAAGGATATTGATCCCATTAAAAAAAAATAAGATTGGAATAATAAGTGCATTTAATTAAAATCAAAGATATTAAGAGACACCTCTTTGCAGGAATTACTGCGGAGATGCATGCATTACTGCGTGCCAGTTACTAACCAAATACTAGTTACTGCGCGTATATTACTGTGGATTGATGTTAGGTGAAATATTAATATATTTCTTATAAATAGAAATGTTATATAACTTTGAATAACAAATTCTTTTCTCTTTTATTTCTGCTTTGGTTCTTTTGCGCCACTTTTTCATTTTTTACGAATTTTTGCTAGAACGCTGTTCGTTTTGAGGTTAGGATACGCAGTTAACAGTCCGCAATAATGAACACACGTGGTGTGTAGTGCTATACCCAATGCTGGAATAAGAAATAAAAATAGATAATGAAATGTAGATGAATGATTATATTGTTTTTTGAAAGCCTAACTCTGTAACTAATTTTATCATTAATTTTCAAGACGTTACGTACCTTCCAACATTCAATATTAGTTGTTTTGTAAATATCCGCAGTGATCGGGGCATCCGCAATAATACCCACACTTACCCTAACTGATGATGAATCTATCTATGTAAAACAAGTATGCATTGCCATTTAAAAAGAATAATGTAATTGTTCATTGCGCATGCACCATTACACTGAAAAAAATAAAGTCTTGTGGATGTAGTACTCTTTGAACCATTCATCCTTTTTATTTGATGTTTTTCTCTAATTGCACTTGTAACAATGTTATAGCCTGAAACAATTGGGTGAATCATCCTGTATACCCAGCTGACTGTTCCGCAAGTACGATGTGACACGCGAGCTTCTCGTCCGCCGAGAAGAACTTTAAATCTGCCTACCTGCCAGCTCGCATGCCCGCTCGAGTCTCCGTTTTCTCGCGGCTGCGCGTGTTCCAAATGGCACGCGTGTTTGCCGAAGGATTGACCGGCAAAAAGATGGCAGGTAAAATACGTGCGTGCGTCCCTCTTCGTGCGAAGATCCCCTTATCTTTTACTCGGGTTACTTTTACCTGGCTAATTGATATTAGAGGAGGTAGTAAGAGCTTAATTAGAATTTTCTAAATTGGATATTAATGAAAATTTTGCTGCATTAAATGGTGTTCAAATAAATAAAATTCTACTAATTAAGTTGAATATTATTGGACTGATCACACGCATAAACACTACAAAGATGTGCCTTGTTCGAGGCATGTGGTAAACATGATATCACGCTTTAAAATTTGAATAACAAGTTTGCTATGACAGTTCTTCAGCTGTTTATCAATTAGGATGAAAAATTCATTGTACTGAATTTTTGTATATAGATCCTGATAAAAAATAAGGTTGTATACGGGGATGAATCGGTATTAATGAACATCTATTACAAAATTTTAAATAATATAGTAAAATTATGTGTAATATAGTCAGTTAATATTATGTGAATGATTCTACTATTTAGAGTTGTAATTGCGTCAATATACGCCCTTAACCTAGTATCTATTAGATACTAGAAATAGTTACTTCTTATAAAACTTTCTATTCATAGTTAAGTTGAGAAATATCTAACACAAAAACAAAGCTAATGCGGTACGGTGTGGAATAATGTAGGCATCCATCCTATGAGAGAATTAATAGGAACATTATTGAACAATCAATCTCAATTAGATAATTAGATACTTATTTTTTAGGATCACCCTCGATATTTTATAATCAGTCAATTCTGATATTACGCATCTAATAATAATTGCCATAATTTTCCGCGTTCTACCATTCATCCCCATTGCTATCCAACCGTATAATAAACTCACTTCAAACGGCTGGGTATTAATGACGATCATAAGAAATATTATCGAGTTGAATAGTAATGATGATGTAGCCTTTCAGCGATATATCAATCGTCAGCGACTTTATACGGAACAAGTGTGCGTGCACATTTTTATAACATTGACTCGAGGAGATATTACCGTGCGTTAATTTGGAGTGGAACATGTAATTCTTAAGTATTTCGGAACCCTTTTGGTGCCGCACTGTGGGGCTGAGGTGCAAAAACCCCAAAAAATGAAAGTTGTATTTTCGTATATGTATCGTTATATTCTAGTAGCTAATGAACCGAAGTACCTAGCCATGAAAACATATATGTCATTATTTATATTATTTGTTAAGAAAAATTGGCTTGAAGTTGACCTTTCGCAATCTAAGAGGAATCGTGTGTATTTTCTCGCCAGAATCACGATTTTTTTTTAATTTCTCTAAAAGTTTGTAGTCTTTTACCTTACGTATTTCGAATAGGTATAGTCTCAACCTATACAGGGTATTCCTGTTAAGTTATGACATCATTTTTTAGGCATTTCCGATAGTGCAATTTAAAAATGTTTCAGACAAAAATTTATCAGTACTTGGTTGACTACATGTTCGCATATTCTGAAATCTCAAAAAATGCTTTTTACATAAATAAGTCAAGGTCACCTCGACTTTTTTAATAGCACCATATGTTTTTAACATTATAGGATTGTTACTGACGTTGAAACGAATTCAACAATGTATATACTATGACCTTGAAATGACCTTGAACTCGAAAATTTTGTGCAAACGTAATTTTAATAAAAAATTATGTCTTACATAATAAATAAGGTTAGATCAGATGTTCGAACTGCGATCCATCCTCTATCTCAAGGTGACCTTGATTTGAAGTCGACCTAGTACTGATAAATTTTTATCTGAAACATTTTTTAATTGCACTACATGCCTAAAAAATGGTGGCATAATTTAACGGGAATATCCTGTATATGACATAAATACTTTGCAAGAAAACATTATCGTAATCATGTTATCGAAATTAAAATCAAGGTACCTACAATTTCCAATTCTCATTAATTGCCTTAACGATTATAAACAAAGCTCCGCCTTCCTCCGGTCTGTTAGTAGTACTATTCGAAAGTAGATACTATATACTAACAGTCTTCTAAAAATCAGCTGAAACTTCTTGTAACTTTCGCTGTTATTAATAAATATCTGTATAGCTACACTGTACACACGATTTCATGGAAACTTCTATCATCTGCATTTTCGCTGCATTTACGTTATTATGGAGTATATATTTAAAAAAAAAAATTTTTTTCATTAACTTATATTGTAACATATATTATTGCTTAATGTTCATAAAATCTACATGTAAAATGATACTATTCTAATAACGATTACGCTTTTGTATTACGTGAAAATGATTTATTTTTCGACTGAGTCCTTGAACTAATACTTCAATGGCAAATTATATAAAATACATCTTAATTTGTTGTTAAACGAAAATACTTTCTTATACGATGGTCTGCGGCGGCGAATACCTAGCGTATTAAATAATTTTAGCAGGTGTTGAACAGGCTGTTTTCTAATACTGCTAAATAAGGTAAATAACTGTAAATATTACAAAATTTTAGTTATCTCATATTTAATTTTAGTATTTTAAGTAGTCATAATTCTATTCTGTTATTTTCTGACTTGATAAAGTTTTACTATTGAGTATTGTTCAAATTATTATGTATTTTTATACATTTGTACTGAACATGTTTTATTGATTTTGACAGTATTTACCGTTGTTAATGCAATAGTATGGGTAAATAGTATGGTTCACTTTAGGGTACACCTCACCGATTTTGATGAAATTTAGATATATTATAAAACTCGAAATTCTGAACAACTTTCCTATACATATAACCGCCGCTCTGCTTTGGTTTCCGACATATTCGCGAATAGCCGCCGCTACTACTGCATTGTAGTTAAATGTGTAAAAACGCTATTTCCTCACCGATTTTGATGGGACTTTTTTTAATCACTTTGTTTGATCATTCTAAACAACTTTTTCTTATACATGTAACAATCGGTCGGCCTCGGTTTTCGAGTTATATACAAAAACAGTTTTGTTAATTATTCGGATTGGAATGACCTCACCGATTTTGATGACCTTGAAATATGTTGTCAAAGTCATCATTCTAAACAACTTTTTCCTACACATAGCCTAGTGGCGGTCGTCTGTAATTTCCAAGATATTCGCAAATAAAGGAATCTAACCCACACCTAGTTCCGATCACTTTTTTTGCGAATATCTTGGAAACTAAAGCAGAGCGGCGCGGCGGTAACATGTATAGAGAAAAGTTGTTCATAATGATGACCTTGACAACATATTTCATGGTCATCAAAATCGGTGTGGTCGCTTCTATTTCGAATAATTAACAAAACTGTTTTTGTCTATAACTCGAAAATGAAAGTCGAGCGGCGGTTATATGTATAGGAAAAAGTTGTTCAGAATTTCGAGTTTTATAACATAGTTGAGTTTCATAAAAATCGGTGAGGTGTACCCTAAAGTGAATATTTACCATATTATGTAATTATTAGTACATAATTATAAGATATGGTCTATATGTAGCGAATATCTCCAAAGTATATTGCAATTATATTAGTAGGGAATGCATTCATTTTATTAATATTTATGTTGTAGCAAAATGAATCGTAGAATAAGGATTTTCTGGATAGACAAAAGGATTTATTGAGGACATTGTATAATACATGGAATTCAGAGGAATTCGGATACAAAATTTCTTTGTTAATCGTTCTCAACCTTTCGCTCTTTACAATTCAATCGATGTGATATAGATCTTCCGGTATAAATTTCTCGCATTGCAACTACTTTCGGGTGTCCAGGTGATGCTCTGTACTCTCCTCGACTGATAGGCATTCAGGTATTATCGCCGAACTCTCCTTATCGGTCAGGCGTCCAGGAACATTCCCGTACTCTCCCGTCGTAGGATCTAACCATGCTCCTCCTAGTAGGCGTCCAGGTATTATCGCCGAACTCTCCTACCAGAGTATGCTACAGTCCCTGGCCAGTTTATTAGACGCACTATAAAATATTTGTAATTGTATATGTTGCACTAGATTATATACGATATTATTTACATTTACCCTTACAAATAATGATTTTTATATAGGCAATTTATGATACAGTTTTATTTCATATTTATTTTTTACATGTCGCCACATAATGTTAAGATATTGGCTATGGAACATAAACAAGTATAAACTTGTTTCATTTGCGTTGTCGCGTGCTACAAGAACTGACGTGTTTATATGGCTTTGTTTAATGTATTTATTTGTCTTTCAGGATTAAACTACACGGTAGTTTGTTTATTGTGTGTGCAGCACGTTTGATAGCTAGAATTACTAGATTGGAACAATTTAACCATGGGTAAAAAGGGCGACCTTTCACCACGTAAAATAGCTGAAGTTAAGGCCCTCATTAATACTAAAATGTTTTCCAACCGCGAAATATCACGAAAGTTGATGGTGTCTGAAGCAACTGTGCGATGCATAAAGAAGAAAGTTGAAACAATTACAAATATTTTATAGTGCGTCTAATAAACTGGCCAGGGACTGTATTTCTATCATCCGAATAGGCGTCCAGGTATTATCGCCGAACTCTCCTGTCGGAGCCCTATCCTGCTGTCCGAGAGCGGCCGATGGTCTCACCTCGTCCTCTTCCTCGGAGCAGCGGGAAAAGAGGCTTGTGCCTCCGAAAACGCTTGATTTATACCGGTTCGCTGCTATCGGCGGACGTCGAAATCAACAACATCGTCGCTAGGCGCGAGCTCGCGGTCTACGAATTTCTGGAAATCTCGTGAAGCTAGCCGCTTCTAGAATATTCTTTCGATCGATACAGCTTTCCCGATATTTCGCGAAGCTAACCGTTTCTCAAAATTACACTCTCACGCTACAATGTCGATATAATAATTGAATAGTAATAAGTAATATAAAAAAAAACTTTTGAAAAATATTGAAAAACATCAAAGTTACGAGGTTTTTTCCGCGATTCTTATATGAAGCGCTCCATAGTGTGCCGCATCATGTACCCCTTTTTGGATTGTAATTTCCAGGACAATCTTTTCGTCCTTTCGAAAAGCTTCTTTAATTTTGACGCATTAATGGAACAAAAAATTGAAAGTTTTGTTTATACGGATTTGTTATTTACGCGTCTTAGGTAAATTACGATACAGTCTTATAACAAGAAATTATATAGAAACTTAATTCTAAATTTGGAAGTATAGATGGGAGCAGATAAATTCCTGCATGATGTTTCTAAAGTAAGTTACTGTCTAAGAGAATGTAGAATGTTAATGTACAAATAACAATCTCCACAAATTCTGATCGTTATTTAGAACTAGCTTTAAACATAACTGCTTGAAGAAACTTGAAATAGAGTTTGTCAGGTAATCGATAACATCACTTACTGATATTAAGAAATTGAAAACAAGAAGTAGAGATAACCAATGGATTTGATTAAGTTACCATCGAACATATTCTCTAAAAAAATCTCAGTCCTATGTTAAAGTCTTGAATTCCTAGTATCGATTAATGGTACAACATAAGAGGAGTTCCAACTTGAATTCCGATTTTGTTCAAAATAAATCATACTTTTAATGAGTATTCCATTGAAGGAATCGTCAAAAGGCTTGAATAGGAGGCAGATACTCTACTGACTGAAACCTCTAAACATACGTCAACCTGAAACATTTCTGACAACTCAACGAAATGCCTCGCCGACCTCTTCCTCCGGCAGAAAGAAAAATGCATCTGAACGCAAGTAACCGTGACTTGACACGAGATGCAAGCTTTTTCTACGCAAGTTAACTTTAAATCATCGCGGTAATGGCCGACCGCGCCCCCTTGCGATGCCTCCTCTTCGGTGTTAATGGGTGCACGCGAATCGCTTATATCTGGTATGCGGGCGTAATTATATTACGACTACTGAAAATCTTTCTGCAAATGTACGATAATTGCACGTCAGCGGAGGAGCACAGAACGAGTGGAGATGGCAAACACGCGATGCAGGCCGATTTCCAAGTCATTTCGACGACCCGTAACCTCGGAGGCACATACGCCCTGCAACACGCTGGTTCTCGTTCGACTCGTTTCGAGAGTTACTTCTATGTTTCAGAACTCACATCCGACATCCTGGCACGCAACCACCTTAGAGCCGTTTCAGGCGAGACACATTTGTGGTTAGCAACTGGTATTCGAGATCTACTTGGTTGATAAAACGTTATTGATTTCGTTTCTGGTTAATTTAATGTGTTCCGATTAGTTTAATGTGTTAGAGGCCCGAAAGAGTAAGTATGAAGAAAAATCTTGCAATGATTCTGTTATCTTGTAATGATTGTACAGATAGTGTAACTATAAGACGACAATATTTAGTTCTCGAACAGTTGCATCACTTTTTACAATATTCCGGATATTAAAAATATAAATATTTTTACAATAGTCGGAACCTTTCATGCAAACGGTATTTTATATTGTACATCTTTAGTTATTCCATTGTCGGAAAAGTCATAACTATTTGAAAGAATTCAGTCTTTTGTATCCAAAAATTGATAAGAAGAAACTTACAGAAATTTATTTAATAAAAATATAGAGTAGTTTTTCGTTTTTTTCGATATGCAAACTTTTAAAACAATATATACATACCAACAGTTTCTTCGGATTGATCAAAACTGATCAGGACTAATGTATTGTAGGGTGGACCTTATTAATAATGATACATTATTAATTCCGATCGATTTCATAATTTTGCATATGTTAGTTTCTCATCCAGTGGCATAATTCTAGAGGGCGTCCCACAAAAAGATCTCATCAAAGTTTCGCCTAGTATACCTAAGGTCCACCCTAAATGTATTGTCTTCATGCACTGTTGCAACATCGTATATTCCGGCCTGTACTATACTGAGAAAAAAAATGTTTTCATTTATAGTATATATTATGCGAAATTTTACTACATTTTCTACTAAAACGGCAGGATTGATGAAAGTGGTTATGTTTTTACTACACAAGTGTAGTAATATTTGGTTCTGAAGACTTGGTAGAAACTACAGCCTCGTGTGCTGATTTTTATTACACGAAGTTGGAACTTCCCTAAAAAGAGTTTTTCTTTATGGAAAATATATACTGAGGTATACTCGGCGACGGAGAAGACTAGGTATAGGATAGATAAGAGAATTATTATTGGTTATACAAAGTGTTGACGACTGGAGGAAAAAACTTCAGAGTGGAAGAAGAGAAGGGGCCACGGTGATTTTTGTTTTGGACCATAGGATGAATCAATATACAATATTTTTGATTTTATGCAACTGTTGTTTTCTTAATAAGATTGCAATAAAACTTGACTGAAGTTAATTTAGAGTTTTAAAATTTAAATGGTCCAAAATGGAAAAATTGAACATATGTATTCGAGAATAGTAGGGGTGTGCAGGTACCCGAACGGGTTCGGGTCGGGTTGGGTTGGGAATTTTTTTCGGGTTCGGATTGGGATCCCGAAAGTATGTCGACACATAAATATATTCGGGTACCCGTATTTTCGGGTACTCGCCCACCTCTAGAGAATAGTAACGAGATAGTAATTGAGAGTGGTAATGCGATTCCAAATTTGGAAAACTCTATGAGGATTCATGTTGGAACACAGAAGTTGACTCCAATCTCCTAATCGAAGATCAAACTATTTAACGGAAAATGCTCCAAAGGCACAATATGTACAAGAAAATATACACCTACACTGAGAGAAAAAATGAAAGAAATTTTACTATATTTTCTACTAAAACGACAGGATTGGTGAAAGCAGTTAGGTTTTTACTACACCAGTGTAGTAATATTTGGTTCTGAAGACTTGGTAAAAACTACAACCTCCTGTGCTGATTTTTACTACACGAATGTAGCAAAATTGGAACTTTTGCTCAAACTAAAAAGAGCTTTTCTTTATGGAAATACTGAGGGGTATGCTTGGCGGCGGGGAAAGCGAGGTATAGGATACATAAGAGAATTATTATTGGTTATACAAAGTGTTACCAACTGGAGGAGGAAAACTTTGGGATGGAAGAAGAGAAGGGGGCCACGGCGATTTTCGTTTTGGACCATCGGAACAACGAAGACTTGCTGCATTATCTCAGGAGACCTATGCTGACGGACCAGCGCTTGAGCTGGGGAAGATTATTGCGGAACTCGTCGTATATATGAACAGGGCTAGGATCAAGCACTAGCGAGAAAGACGATTATTACGAGAACACTCTAGCGGAAGCCCTCTGAAGCTAGGCCTATACTCAGTAGCTGCTAACGGCTAAGCCCGTAAGAAATATCTACGTCAGGAAATAAGTTTTCCCAATATTAACTATACCATTTTTGGGACGTTTATGCGCTATTCATTTAAAGGCATTGAAAGGACAATGCTAAAAGCCAAGCAAATTGAGGTTATGTCAACAGACGTAACTTTTTGCCGAAGCGTAGATGTCGCTGTGTATCACAGCCTTCCGTAGATTTTAGTACACTGGTCTATTAAATTTAGAAACACATGTGCTAGTTTTTCCTTTTAGTGTGGTAGCTCTATCCTGCTTCTTTACTACACAATGTAGTACAGTCTTCTCTCGCTATAAGCTCGCCGTTTCCGTCGCTTTATCGAGGCACTCTTCAATTTCACTGTAATCATTGACGACGTACAAAAAGCTATCGATTCCATTATTCCATTGTGTACCTTCACGAACATGTGCCTTACATGTTCCACAATGTAAAATTTGTTGCTAACTCACGAACCTGTAACGAGAGAACACTGTAATTATTTTTCCTCCACGATTTTTCTCAGTGTAGAGACGGCCATAGTTTGAGGGGTTCTTATGATCTGTGGTATATTTCTAAATCCTCACTCGGTTAAGATATCTATTTCGTGTCGAAGTGTCCAAGTGTCGTTTGAAGAGAAGCAAAAAACAAGTACAGACACCTTTGACGGTATCATGTGCAGCATTCATTCGACTATCTCTGTTTTCCGCAGACGTGTATAAACGCGTCTGGTTGACGACTAAAATGCAACGAAGCTGGCGGCTAACGATAATCGTCCCGAGTATTGCGATTCTGGGCAGAAAAATCGGAAAATTAAACGGCCGTCGGAGCTCCGCTCGGTCAGGATCCTTCGTCACTGCTCGGTACGCGGCTCGCATTTGCACTTTTGCGTACTTAGCGACTTAAGTGGCCCCGGTTCGAATGCATGTGCGAGTACATGAGCGCGTACTTAATGGGCCGCGTGCCCTGGCGGTATCTGTCTGGTACCCTAGGTACCAGTACCGCTAGGCATTACGACCATCGGCTCCTATTAAACCGGGAGCATCGCGCGATTTACTCAGATATACAATCTAGGAATCCCTTTCCTGAAAGCTGTGCGTGTGGTAAAACGGCACCTGCAAACACGAAAATCTTGTGTTTCTCTCTCTGTTTCTCGGCGTCTGCGGTTTCCTTCGCCAGCACCACGTTCGTCCTCGGCGGACCTGGAAAAACGCGCATTCCGTGTGTACATGCTCGCTGTGTCGAGCGTCACAACAAAACCGATATCTTCCGTGCCTTGTACAATTTCAGATTTCGATGGTCTATTTGCTACCTGCTAGTTCGAATTAATGCTGATGACTTCTCGGGGAGAACTCGCGTTACCGCGACGATGGTACTAGCCGATAGAAAGATAGCTTCGACATTTTGAAGCAGTTCAATTTAATTACCCGCCTTGGGATCCGACGCGTTTCCTTTTCTTTCTTTAATGGATAACTAGTTATTGAGATTGTAATCTTTCTGCAATCTGGCGCCTCTCGTACTTCTACCTGCATTTTTCTTTTTCATGAAGTCCGGGTTATCTGAAGTTCCAATAATACGTAGTGATTGAACACGTCTCGAGGCGAAGTTAGGTATTTAAGTGTTCCTTTAGAAGCACGAAATGTTGCAGGAATGTTAAGCGATACAGATAAAAACGAGATTGTAAGAGGTTTGATTGCGTGTTTTCTGGAAGATGTAGGTAGAGTTTTAGATTCAGTTTCCTTGCATGAGAGAAACATTCTTGGAAATTCCGTGGAGCTGTTAAGAAACAGCGGCAACATTACATTTTGTACCAAGAAAACTAATTTCTCAGTAAATATGTGGCGAAGAACTGCAAGAGTGTTAAAAATGGCGCAAAATACTTCCCGCTAAAGAGGTTTTCAAGAAACACAATTTCAAATGATAAGATCGCCGCGCCGTCGCGTCGGGTCGAAGCTCCAGGTTGAAAACGTAATACGCGGTCTATCTGAACCGAGGTAATTCGCGAACAGAGTCTGTTCTTTAAAAAAAAAAAAACAAATTGTGAATCGTTAGATGAGTTGACGCATTTCGTGTTGATGCAAAATATGTCTCTACACAAGGAATTTTTAGGCTCTGAAGTTTTAGAATTATAAAACAAACGAAGCGAAGATATTACTTTCCTATGCAGAGTGTAACAAAAATGTTCCTTTATTGTAGTTATTGCAGTTCCTTGAAAGGGGTAGGTAATTCCTGAGGTGATTTTAAACAACTTTTTCCTTAGCGTAAATGTTAGGTGAGGCTTTGTTAACGAGTTATTGACGAACAACACCGATCAATCGCAGCACGAGTACAGTGGACGAATTTCAGCGCGGTCTGCAGCTGTGAGTAGTATTGGTCCGTCATCGTCCGCGCCATCATTAATCCGCTGTACTCGCTCCCCGATTGGTCGGTGTTTTTCGTCAATAACTCGTTAACAAAGCCCCACCTATTATTTTCGCTAAGAAAAAAGTTGCTTAAAATCACCTCAGGAATCATCCCTTTCAAGGAACGGCAACATTTTTCTTACACCCTGTATAATATAGTAATTTTTAGTCCACCCTATACTACCTTTAACTTTCTGAAATTAGATAGTTTGCACCGAGAAATAAACAAAGTCAGACATTTATGTCAATGTCGTACGCAACACTCTTAAGTAGATACTGTATTCGCTACCATGTCAAGATAATAGCCACAAAATAATATTACACACTTCTTTCGCTATTCCTGCACTTCTCTATAAATTTTCTGAGACAGTTATTCCTTAGACAGACATTCCTTCTCAACAAGTGTACTTACAATATAGCAATAAATATTCATTCCGCAACATATTGCAAGTCTCTATATCGTAATACTATATTTCACCAAGACCAGTTTGCGTTACAGCTTTCGTTCGATATAATAATGCCGATCGTTATCGTTATCGCTCATCCTGTAGTCGCTTAGAGATTTTTCTATACAATACTATTCCCACGTAACGGTTGCAATAAATCCAGAGCGGCCATATAGCGAACCACCGAAGGTATCAAGCACATAGCAGGTTCGTTGCGCGTTTCGTACCGGTTCCTTTACGCATTAAGACTATCGGGTTCAATTAAACGAACGCAACCCCCTAGCTATTTCCACAGAAATTGCCTAAATCGCCGCTTAAATAAATCTGACTGGTTCGCCACAATGGCGTCGTCTTAGAGCAGTTAAGATAACCAGTCGGCCATTTCGGAATTTCTTTCAAGAGGTACGAACGCTCAGAGTTAACGCGCGCACGCGCTCGGCATCTTCGCCTCGAATATATCGATCCATTTAATTAGCCCGCACCACGATTTAGAGGAGGCCATTTTATGACTGACAACTGTGTGAAACACAATAATCTTGTTTTAATATTGAGTATTTCGTTGAAAGCTAAGGATCAACAAAATGAGTTGTAAACAAGATTAACTGGGGGTTTAATTGATGATACGCAATAAAAGCGGCAGCAAATCAATTCAAAATGGCTGACATTAGTATGTAGATTGCTGCTATTAGAAGACTAACGCAAATATATGGCTACGTGTAGACTTGTAAGCAGGAAGAAGTCCAGTCGATAAATTCCGTCGAATTAAAGTTACTCATGACGATGAGTCTACATTCCACGGTTTAAATCTGTACAATTTTTCAATTAGTCTTTACAGATTTAAAAGATTCAACCACGTTTATACACTCACTACTAATTTGATAGTCCAGTCATTTTAGAAATTTCTGCGAAAATAACTAAACATAGAGCTCATTGCATAAATGAAAAATTCTTGCTTCCCTAGTAGTGTGCTTACAATTTCCATCGATTGTTTGAACTGCTTTAATTAAATCGTTTTGGATGTTTCTCTAAATAGAAATTATAAATTGTTCATAAAGTAATATTGATAAAAATACGCTATATTTCTTGTTATCTCGTTGGATTCCAGTTATAGCAATTTAACTTATACATATAATCCAATTTCCTCTTCGTAAAAATAAAATTCTGTACTGGAGAAATAAGAGATATTGCTTACTTCGTCATACAGTAAGTACAGTTTCAATGAAAGACGAACAGTATGTCGTTGAAAGCAAAATGTCAATGAAAACTCTGATGTCGATGATATTAGAATGTCGATGACATCAGAATGTCAGTGAAATCATACACCAGTGAAATGGTGTCAATGTAAACATTGACGACAATGTCATTGTTCATCATGGATATTTGTAGGAGACAAGATGGTAATATAGACCAGGTGTTAATTTCTCTGATAATTAGATAATGTAATACATTAACAACTAAAGTAAACGCAAATTATAGTGCCTTATAAAGCCACCAGGCAGAACTGGTGTGATGAACATCAACACATGATCATTTGGCGTTACGAAACGACGCTGCTCGGGGATCAATATAATTGTAGCTGTTTGGCCGCTTGGATCTGTATACATATAAATTGCGCTCGTTCGCGTATGGTTGGAGGCTATGGTTTTCTTTACGATATCGAAGCCAGAATACCAATCGGGCCGTGCCAATTAAAGAGGAACGAATTATTATATCGTATTGTGCGACAGAAAAGGGATCCAACCGCGGGATCAGCTAATTAGTTTCGGCGTCATTTAGCACGGACGAAAGCGCGCTCCCGTAAGTACGCGCAAACCCATACGTACGTACCTAGGATGCATCGTGCCCCTTGCATGTGTGTATCGTATAATGCAACGGAGTATAGTGGACCGTTTTTTTCTTCTTCCGGCCGGCCGCAGAATGGGTACGCTTCGACCATAGTTCTCGTGGTTGCTTCGAACCACCATAAGCCCTGTACACCAACGGTGCCTCGTACGTTTCTGATCCCAGATTCCCTTTTACGCGGATAACGACGATCGACGTGGCAGATAAGCAGCTACACACAGTATTTCGCATCTTCCGTGTACGTATACTTCCGCGCAGATTCGGAATTTCGTGATCCATATTTTTGCCGTTGTTGCAATAACGAACTCATAATGCCAACGGTTATGGAGATTTTCTGTTAGAAGCCACAGTTAAAATGTGGGATTGAGGAAGCTCCAGAACATAGTTAATTTAAAGGAACAATAACAACAAGGAGAAAGTGGGGAGGGCGTCGTGGCTCAGTGGTTGGAGCGCGGCTAGCTAGTCTGTAGGCACGGTTCGATTCCCGCGACTGGCGTTTCCTCCTTTTTCTTCGGTTCCTACAAAAATTTTCATGGATAATCCTATGTTAAAGCTGCTTTCGTGCTGGCTTTATTACCTTTCGCTCAGCTGAATAAATTATGTATTGTATCACTCGTGCGAGATATACTTGTTTCAAGTATTGTTCTTTTGTTGGAAAGCTTTTATTCCACTATGTTTACCTACGAAACGCGTTTCATTAGAGATTCGTTAAGGGGGCTGCACTCAATTCTTATATGATAAAATTCTAGGGATATGCGGGTACCCGAAATTACGGGTTCCATATCGGGATCGGGATCCCGAAAATTTGTCGACACATAAATATATTCGGGTATCCGTAATTTCGGGACCCGATTTTGAATTCGGGAATTAAGTGTCGAGTCCTGAATTAAAAATAGTGTCCCGAAACGAAAATCGGATCCCGAAGTGACGGGTACCCGAATACACTATTTATGTGTCGACGAATTTTCGGGATCCCGACCCCGATATGGAACCCGTAATTTCGGGTACCCGCACACCCCTATAAAATTCACACTAGTCTATCTATCTATTAACGAAATCTATACATTACTATTCATTTTTTATTTGAATAATACCAAAACGCCAGATCGCCAGAAGAAGCCTAATACGTATACATTATATAGACTATGTTTCATTTTAAGAACATGAAACTGCTCTTCTGCCATGGATAATGCAAGCTTCGCCGACGGCAACGAGCCGGTTAGTTTCGTTATTTTTGAAACAATGCCTGGATAAAGGCTTATCCGTCGAGCCACTTCTCCCTCGATAGAATGCCTGCGCTCACTAGCTAGCCGTACCGAAGGGATTTCAATTTCACGAGAAGGAAAGATCAGAAGAAGATCACCGTCTGAAAAATGTCAATTTTATCGTTTCCGATCGTTCCATGAAGATTCCTGCAGCATCCTACACTATCTTTTTTTCTTCGTAGTTCCAGGCTCCCAGATTTTCTGTCAGGTATGCAAAAGACTCTCGGAAGTCGCTAATAACGAGCTCGCACTATTTTCATATTTCCAAGTAGAAGTGGATCGTAAAGGACAAACGAGCTTCCCTTCGGTAACGACGCGCGCTGGCTCGTTCCTCGTAATAAATTTCGACGACTGTCGCTCGCCTATCACCGGTATTCCGTTGACGTCGACTGAATGTATCGTTAACAGTTTCATTTTGTCGCGGAGGCAGCGCTCGGAGACATTACGAAAGTGTTCATGACACGACAAAGGAAAGGGTTATAAAGTAACCTCGAAATGTTTTTCTATTCATAGTCCGACAATATTTATTCCTTTATGCCTGGACTTGTATGGGTCTGCTTTGAAAAGGTCGCTTCCACTGGAACCAGTCGCCGGCAATTTACTTCTTGTGTATGTTCCTCCGTGATTCCGATAAAGCCACAGCTTATCAGTCCCACTGCTTCCCTTGGAATTCACGCGTGCCGCCGGCGCCAGCGACTCGCGGCGCGGCGTTCAGACACTCGGCTGAGCTTTAGCTTTTTTATACGCGTAACCTTGCTATGATAATGAAACGCGTAATTATAGCCGTGACCGCGCTCGAATCGGATTCTTGTCGGTTTGGCTCGCTGTGTCAAAAATCCGCATAAGATTGAAATTCTGAACGGAGATATGCATCCGCGTAATGCAAGTCTGGTGTCGCTATTCACTGGCGTTGAAGTCACTAAAAGATTTGCGATTTAACCGGCAGTATTGTGGAAGTTTCTTCTTATACTGCTTTATAGAAATATATGAAGATAAAATCGTTCATAATTGGGTGTCGTTATTTTAAAAGATATATCTGGCTTTCAGAAGGAACATGTAATGTGAAAGACATATGCATGTACAGTATTTTCTCCATATAGGCTCGAAAAAATCGCGATACACGCTCGCATTTTATCCCCACCACTAGCGGCATCCTTTTCTGAACCAGCGTCTTTTTTGCGCGCTGTCTCTTTCTACGTTCGGCACATTACAAAGACAGTAGTACTCTATGATATAGGCTCGTCTCCGGTCTCGAGGAGAGAGCCTATATCGAGAAAATACTGTAGTTATGTAATGTATACAGGGTGTCCCAAACTTGACGCGGAAGCCGGAAATGGGAGATTCCTGTGATGATTCTAAACAACTTTTTCGTTTGCAAAAATGTTATTCGAAGCTTTGTTAACGAGTTATTAACGAAAAACATCGGCCAATGAGAGAGCGAGTACAGCGGATTAATAATAGCGCGGACGATGGCGGGCCAATACTACTCAAAGCTGAGGCACGCGCTGAAATTTATCCACTGTATTTGTGTTTCTATTGATCGATGTTTTTTGTTAATAACTCGTTAACAAAGCTTTGAAGGACATTTTTGCAAAGGAAAAAGTGGTTTAGAATCACCCCAGGAATCTTCCATTTCAGGCCCCCGCGTCGAGTTTGAGACACCCTGTAGAGTTCGAAGACCCGTTTCCTATTCGTATAAATTATGGGAGCTATTCCCGTAAAGCAGGTATAACATTTTACAATATTCAAAATCTGCTACTCTCTACAAAATACACCATTAAGTATTTTAAACATCTATTGTAAATATTACGATGCACACGTCACCTTTTACTCCTCGATTTATTTGTTTTGTCCATTTTAAATTTCTTAGCAATCCTTTTACGTTGCAAAACTGATATCATTATTTTTTCCTTCCCTTTTATATTTTTCCTTATTGATAAGAAATTATTACGTATGTTCTAATGGCTCGAATCGCTGTTTAGTTCTCATTAGTTCTTCAACGTGAATTCAAAGAGTGGGGAGTTTACTGGCAATAAAGTGTCTGCGTACGTGTCTGCTTAAGCATGAAACGATAGGTACCGCAAATACCTTAAAAAATATAATTAGAATCTTCCGGAATACAGGTAAAAACTACACGGAAATGCTGCGAGTATCCACATGTTGGTTTCCGCCCGTTGAAAATATTAGCTGGATGCTCACTCATAAACTGAAGTCGGAAATCATTATTATTGGCGAACGCAGTACCGATATGCCTTTGCTTTTTTATGACCAGTTCTACTGGATCTGCGTATTAGCGCTGCTAATAAACGAATGCTTACTTCCTTTCTAGATGATTAAACCTAATTATGAGACGGACATCTTACGGAAGCAAGTCCACTGGAGGACTCTACAATTAGTACGTACTTGGGTCGAGGTGGAAACATAAATTTACAACGGCATAACGATGTAACCAGTCTATCGAAATGGTTTTTTAGCAAGAGCATTCCTGGAAAGACATAGAACATTTACGAGTATAGCCTACAGAAGTATCTAAAACAGTCTCATTAATAAATGCAAGGTTGAAATGTTAACAACTAATTAACTTTTAGTGTTCCAGAAATAGAATTTTTATTCACAATTTTATGAAAATTTGTTTATTTCGAACAAGTAACAAGTCACTGGAAGAAAATACTATTTAACAGAGAAAAAGTTGGTACAATAAATTAAACAATAGTCAATATTAAACTGACGAAAGGCTAAAAAATTTTAAGAAGTAAAGTAAACAGTTAACGATTTCTATATTCTTATTTTCACAAATGTATTACTAATAAAATCTACTATATGGTTATTAGTTATAAATTTGTTCTGTATGCTCTTTTTTTTTACACTTTATCTCGAAGCAATTAACCACAGACTTCTATATATAACTAGACTGCTGACTCTTTATGTTAGGTGTCCTCACTTCTTATGTACAAAATGAGTATATAAGTGGTATATAAAGATCTCCTTCTGCGCATGCGCTTTGAAGCGTTGATATTTTGTAGTATACGCAAATGCTTTACATATAATGTGTGCATATAATTGCTAATTATAAGTATAAAAATATTTTTAATACTATCATTAAAAAGCCTTATGAAATAATAAAATGAAATATAATTTTATAAAATAACGAAACTAAATATAATTTTAGAAAATTAAGTAATGTTAAATATTCCCGACATGCGTGTGTGTCGAACATGCGCGATCATATTAGGATGAGGAAAAAGAAATCCATTATTTTTCCGCTTGAAATAAACGTTGAACTCTTACAGTTTTTTACAGCACATGCAATCGTCATTTTTTATGTATTTATATATTTATATATACTACCGTACACGACGTATTTACGTATGTAAATACTTTGAAACTGCGGTTAGAATTCTAAAACTCTGGTTAGAATTCGTTTGAATTTGTTACAACTGTCAAAATAGCATACATATATCTATCACTTCGTTTCTGCGCATGCGCACAATGAGGTATTTCAATACATACGTTTCGCGGTCGTTTTATATAAGCGAAATTTGGGGAGTTAGCAGTCTAGTTATATATAGAAGTCTGTGCAATTAACACACTGATAAACAAATAAATAAATAAATATGGTTTTAATGTTCTGAATTCAGCCTATTATTGCGAAAAATGATGAATTACGGTAATAAAGCCATAATAAAGCTATAACCCTTCTAGTAAATACATAAAACTATCGTTAGTAAAAAAGTAACAGTTTCTTAAGAATATTAAAATTAAAATATTTCCATAACTAATAGTTTATTTGCCATAAGTTGCTTAATATTTTTTCTATAGGGAATAATGAACTGTATTATGTAGTGAATTAAAAAATGTATGATTCCATGTAAAAAATTAAACATATAAACGGCTACTTCTGGAAGCCATCTAACGTCCATCCAAACATTCCTCATTGCGACTAATAATAACGACAAAAATCGAGGTGGTAATTTCAAGTGGACCACCCAGTATATTTATAAATAACTATATAATTCCTACAGTCTTATTATTAATTAGAGTCATTGGAGATAGCTCAGTGGTATGAAAAGAAAAACTTTTGCTCCTTAGTAGAGTCTAATTAAAAAACGCTACGTAATGAAATTGATTTTTCTAAGAGGGATCAATAGGCATCGATAACAAACACCGGTGTCGTAAATCAATTGGACAAACCATTAGCATGCAACGAGCTCGATATTAAATATCACTATCGACTTCCTTTTGAATTGAATCGAATTCCCGTTCATCGAACGTCGATTAAATAGAGAAACAAATATATAACCAGGTGTATAAGCAGAAGCACGTTCGTTTGATTGTAGCCCGTAGTAGGTAGCATTTCATAATAATTATCTCGAGGGGTCCGAGAGAAACCTACATAGCCAGTACGGCGGGCCACGAAGATCGTTTCTCCTCTATAAGGTCACCTTATTAAGGAAGCTATCATTAAGGCTCCCTATCTCACCTATTACCGTTTACTGGTCCATGCCATTGGCTGGTTCCGTACCGATGATCAGGATTTTCGTCTGTCTGCTCGCCCAATTACATCACATACATTTACCTGCCGATGTGCACCTGGCCACGTTCGTGTGTGCAATGCTTTATCCGTTTGCTCCGTGTATTTGTCTTCGGCCGGTTGTCGATTCTTGCATCTATGCTTTGTAATAAGTCCAGCATGATGCGTCGCTGGGTGCAGATAGAACCGGCTAATATATCCTGATCGGTTGTAAAGACTGGCGAATACGGTTACATTGTTCCCATTAATAACATTGGTAACGAGAATAGTTGATAAATTTGGGGTTGCTGAACCTTCCCAGCATCACAATGTTTGCTCTTTGCTTCCACCGAGGTTGCGTCCCTCTATCTTGTTCCTTAGCATTATTCATACATCAGACCGAACCTTTTAGCCATGCTGTGATTAGAAGAAAAAGGATATTCATAGCTCGTAGATTCTCTTTTGCATAAGAGTGTTCTTAATCCTTTTCTTTTCGCAAGCTCTTTCATATAGCTTGGGGTGACATCAAGTTGGACATAACACTGTACACTACACTTTGCTAGACTTATAATATAATTTAGTATTATAAGCCATGAAAGTTAAAGTTATATCAGTATCCAAATATGTTTGTGATACACTGTAAGTTTGATCAGTAAATGGTAGGGGTGTGCGGGTACCCGAAAATACGGGTACCCGAGCCTCGGGTCGGGTCGGGTAATGATCGGGACGGGTCGGGTCGGGATCCCGAAAGTTTGTCGACACAAATATATTCGGGTACCCGTCATTTCGGGACCCGATTTCAATTCGGGACCCGATTTCAATTCGGGACCCGATTTTCAATTCGGGAACCGACTTTCGATTCGGGACACGATTTTTAAATCGGGACTTGGCACTTAATTCAGTTCATAACCTTTCATTCTGGTTTTCTACTTAAACTGTTAAAATGTAATTTTTCTATGAAATCAGATGAAAGAATTTGTAACTGAGGAGAAAATTATGTAATATGGCGTGTATCGAAAATCTGGTCCCGAATTGAAAATCGGGTCCCGAATTAAAATCGGATCCCGAATCGGAAATCGGGTCCCGAAATGACGGGTACCCGAATATATTTATGTGTCGACAAACTTTCGGGATCCCGACCCGAACCCGAAAAAAATTCCCGATCCCGTAATTTCGGGTACCCGCACACCCCTAGTAAATGGCTATGTCACGCATTCTCCAGTCTCTGAACCAAAATAACTTGATATTTCAACAATAGCAGCCCCATTAATCAACATTCTTGAGTGAGTGGCAAGTACTATCAAACTCCAAAGAAAAGTCGCCGCGACTGATTCAGGTTTGAATTGAAATCGACGTGTGAATGAAAGATCCATTGCGTATTCGTTGCAGCTTTCTAATTTAAGAGGAAAGGTGACAGTTGATGTGAGTAGTAGAGAGGCTCCTCTCGTATTCACGGCCAGGAAATCCATCGTCAGGGCCGCTCACCAACACGCGTGCGTCTACCTGCTACGGATTTTATGTAGCGGCGTGAAATACGTGTGAGGAATGACGCGATGTTCCGAGGCATGCTCGGTTCTACTCTCGGTAAAATACCACGATCTTCTTTATCGGGCAATAAATTTTAAGGCGCCCTTTCAAAGAGAACGTCAGGCCACAGGGATTTATGTCCGATATGGAACAGGACGGGCCGCTGAACGTAAGCGCACTACAGAATACCTGTCGTAACTGGCTCAGGAACACCTGTACGACCCCGTTTTGCATCTTCCGTCGCTGGATTTGTAGAGATTTGTCCGAAGTGCGACGCTGCTTCTTTTACAACGGCGTTTACAACAGCCTGTTTAAGTCTGTCATTTTCGGAGAAATTTTATCTTGAAATCTTCGATGGAATCTCTCACTAAATGACCGGTTCGGTTCCATCTCTTCTATCGGTGGAATCAAATATCTTTTAAGCACTAGATTGCGAGAAAGGGTGGAAACTTCGAAGAGCAAGTACAAGTTTTTCTCATAAGTTCAATTATATAACCAGTAATGTGCTAGAGAGGCTTATTTTTGAGATCAGGAACATATAAACATTGTTTACCTACTCATTATTTGATATCTTTGATTACAACATATTTTACTTTGAATTGCAGTTCACTGTGCAGAAGTAGATGTAAACTCTTGCAACTGATTACATTCAATGCAATCTTACCTAAAATTAACGCATAATGTAGCATTATGGATAAGGAATTTCTTTAACCAAGAATTATGCAAAGCCTTCATATCAGCCATAATATTAGCATTAATTTCTGAGGTAAGGTGAATGTCCCAATTCCTACTCATGTCTCGGTTTCTATTCATTTCGTATTTTTCTTACTATTATAAATGTTACATTCGTACTACAGTTATAAAAAAATTATTATAAATTATTTGAACATTCATGCGAGTATTGCACAGTTTTTTTACAAACAAAATGCAAAATAAGCAATGAAAAAAATTTCAAAACAAGGAACCTATCTCGTTTTGGTCGTACTGTTAATGCTTGGGCTAAGAAACAACAACTTTATTATGTTTCGAGAATCTGGCAGAAAACAGCGTCTTCATCGACAACTAGTATTTAATAGTAAAAACATTCACTAGACTTTGCTCTGAATTTATTGTTTTTACCATTGTTAATCTTTTTTAAGTAAAAAACAGGTGAGTAGGTTTAGGGTCGAGGGCGTATCCTCTATTTCCATTCAAAAGTATTTAATTTGTTATTTATCAATATTTTTTATTTTAAAATTAACTTTATTTACATTTTTCGTAGTTTTGAAAATGGAAAATAAAGATTTATTAAAAAAAGTATCAAAAGTAAGAATGAAAAATATACACATGAAAAGTTAATAAAAGCAATAAATGCTATTTCTGAGGGACAATCCGTTAGGATTTCCTTAAAAAAGGAAAAAGATGAAAGGAAAGATAAATTTAAAAAATTAAAGGAAGGAAGAGCAACAATCACAAAAGAGAAGAACGAATAAATTTAAAGTTAATACAAAGTTGTTATTTTTATTGTAATAAATATGTGTCCTGAAATTATAAATAGCTTTACTTATTCTTATTTTCTGAATCCTATCCAGAAACGATGTAACTTATTCTTACCTGAAAAGGCAACAGAATACGTGAGCAGAAATTGGTACAAATGGTGAGTAGAAATACGTACATCGCCATTTTTCGTGAGCAGAAATACGGACATTTCGAGCACTACATTAAACTTGTCATTATTAATAATTAGACGTCCAGAAACATTTTTAAAAATATTTTTTAATTAGCTGGATTCATTGTCGAGGGCTTAATCAATTACTTTGCAAATATTTACTACAAACAAATGTTTTATACCTTTTTCATGACGAGGCGCTTAAATGAGTAGGAATTGGACATTCAACTTAATGCATGCAGATACTGTTTAAGGATAATTCACATTCCGAAAGAAGATTCAATTAGCCGAAAATAGAAATGCAATCAAATTTTTATACTCATGCCACAATTGACATAGTGGATTGATTTTAACATCAGTGCAACACTCAAGCATCCAAAACCCATTAAATTACTTTCTGTAATTAAATTATAGATAACTCGATATTTTGGTATCCTTATTGTTCCCCATTTTCGGTTGAAAATTTACTACTTATTTGTTTCAACATTTATTTCCTTACACCTTCAACACTGCTTACTGTAGAAAATATAATTTCTAAAATTAAGTTATAGGGTTGATAAAGTGACGTTATTTATCTAACGTACAATCATAATGTAGATTTTCAATCATATAAACAATATTTATGACGTAGGAACAGAGTAAATGTGTCTTCAGAATTCTTAAGATCCTATTCTACAAAGCTGATTCATTGCTATTCTACAAAAAGCATAATGAAATTTAAAAACTCTAGAAATTTGAAATTGCATAATGCAGTAAAAATTTTGATAAATATTCCACAATTTTCTCAAATCTCAAAGTCGTGTTTAAGAAGCTTTAGCAAAATCATGTTCTGGAATAGACGAAAATACAATTCATAAATTTAAAAAAGTGTACTGAAAAGTGAAAAGACTTTAAGGATATTAAATATCGCACTCAATGTGCACTTCTTATATCACTTTGAATTTTCTTTCTCTCCGCAGTTTATTTTTATCAACGAACTTTTACGCACATCATTAAAAGAAATTATATTTTTCCTGTAGTTAATACAAATCTTGTATATTTTATCATACAACATTACTATTCAGTATTTGTAAATCATTGAATACTTGAATTAATTAAAGGATAATCCGTAAGTCAGTTAAATGACATTAGAAGCATTTCTCGGGTTCTATCTGCGTCGAGGTCGTGCATCAGTGATCAGCCATTCACAGAAAAAGTGCGGGAAAAGAAAGAAACGCGAACGCCGACCATATTTCAGAATCAGTGACGGTACAGGCGATCTGGTCGAACCGCGACGAAAAGTTAAGGTCGCAGACCAGCCAAGCCTTGGCAAACCGTAATCCGTTTAACCATGGAGGGTCGGTATACCTGACAGACAGTATCTCGCACTGACAAGCGAAACGGAGTTTGTCATAATTATTGGTCACCAGTGTCGGCGAGGCAGCGCAGTTTTCTGCCAATGCAAGGGCTGCGAATTCTCGCGACGCGGTCAAGTGGTTAAATCTGCGAATAAACTCATAGAAGGAAAAAAAAACAAGGTATGTAATGACGATTCAACCATGAATTCGTATGGTAACTATGCCATGTTCTCTACATTAGAGAATATACTACTGGAGAGCGCATTGCCTACTTCCGTATTTTGAAATACATTCAGATTTTAATTTGTTGATCGGATACAATTACACTTACTTTCTGGAAGCCCTTGTGAATGCACAATTTGTTAAGCTTCGTTAAATAAAATATTTATTTGTACAAAAATTGTAGCTCGAGATAAAACATCGATATCCGCTACAGCCAATTAATACGCGACGCTTGGAAGTGACGAAATAACAATGTCTTCGTAAATTGCGCGTTTTTTTTTTGCACACGCGTGCAGGAATGTCGTAAGTGGAGACGAAACGATTCACAGAGACATCATAAATTTTACGAAAGTGACAACCATTGTCTGTCCGATGCTTTATGGTATTCTAGAAGAACTACACCGACGAGTAATAATCGCGACGACTGTACCATTGATCGCTCAATTATTGGGCACATGGAATGTACTCCTCCTTCAGTAATGGTGGGGACTTTGCCTGTAGGATAAATGATATCAGAATGTGTGAGAATGAAAATGATCAAGTAGCAGGTTTCTCTGTGTCTTTAACGTATATTTATTACTTATCACATATATTTATGTATTATAAAACTTTTAAAATCAGTTAAAGACTTTTGTGTCTGCTTTAAGGAAAATAATTAATTGGAAATATTTAATTATAACAATAATAGTGGCTTGAAAGTGTTAATAAATCATTGAAATATACGTATATATATTTTTTGTTATGTAGGAAAAGGAATGTACTAAATTTTTTGCTTTTCTTGAAAGAGTCAATCATTGTATAGGGGAACTCAACAACCGTATACTTTACCCCATTAGTAGTAAAGTCTCCAGCAACGAAACCCTAACAGATTACTTATCGCTCTGAATACATTGAAAAAAAGAAGGTAGGAAATAAACAATAAAAAAAATGGCAGCTCGCCCCACACCGTCCCGCGCGTGACATCACAATCCCCACTAGCTGAAATAAGGTCTTTGATTCTTTAACTGTCACGTGGTATATTTTGATGTTCGATATAAACAATAGTTTTAACAAAAACCGCTCATTTAGAATGGTTAAAACCACATTCTCAACATAGCTTCATATAACCGTCACTACAGGGTGTTTGGGATAGTATAGGCAAGCTTTGGAGGGGTGATAGATCACGTAAAAACAAACAAAAAACTACTGTATGACTTGGGTCCAAAACTCAACCATTTTTGAAAAAAACTGTCATAAACATTTAAGCTATAAACCGCTATAATTCAAAATAGGAACGTTTTTCGTAAGCAATTTCTTCGCTAAAATAAAGATTACGATCTTGTTAATCCAATAAGTACAGTAACTGTGATATTGTTACCTTGTACCGCGAAAAAATAATATTTTTCTAACCTCCTAAATTACCCTTTAAAATCGCGATAATTTAAGGGGTTAGAAAAATATTATTTTTTCGCGGTACAAGGTAACAATATCACAGTTACTGTACTTCTTGGCTTAACAAGATCGTAATCTTTATTTTAGAAAGAAATTGCTTACGAAAAACGTTCCTATTTTGAATTATAGCTGTTTATAGCTTAAATGTTTATGACAGTTTTTTTAAAAAATGGTTGAGTTTTGGACCCAAGTCATACAGAAGTTTTTTGTTTGTTTTTACGTGATCTATTACCCCTCCAAAGCTTGCCTATACTATCCCAAACACCCTGTATATCTTGTCCACAGAAATGGAGTTAACTTCTATCAGCAATCCGAACCTCATTTCAGCGTTGTATTAAAAAATCGTAATCAGCAAGAAAATAGGTAACTCTGATTCACAAGACGATCTCAAATATAAGTTAAACGGCGACTAAAGCCTCGTTGAGCTGTCTTCTGGGAGAGCAACTGGTACAAACTGTGGCACGAAGTACACCGGCAAACAATTTTCCCTCGGCCACGAGAAAACGCAATTGTGACGGGATAAGCACAGGCTCCGTCTGAATTTACGAGCGACCAATGCCAGGAATCAATCCGGCCTCATAGTTTAGCAAGATTACACGTTCCACGCTAGCTTCGGGGGTATAGGAACCAATCTTCTTGAAGCGAACTATGGCTAAGTTCGGTCGCCATGTTGTCAGGCGTTCCTGCGCAGAAACACCCCAGGGACTGCGTTTCGATCATCCTCCAATTGTCCGACAGCTGTAACGCGCCGAAGGCCCGCTGAAACCCCCTGTACAATACGTACGGTCCGGTTATACCGGTCCAGAACCATTTGCGTAGCACGCGATACACCTTTTTTTATTCTTTGATACGCAACACACCGGCGGCGTAGCGTTTCATTGATTCAAGAGTTAGGTCTATCTGTCGCGACTGACAACAAAGCGGTTAAATAATAAATCATCGATCGACCGGTTCGCTCTGACTGATTTTTGAAAAAATATTGCGATCAACATGCCAGTAGTCTCACTCGGTACTAATACGTTCACTTGGTCGGCATTAACACACATATATTCAGGGCATTTGTTACGCGTGTATGTCATAACGTCCCGCCAGGCTCGGCTGTATAATGTTGAATATTTTATAGGTACTGACAGATTCCCATGCTTCAATGTTGGAAGTGCAGTAGAGGAACGCTTCGCAACGTCTGTACAGTAGGGGAGAGTGGGCGAAACACGAACGCGGGGTAATTGTGGATACAAATATTAGACTATGTTAGAAAAACATAAACACCTCCTCCTCTTGTCACATGACAGCTCGTATCGTGGGTAATGGTGAGTCGCAAATACGAAACAGTTCACGCGCAGGTTGATCAAAATAGAAACTATTGGAGATTTTCATACACTTTCATATAAATTTTTTGACAAATTAATGTTACTATATCTTTTGTTACTATATAATTATTCCACTTCTAATGTTTAAGAACACAAAAAAGTACAAATCAAGGACTAATTTAACACTAACACATTTTCTGTTTGATGTTTCTAATCTAAAATACTCTCAATTCTCAATTCTTTTTGTTTTCAAGCTGGCGAACAAATCGTATGCGTCAATTTTGAACGTTCGCGATTCCCTCATGTTTCGAATTAAAGAGTGAAAAAGAGAAAATTTTTAAGAGAACCCAAGAAAACGGACGGGAGAAGAAATATCAAAAAAGAAAATAAGAAAGAAGAAAATTAACGCTGAGAACGACGAAGATGAATATTACTGCATTTATTGCAGAAAAGAAGTATGAGAATCTTTCAATTGAAGATTGAATTATGTGTTGCACGAAAAATGCTTTGATAGACAAGAGTACATCTAGGGTAGGCCTGCGGATCGGCTCGAATATTCGAGCCGTTCGAAATCCGAACCGCGCCGGGACTCGGTTTCCGATCCGATCCGAGTACCCGAAAGAACCGAGCCTAGAGCTGTGGAAAACTCGGAAAAAGCGAGCCCAGTTTTACTCGGATCGGATCGCTTATTCGATCCGAGTACTCGAATGAAGTGAGCTGCTCGAAAAAAGCGAGCCGCTCGCGCTCGAATTATTTCGAGCGGCTTGAAACGTTGGAACGGTTCAGATCAGGATCAGTTCAGTTCAGACTTCAGACGGTCCGAATTCCGAATATCCGAATCGGTCGTACATCTTTCTTAGCATTATTTATTAAGAACATTACTTTCTTATGCATTTATATATTTTTTTACCTTCTTTTTTTCACTTTCTTGTTTTTCTTGTACGTTTTTTATCTTTTAGCATTTTATTTCTTTTGTGTTAATATTAGTAAGAACTGATAATTGCAACGAACAAAGTAAATAGATTTTATCTATTACATAATTTTGAATTAGTTGTAAATGTTCAGTAAACTTGTTTATAAGCAATGGAAAAAAAATTCTCACATAAGCGGGTATTCTAATCTAGAAGTTTAGAAATATCAATTTTATTTCTGTTATGAAATTACAAGTGCTTAAATAGCATAACCCATGATTGAATGAAATAGCCAGTAAAATGTGAACACGTTTTTCTTGAAAACTCATGTTGCAACTGATGTGAATTGTACACGATACCTAAAGTTTTTTAGATTGAAAAAGAGTTTTCATGTACAGCGAAATCCGTTTCTTTTTCTTTTGTATAAGCCCTTCAGGATTGCAAACTGTAAGCGAATTCGTGTAGAATGTAGAGTCTAGGACAAAGAGTTTTTCGAAAAATCGCAAAAGTTGTGGGTAGAAATCACGCGCATCGGTTTTTTTTTTAAATTTAATACTTGTATATATTCAGGACACAGCCATCTATTTTTTAAGACTTGTGCTAAACTTCGTTTTATACATAGTGTTATCGTTGTTAGTACAATTAGTCCAAATGATTCGTGACGATTACTATTAAATCAGCAGACGGACAAATGCCTATTCTCACTATTCTTTATAAAAAATATTCAAAAATGTGTATATTTACATACTTTATTTTTTGTTTAAAATACTAGGAATGGGCACATTTTCCTCCTAGTGATTTTCTAGTAACCGTCACGAATCATTTGGACTAATTGTACCGCTTCTGTTACGATTACGATAAGATTACTGTTACGATAACAATATACATTACGAAAACTATTATAAAATGTAAATATGAATATAATATGTACATAGTGTTTAGTGCTAATTTACTAATATTTACAATATGTAACTTATTCTTTTCGAGTAAAAACAATTAATATTATGCGAATTGTTTTGTCTTAATAAAACTTAAAAAAAGTGTCTTGTTTCTGCAAGATTGCAGAATTGTTTCAGCATTCTGTTACTATAACAAATAAAAATTAAATTTTAAGTTTGTTAGTACCAATGAGTCTATCGTGTAAACCACAATGAATTAAAAATAATGATAATTCAAAAAATAGCGATATTTTCAATTTCAAATACCGATTTCTGAGGCTTTTGCTTACTTACACTGTACAGTAGCGCTTCGATTAACCAGTTTGATATTAAAATGAAAACTCAAATAACAGTTCCAGTTGTACTCGAAATTGAACCACATTCTTATTCTTAGCGTATTTAATAATTGCAATCCCGAAGGGCTTATAAAAAAGAAAAAAAAAAACGGATTTCGCTGTACATGAAAAATCTTTTTCAATCTAAAAAACTTTAGGTATCGTGTACAATTCACATCAGTTGCAACATGAGTTTTCAAGAAAAACGTGTTCACATTTTACTGGCTATTTCATTCAATCATGGGTTGTGCTATTTAAGCACTTGTAATTTCATAACAGAAATAAAATTGATTTTTCCAAACTTCTAGATTAGAATACCCGCTTATGTGAGAATTTGTTTTCCATTGCTTATAAACAAGTTTACTGAACATTTACAACTAATTCAAAATTTTGTAATAGATAAAATCTATTTACTTTATTCGTTGCAATTATCAGTTTTTACTAATATTAACACAAAAGAAATAAAATGCTAAAAGATAAAAAACGTACAAGAAAAACAAGAAAGTGAAAAAAAGAAGGTAAAAAAATATATAAATGCATAAGAAAGTAATGTTCTTAATAAATAATGCTAAGAAAGATGTACGACCTATTCGGATATTCGGAATTCGGACCGTCTGAAGTCTGAACTGAACTGATCCTGATCTGAACCGTTCCAACGTTTCAAGCCGCTCGAAATAATTCGAGCTACTCGGTTCTTTCCGAGCTGCTCGCTTCTTTCGAGCGGCTCGCTTTTTTCGAGCCGCTCGGTTTTTTCGAGCAGCTCACTTCATTGCTTGTCCACAGCCCTAAACCGAGCTGCTCGAAAAAACCGAGCGGCCCGAAGAAAACCGAGCGGCTCGGATTAGAAGCGAGTAAGTTCAAATTCTTTCGAGCATCTTGAAAGGTTGGAAGTTGGATCGGCTTAAACCGGACGATTCGTGTAACAGAGAAAGTTGCACATCTGTCTTAATATTCTTTAAACACAATATTGTTGTAATCGTATGTACGAAGAAACTCATGTTGCTTTCTATATTGTAATAAATAGTGGTAACTGTCAATATTGAAAATAAATGGAAAATATGAAAATACTTGCAAATATTTTATAAATTTCTTGTATAATTGATTGAAAAGAAAATGTTCTCACTTAGGAGAATATTATAGTATAGAAATTTGGAGAAATCGACTTGTTGCCTATTACAGGATTTGTTTCAAGTCGCAAAATTTACAAAGTTTCACCTATTTGTATAGCACAACTCATTGTTAGATAACACAGAGTGCTAACTTGAACGCATTTTTCTTGAAATTTGATTTTTGGACTGGTATGACCGATACCTCAAATTGTAATTTAACGATTGATTCCAAGTTTGGATGGAATGATGTACACCAGGTGCGTTATCTTATGAAATACAGTGTTTAAAAACAATTAATTTGTTGATTTTACTTACTTTCTGCATTAATTTTGTTTAGGATCCGAATTTGAAATAAAACTTGTATTGTGATTTAATAATGGTATGTTGAGAAGAAGGAAAAAAAATGTGTATACAGAAGGGAATGATGTTGCAATATTGATTTCAACCTGAGGATGATTAATAGAGGTTCTACTGTATATTATAAGTACATAAAAGTTACAAAAGTTACAATTTGAGGTATCGGTCATACCAGTCCAAAAATCAAATTTCAAGAAAAATGTGTTCAAGTTAGCACACTGTGTTATCTAACTATGAGTTGTGCTATACAAATAGGTGAAACTTTGTAAATTTTGCGAATTGAAACAAATCCTGTAATAGGCAACAAATCGATTTCTCCAAATTTCTATACTATAATATTCTCCTAAGTGAGAACATTTTCTTTTCAATCAATTATGCAAGAAATTTATAAAATATTTGCAAGTATTTTCATATTTTCCATTTATTTTCAATATTGATAATTATCACTATTTATTACAATATAGAAATCAACATGAGTTTCTTCGTACATACGATTACAACAATATTGTGTTTAAAGAATATTAAGACAGATGTGCAACTTTCTCCGTTATACGAATCGTCCGGTTTAAGCCGATCCAACTTCCAACCTTTCAAGATGCTCGAAAGAATTCGAACTTACTCGCTTCTAATCCGAGCCGCTCGGTTTTCTTCGGGCCGCTCGGTTTCAATCCGAGTAGCTCGGTTGTACCGAGCCACTCGGTTTTTCCGAGCCCCTCGCTTCCAAACCGAGCCGCTCGGTTCTTTCGGGTACTCGGATCGGATCGGTTACTCGATCCGAGTAAAACTCGGCTCGCTTTTTTCGAGTATTCCACAGCTCTAATTTAGAGCAGGCATGCTCAACGCGGGCGGCGGATTTTGCCCGCCAATGCCCAGCATACAGCGCGGAGCTGGCGAGAACCCCCACTACTCAGTAAAAGGCCTTGTGGTGGGGCACTGTAGGGACCGACGGGCCTCTTACAACTATAAGCGTACTCTCGTAGATGTAGGTTGCGTACAAATACGCAAAGCGTATCTGTAACTGGGAGAATTAAGTATTCTAAATAAATAACTGAAAATAAATATTTTTGTCGTCTCAACCGATGAAGAGTGTTATAAATAAAACATTTCATTCAGTTACAGGAAGTTAATTAAATGGCATGCTATTTGGTATCTATTCTATCAGTACATATAATATCTGCTATCTTTGTTAAAGTTATTTATTTATGAAGATCTCAGAAAGAGAAAAATTGATCACGAAATCTCTTCATATTACAAAAATATTTGGGCGGTTATAAGGTTATGTTACATTAACTAAAATATTAATTTTTTTTTTAATTTGAAAATTCGACTACTCTTATGTTCAATAATGTGTTTCCAGCAATTTCATATATTGACGGCAAGGACTGGCGGCTTTGAAAATGCCCGCCTGCGGCCTGGTGGGCAAAATCGTGTCCGCCAGTTAAGCATGCCTGATCTAGAGGATGTTTTGGCAATTTTTGTAAAAAATAAATAGTGTTCGCAATTACCTTCAGTATTTGGGAAATCAAGAATATCAAAGCTTTTATTCTTTTTTAAAAATGGGGCTTTCATTACCATATTTTATTAAAATTGATAATAAAAATATACAAACATATAACATAACTTTGAATTTAAGCAATAAAGAAGTTATTAACTTCCTAATATTTTGTTTTATTCCATTTTTTCCTACTGGAAAATAGAGGATACAAGTTGCATGCAAATATCACTTCATGTTTTTAAAATCCTCTAATGATAAAAGAAATTTATGTGTAGGTCCCAGTTTTTTTAGCTATATTCTAATATATATTTGTATAAACATCCGCGAGTCTAATTACACTGTTCGACAAATTTTGACTTTTTTTCGATTTTGTAAACTTGAATAAACATTTCTTATAGATTTCGACGTGCTGAGAATACGAATCTGCAAACCGTTTTTTTCCAGAATGTACAGTTTTCGAAAAAATCAATTTTGAAAAAAATGACAAATTCTCAACTTTGGAATTTTTTTGTGCATTTACCGTAATAGTTATTTAGTTGCTCTTAACACGAAATGATTCTGTGGACTCCCCCGAATAAAATGATATAAACAGTTATTACATTCTAAGCATTGAAATAGGTTTAAATAACAATTAAAGTGAAAAGGACACCCAAAACGCACCCATTTTTGCTGATATTTATCACTTTATTTCAAAAAGTAAGGGTGTAGGAGAAACTTTGACCATACCACGCGATAGAACAAACCTTTCTTCTAAGGAAAGCATCAGGCGAATTTCCAAAATTATTTTTGTTTTCAATATAGAAATAAAATAGTTTGGCGAAACGTGCGGCGGCGACAGTGGTACTCAATGACGGCGCGCTGAGGGGGCAAGCGAGGCGTCCTCCGTGTGCGCCGCCGTCATTGAGTACCACTGTCGCCGCCGCACGTTTTGCCAAACTATTTTATTTCTATATTGAAAACAAAAATAATTTTGGAAATTCGCCTGATGCTTTCCTTAATAGAAAGGTTTGCTCTACCGCGTGGTATGGTCAAATTTTCTCCTAGATCCTTACTTTAATTGTTATTTAAACCTATTTCGATGCTTATAATCTAATAACTATTCATGTCATTTTATTCGGGAGAGTCCACAGAATCATTTCGTGCCAAGAGCAACTAAATAACTATTACGGTAAATGCACAAAAAAATTCCAAAGTTGAAAATTTGTCATTTTTTTCAAAATTGATTTCTTCAAAAACTATACGTTCTGGAAAAAAACGGGTTGCAGATTCGTATTCAGCACGTCGAAATCTGTAAGAAATGTTTATTCAAGTTTACAAAATCAGACCCGGGTTGAACAGTGTTATTACCTACTACAAAATTCACCGACGCTACATACCTTCTTTAGCAGAAAATCCATGGAATTCGGGAACTGTTAGCACTAGCATAAATAAACGTAAAGGATATACTGAAGGCACACCAAGTGTTATCCTTGGTTCAGGATTCCAGGATGTGAAGCGTAAAAAATGAAAACGTGCGGAACAACGCAATTTCCTGAAATGGTCATACGAGGGGACGATCGACTGAACATCCACGTGCCAGATACGACACGTGAGATTCCATCGAGATGCCGTACATCGGTGCACTCTGGTAATCGCCATGTCGTATTCTATAGCTGCTCGCTGTTTATCGACAAAAAATGTATTACACCTTTCATTCCAGTCGCCTTTCGATTGACAGTTTCTTCGAGTTGTACTTAAATGACCAGCGATTTATTTTCGCGCGAATTTCAACACAGACGAAACAACCTGCACTTAAAAATCGATAAATGTATGTAGCATAAATGTGTATACAATATTTTTGATTTTATGCAACTGTCGTTTTCTTAATAAGATTGCAATGAAGTTTGACTGAAGTTAATTTAGAGTTTTAAAATTTAAATGGTCCAAAACGGAAAAATTGAACATATGTATTCGAGAATAGTAGGGGTGTGCGGGTACCCGAACGGGTTCGGGTTGGGTTGGGAATTTTTTTCGGGTTCGGATTGGGATCCCGAAAGTATGTCGACACATAAATATATTCGGGTACCCGTATTTTCGGGTACTCGCCCACCTCTAGAGAATAGTAACGAGATAGTAATTGAGAGTGGTAATGCGATTCCAAATTTGGAAAACTCTATGAGGATTCATGTTGGAACACAGAAGTTGATTCGAATCTCCTAATCGAAGATCAAACTATTTAACGGAAAATGCTCCAAAGGCACAATATGTACAAGAAAATATACACCTACACTGAGAGAAAAACTGAAAGAAATTTTACTATATTTTCTACTAAAACGACAGGATTGGTGAAACCAGTTAGGTTTTTACTACACCAGTGTAGTAATATTTGGTTCTGAAGACTTGGTAAAAACTACAACCTCCTGTGCTGATTTTTACTACACGAATGTAGCAAAATTGGAACTTTTGCTTAAACTAAAAAGAGCTTTTCTTTATGGAAATACTGAGGGGTATGCTTGACGACGGGGAAAGCGAGGTATAGGATAGATAAGAGAATTATTATTGGTTATGCAAAGTGTTGACGACTGGAGGAGGAAAACTTTGGGATGGAAGAAGAGAAGGGGGCCACGGCGATTTTCGTTTTGGATCATCGGAACAATGAAGACTTGCTTCATTATCTCAGTAGACCTATGCTGACGGACCAGCGCTTAAGCTGGGGAAGATTATTTCGGAACTCGTCGTATATATGAACAGGGCTAGGATCAAGCACTAGCGAGAAAGGCGATTATTACGAGAACACTCTTGCGGAAGCCCTATGAAAGTAGGCCTATGCTCAGTAACTGTTAACGGCCCGTAACAAATACCTATGTCAGAAAATAAGTTTTCCCAATATTAACTATACCATTTTTTGGACGTTTATGCGATATTCATTGAAAGGTATTAAGAAGACAATACTAACATCCAAGCAAATTGAGGTTATGTCACGAGACTCCACTTCTTCCTGAAGCGTAGATGTCGCTGTGTATCACAGCCTTCCGTAAATTTTACTGCACTGGTCTATTAAATTTTGAAACACATGTGCTAATTTTTCCATTTAATGTGGTAGAAACGAACGCATGTTAGCAAATCCTGTTTCTTTACTACGCAATGTAGTTATTTTTCCTCCATTATTTTTCTCAGCGTAAAGAGGAATCTAATTTTGAAGAAATAAAACATCAATCCACATCACAAGCTCGATCCACGTTGCAAATCAGTACACTCAAATACTCGCCTTTTTCTTCTCATTCCATGGACCATTAATTATCGAATTTTCTCGCAACGGAAACATACTCGGAGATTAATCTCTGCGATTGGTAGATCGATGCTCCGCACGACGATCGTTGACGCTGCTTAATTGAAAAGCGGGACATTCCATTTTTGCCAGAACGATGCAGAAATCGCTGGTGGCGTAATTAATGATTCCGTGTTCCGGCGCATGCACGTCAGCCCATTAAATTCAAATCAGCCCGGCCTGTTGAACAGCTGCAACGCACAATAGACAATGTGATTGATTTAAAAAAACGTGGGAGCGGAGCATGCTGGATGCGAATGCATCCAACGCAGAACTGTTGCGGTTGTGCCGCAAGAAGCGTTTGGATGCAGTAGCTCGTCTTCTATTCGACGAGACAGCAACTGCGGTGTATGCGCCCAATTAGAAGGAATCCAGGAGGCAAAGGGACAGGGACGCCTGGAACTCTCACGCTGACCGGGCATTCGTATGCGAGTCGCGTGTCCGGTGTCCTGGTGTTATTCTACGGTCTTAAGCCTCGCTCACAATGACATTGCAAAACCGCTTCACTTTACTTGTGACATTGCTGGTGAAAATTTAATAGACGTGCGAAATATATTTGAGCTAAATAGGTACGTATATCAAAGTGACAGAATTCCGTCCAGATAGGAAAGGAATACCTTAGAAATAAAATGTTGCAAACCGTAAACTTATCTATTTCAATTTTTTCGTAATTGAGTAAAACTTACCGATTTTAATGACCTTGAAATATGTTATCGACAGGAGTGTGCGGGTACCCTAAAATACAGGTACCCGAGCCTCGGGTTGGGTCGGGTAACAATCGGGACGGGTCGGGTCGGGATCCCGAAAGTTTGTCGACACATAAATATATTCGGGTACCCGTCATTTCGGGACCCGATTTTCGATTCAGGACACGATTTTTAATTCAGGACTCGGCACTTAATTCAATACATATCTTTTCAGTTTGGTTTCCTACAATAACTTTTAAACTCTAATTTTGCTTTATGTACTGTTAAATACTGAATTAAGCGTCGAGACCCGAATTAAAAATCGGGTCCCAAATTGAAAATCAGATCCTGAATCGAAAATCGGGTCCCGAATTGATAATTGGGTCCCAAAATGACGGGCACCCGAATATATTTATGTGTCGACAAACTTTCAGGATCCCGACCCGAACCCGAAAAAAATTCCCGATCCAACCTGAACCCGTAATTTCGGGTATCCGCACACTTCTAGTTACAGAGCATCAGTGTAGATTATCATTTTGAACAACTTTTTGGGAAACATATGTTACCATCTCTCTTTAGTTTCCGAGATATCATGAAAAAAGTTTTTATTCTGAATACTTAATTGGTGCAAAGAGGCCGCTCCAAAACAATAGACGAATTTCTATTTGAAGTAGAAACTAACGTGCCCTGGTGTAAGAAGTAATAGCGTACCAAACTCTATTTATTGAGATAACGGACTCGTGTCGCGCCGCTTGTCCTCAGAGTCCCAACAGTCCCAAGTGACTTTTCCACCGAGATTGGTGAAGAGCTCAAGTGTCAAGAAAGGACATTCCTTAAAAATGGTGAGACTATTTTAAGGACCTTGCACGGGGGAGCGTGAGCTTTCGGAGAAGAAAGAACCAATAACTAATAAGAGTAGGCGTCAACTGCGCAAAGAGTACGAAGACTGGTCGACAGGCGAGTCCGTCCTCTCATGAAACGGAGTTTAGAAACTAATCCTACCTACCAAAAAATTATCAAACATCTAACAAATCTCGTAAAACAAAAACACCTCTTTTACAAGTAGAATCAACCTCAACTACACTACCTTCGCCACCAATAAATCTAAAGTCCCCTAAACACTTTTCCAACATTGGAAATGAAACTTCTTCTGAAAGTACGTATGACTAATATGGAAATATGGAATAGGGCTTCATAAGTCTTTCATTGTCTTTTTATTATCTCGACCCACAGTACTCAGGTTAGGTTCGATAGTTTGCGATGAAGCCTAGGATTTATTGCAACGTTGCATCTACTAGTTGACCATGGATCCTCTGGACAATCGCAAAGCATTGCGATTTAAGTTCGCGTTAGGACGAGGCCAACTTTTTGCCTGGCTGTGGAGCAGTTCGTTACAGTGTATGACGGAGCTACCAGGCATCATTAGATGACGGTCGATTTTTTCCACATGAGGCAAGTTTTTACGTGACCGTTACCCCCTGGTATAGCGTCCGCCGTGCCGGCACGGAATAATCAGATCCAAAGAGAGAACGAGAGAGGAGGGATCTCGATGCCTTTCCACGGCGATTTCTTTTCTGATTTACTCGCGCTCGAATCCGGTCCGCAAGACTCGAACGACCCCTGGAATGGCATCCTAAACGCTTCTTCTGAAATCGCAGGCCCGTTTTATTGCCGTTTTGCTTGTGACGTTGGTGAAATCGAAGGCGAACGCGTGCTCATCGAACTCGTACGCACCGGATTTATCTTCAAAAAGGATTCTGAGAAGACACAAATCAGGCCTGGTATGGTAGCGAAAATTGTTCGTTTTGTCGACTCGCCACCACAAGACGCACATACACGTATCCACGTATACGCGAACACCACTCCTGATAACTTTGCTGCTGGCTAGCAGCAGATATATCTTGAACTAGATGACTCGCATTACTTTGCCTCATTCTCCGAGTTTCAGTCCGCACTTTATCGATACGATCGACTAATATCGAGCGCCGGTAGTCTTACCATAAAAGACGACCTATTCGAACGATACTGACCACGATATCTGCCACGAGATTCCACGTAGCCCTCATAAAAACCGTTCAACGAAAGTACGACAGGAATCTTAACGAAACAGTGAACCGAATATTTCGTCGCAGTCCCGGGATACGTGGTTCGCGGGATCGATGATAGGAACGACCAGGTGTGCATTCGTAAAAGTTATTTTCCTAGAATAATGCGTTTCGGCACTGTTGTTACGCGTTCTTGCTGCTCGAGGCTTTCATCACTGCAACATTGTACTGAAGCATATGTAGCTTTCACCTTTAACAATCTTTCATGTTGAAATGGTTTACCTGTTCTAGTTTAATAGCTACAGAGGTTCGATAGAATTGTGATTTAGTAGTTCTGTAATGACGACACTAATTAGCTATGATAGCCAGAGCGAAATGCTAACAAAAATCTTAAATAGAGACAATAAAGTAACTAAATTATGTGTATTTCAGCTAGGTATTGTGTGTTTCGCATTTTTATTATAAATGTATTAATAAGGTCTTTGATTTTCTGAAAAATATGTAGTTTCTTTAAATTTGCGGAAACTGAGAAATTAAAAGCTAATACGTATTTTTTATCCTTTTAATCCACTTTAACCATGTAAATCAATTATGTATCAAATAAAGTCCAATTATTATTTTAAGAACGAAAACATTTTACTTCATCATTTTTTTTTATTTAGTGAAAGAAAGATGACTTGATAGAATCTGTACAAAATGCAAATGTCTCTAATCATTCACTCCACTATTTCATCTTTCCATCTAAAAATATTATTAATTAGCGAAATAACTAATATGTTACGTATGTATCTCTTCAAAGTAAAAGGAAAGAGATAACAGTAAATTTAATTAATTTCAACATATCTTTATGTTCAAGGATTGTGGAAACCAAAACATTAATGATAATTTACTATGCGTTTTTCCAAAGCATTGTTAGTTACGGTATAATTTCCTGGGGCGGAGCAGGTAAAAGTATATTAAAACTAGCACAAAGAATACAGACTAGACTGTTGAAAATGATAAACACAGATTTATCGACTGGGAAAAGCATCCCCCTAAATGTTACACAATTATATACTCTCACCTCTTTATTATATCACTACGAGACATTGAAAGGATTGTATACAAATTCTGAGAGTAGCACACGATATAGGTCAATTCAATTACCAAAAACAAGTAAAGTTGTAAATTATAAAAATAGTTATATGGTAGCTGCTAGAATGACTACCGAATGATCTCAAAGTATTGAATAATAATAATAAACATACCGTTAATTTAAAATTAAAACAATTTATTAGAGTTAATATATAAGTATTGTGTAAAATACTACTGTTGTTAATCAGAGAATATATTCTTTACATAAATGGTAATAGTATTTTCTAGTTATAAGTTTTTTTTTATATTGTTATTGTTTATTTTTATGCTTTTTAGTTTTTATATATGTATACCAGCCTATGTACAGGTAACTATATTTACCTCTATAGGATTACTTTTCTAAATTAACTGGTAAGAAATAAATCTTTCGCGTCCGATAAATAGATGTAAACTAAAACTTCTACAGAAAACATAAAGTTTCGAATTCGCTAGGAATTGACTACAAGCACCAATGATAACGATTCATTCCTGCATCCTGAGAACCACTGTTTGCCCAGGAACTTCGTAAGAGCCGAGATAGCGTCTCGGTTCTCTCGACAGCAAGGACCTTAAATCATATCGCTCGATATACTCCCTAAACAATAGGTACGCCGGCGATATGGTCCCTTTTGGTGCTCTCGACTCGCGACGTACAAAAATGGTCGTACGGTAAGGCACGCCGGAGACAATGGGTCCCCGCGGATTATTCCTTCCTTCGAGAAGTCTACCTCCCTTCAGCGTGTCCTTTTTCGCCGTGGTGCAGTTCTCTGGTGTGCGGAATAACTGCCTTGTCGCTCTCGCGATCCTCTGTACACAGGTAGCCCGGCAGCATGTTCATTACACTGCAGAGTCGCTTCATAAGAAAACGAAAACTAACTCATATCGGGGGAGAGAGAGAAAAGGACTTGCGCGTGACAAGACAGCAAAAACGATAAATTAACTTCGCGATAATAATCTATAAAAGCTATAGTAACAACTTTTTTTTTTTGTAGATCTAACATGAACACGTTTGTGCGAGATCCAGACGCGAAATGCAAAAGAGAAGCAGCAATCCCTACAGCTACGGGTAAATACTGGATATTAAATTACCCTTTTATATGCACCTACGATTCGACAATGTAATGCAAAACGTTATTAAAATTATTTTCACATCGCTTGCTCCACTATTCAAACTCGTTCCGTCCAGCTCAATAAGTATTTAGCCATGCTGCGTGTGGGAAACGTTGTCTTTGCATAATAAGTAATTCGAAGGGACATCAATTTTGTTTCATGCTCAGTGAAATACGTTCAGTCTTTGTATATTAAGAAGCAATGTTTCTGTAAGCATTAGTCTGGGAAAGATGGTTGGATCCGTTAGCTGTCTTCAGTAAAACAAGTTCATGCATCCATAATACCGACGCCCCTGGAAACGAACAAGAAAAAGGAGTTTCGCATAATACGGTGTCATTATATGGCGGCAACGCCATTGTTCGTCCTTTAAACCGACCTTCAAATATGCAGGATACTCCTTTTGCTCTCCTGCAACCTCTCCTTTTGCTCTCCTCCTTTAAGTGTAAATGAGGTGACGGCCACGAGAAGCTTAGGAGATACGCTCAGCACGGTTGTCACTTTTTAAAGATGGAGCCATTCTCTAGTGGCTTGACTACCCCACAGAGTCAACTTGACCATCGAGCGAGGTAAAGGGTTTGTTTCTTAATAGAATTACTTACTACTCAGTCCGTGTGAATAAGGGTTTGTTTCTTAATAGAATTATTTACTACTCACAAGGAGACCCTACAGTGTGTATTCCTTGAATTTTAATGAAACTTTAGTGAATGATTCTAGAGGATATATGATGACATTCTATAGAATACTTTGCGCCAATGCGCATTTTTTATAAATAATTAAAATATGAGGTTTAAAAGGCTATAAACCAGAAATAGCTCAATGGAAAAAGCACCTGGCTTAAAAATCATATATTTTTGAAAAAATATATCGCAAGTATAACATAAATAACTTTAAGGGTGTTACAATTACTAGAGTAATATGCATTGTAAAAGCAGAAATAACATAAAAATTGCCTGCATTTATTAAAGTTATTTGTGTTATACTTACGATATACTTTTTCAAAAATATATGATTAGATACATATTTATAAACAGCTCTAATACAGTGAAGGAATTAAAATTGCTCGAAACAAAAAGTTGAAAAAAAAAAACAAACTTGAAACGAATCCGGCATTCGAATTCTGGACCCTTCGATTACCAGTCAGGTGGTTTTTCCATTGAGCTATTTTTTTTTTTGTAGTTAACTTCATATTTTAATTGTTTATAAAAAATGCGCATTGACGCAAAATATTCTACAGAATGTCATCATGTATCTTCTAGAATCATTCACTAAAGTTTCATTAAAACAGAGATGGGCAAAATTTTTATCTAAATAAAATCGAATAAAAGATAATTTATATTTATCCGTTATTCAAGCCTTCGAATAACTGGATTTATCTTTATTCGAAACACCACGGATAAATCAATTTATTCGAAGTGAATTTATTCGACGATGGAAGATAATTTTTTTATTCGAAACAAATTTATTCGACGGTGAAAGATAATTTTTTTATTCGAAGTCAAAATTTATTCGAAGGCGAAAGATAATTTTTTTATTCGAAGCGAATTTATTCAAAGCGCCTAATAATGTTTTCATCTTTATTCGACGTTTATTCGAATAAGGCTTCGAATAAAAATCGAATAACTTCGGGGAGCTGGGGCAGTTCGGCGATGGCTTTTGATGTAGTTCGAGTCTCGGCTCCAGACTCGAGAACCATACATTGTTGCCCGCTGCCCGCCTCAGATTATCAGGGTGGCCTTCGCAATTTGCACTTTACATACCTTGATAGTTTCTAAAGTATGCATTACTATATGACAAAATTTGTTATACAATAAATAGTTGCATGATTTAAGGGAGTACATTATGCAGTGTTTGTGTAGGTGGCAGCGTATCGGTTATACATAAAAAAAAATTATTATATTCGTTAATTAAATTAATTATTATTATTTAAAACTTATTCAAAATTATTTAAATAATACTAAAATAATACTACATTGAACACTGTGTTTACTATTTCTTATTTGCAAATGAAATATTATAGTTTTTTATTGGAGTTTAGACAAACAAACAAATAATAAATAGTTTTCTGTCTTTTCATTTCTGTTTTACGTTGTATCATAAAAAGAAAGTCGCGATATTAATATTTCTTGCAGTATGTTCAAAAAACATCGGGATAAAATTTGTACAACGTGTGAATGAAATCGAGTAGGTAAGGAAATTTCATATAAAGTTGTGTCCGAAAATGCTTTCATTATGTAATATTATTGGAAATTTCAACAACCCGATTAACAATAAATAATAATGAAACTTGTATTTGTAAATAAAATAAACTAATGAATAATTTTTTTAAATAAATTTCAACTGACAAATTAGTCAATGTTCGACGGAATGAATGCTTGTTGTTTTTTCGCGTTGTTTTTTTGTATTGGATGCTCCGGAAACTATTTCTTAACTCTTTACTACACACATTTGGACATTGTGACAGTTGTCACCTACTCGAACCCTTAGTCCCATTCGGGCGTGACTTCGTGACTTAGGCAAAAACGAGCAAATTGGCCACGTTTTTCCAGAGTTTTTTTCCCGAATCATAAATTACTCCTTCTCTAAAATCGAACCTTCCGCGACGGGCAACAATGTATGGTTCTCGAGTCTCGATGGTCTCGAGGCGAGGCTCGAACTACATCAAAAGCCATCGGCGAACTGCCCCAGCTCCCCGAAATTATTCGATTTTTATTCGAAGCCTTATTCGAATAAACGTCGAATAAAGATGAAAACCTTAGTTGGCGCTTCGAATAAAAAAATTATCTTTCGCTTTCGGATAAATTTTGACTTCGAATAAAAAAATTATCTTTCACCGTCGAATAAATTTACTTTAAATAAAAAAATTATCTTTCGTCGTCGAATAAAAGATAAATTCAGTTATTCGAAGGCTCGAATAACGGATAAAGATAAATTATCTTTTATTCGAACCGTTATTTAAATAATTTTTTATCTAGATAATGCCCAACTCTGCTGTAGGGTCTCCTTGTCAGTCTGTGTGAATATCTGCAGTACTGAGTATCACTGTAACTGCCAAAGCAGATAAAATAACTGATCCATTAATATGGTTATTAATATTATAAATGTTAATAAAATTTTAAATGTATAAATAAATACTATTTATTAATTGCGCAGTTTTTTTTAAATCACTGTAATAAATACATACTTAAACATCAATCGTTGACGATTATGGTGCTCAATTTTGTCATTTTCAGATATTCACACATTATTCATCCTAATATTTACCTAATGCTTAATATTGGTTTAGATTACTCAGCATATTAGAGGTTTTTGAAGATTTCCAACTCTTAATTAACTTCGTGGATTTAATTGAAGAATTAATGGCATACATTTTTAACTGTTATACAAATGAATAAAATGTTGAAATGTAAAGTTATTGCACCTTTCACGTTTCCTTTTAACTCGTTCACAAAAACAAGTATACGTTTACTTGCAACTTGAATTACGAATTATGTAAATTGATCACTGGTCTTGCTGAAAGATATTCTTAGTAGCATGTGTTAGGAGTTTCTGAGCTATATCTACTTCTCGATAAATTCTTTAAAATAAGGGCTCTTGAGATGATGTAGGTGTCACTCGTGACGGTCGAAGTTGTCGATCATTCCGGCACCATCTAATTTCTGATTTGACAGCAAGGACAGTGACCGTAAGAAGCAACCCTGTTTCAGATGGAAGTCGTCTTATAACCGTTCCCCAATAATTTTGCATTATGAATTAGCTAGCGAGCTATCGATCATCATTGACAACACGAGATTCGTCTTCGACTTTTCTTTCCTCTAAAATAGAGTACATTTCTTTCACGATGTCCCGGCAGGAAGTCCTTTCATTCGCTTAACTTTTGTCCCGATCTAGCAATGTCATAAATGAGCGTCTCGACCGTACATCATCGTCGATAACTTCGATATGAAATGTCAAGATATGCTCTTTCTGCTTCTGGCGAAATACATATTCTTTCTTTGTGATTTAATGTGATTTCTTGTCTCGGCGATCAATGTTGATCTACTGTATGAGTTCTGGTGACGACTAAGACTATTGTTCGAACGCAATAAATATACATTGCCTTTTTTAAATATTGTTAATTCAAATAGTGTAATGTTAGGAAGAGTAAAATAAAGTGACATATTGCACTGCGTTTACGAAAAAAAGAAAATTAATTTTTCTGTTTCTTCAAGAATATTTTTCAATTAATCCTTCGTTACAAGAAAAGCAATTGCAACTATGAACAAATTTCAAAAATTAGGAACCTAGAACTGGAATTTGAAAAACAGTATGTTCAATGTTCTAAACATTCTAACTTGAATAATATTGTTGATATTTTGTATTTATATTTTGGTATACATATATTAACAGTTTCGTAAATTTTTTGCATACTCAACATTGGCATAAATGATGAAACCCATCGTCTATTAATGAAATATTAAGGCCAGACAACTCAATTGAAACTAAATCGATATTGCTGAAATTAAAAAAGCCAAAATGAATAAAGGATACTAGTAGACTTATGTCTGATTATGTTGCTATCTTCCTTGAATTTCTTCGCTAAATCCAAGCTTTCGTCTTTCCCAGATCTAAGCAAAGTTAATAAAAGTTTAAGAAAATTTGCTTCACATGGCGTTGTATGTAAAAAGAAATCAGTCGGTTTATAAGGAAATCCTAGTATCCTTAACTTCCAATGTCAGCTTTTTAAAATTCTTAGTTACATTTTGCATTTCATCTCCGGGTGAATGCACACCCGCGCGTGGATCCCTCGCCGGTTCCACTTTCCTGCGATTATTCCACGTCGCCATCCGGAGACCGGATCATCGATCATCGGCAGCGGTTCCCGATTCGATCTCTCTGTCCCAGACGGGAAAATACGATCGGCTCGTACGTTATTTGCGGGGCTCCGATAGCGCGACTCGGAAGAGAAGTTAATGCCACGGCCACTTTATCAAGCTGCAATAAGAACGGGGTGCCACGGGATCCGGGGAATGCAAGAACCAAGTTCCTGAGTAATTGCTCGGAGCGGAGGATCCACGGGCTTGAGACGAGAGGAGAGCCAAGGAGACCGCGAGACCAGGAGAAACGTTGAAGAAAGATAGAGCGGCCGCGAGACGAAAGAGAAAGGGCAAGACCGGCTTCCAGAACCAGAACAACCTGGAATCTTCGCGATCTTAAGTGTGCTTAATTAAAGCATCAGCTCGCTTTAGTCCGGGGGCCGGTTTTCATTAGGGCGGCATTCATTCGGCCGATAAGGTGGCAGCTCTCGACGATCGGTGAAAATATTACGACGACCAGTTTTCTTTCAGTGCGGGGCTTCCTTCTGAACCGTAATACGGTGTCTAGAGTGAAACTGAATTTCTTCCCCGTTCAACATTCACCGATACTCTTCTGTCACTTTTACCTCAGAGTCACTCTTTCCGTGGAATTAAACGATGCTGACGATCACAGTTGAATTTCAAGCTTTCTTACGTCACAATACGCGAGGTCTTATTAGCTAAGCCGACTTTTTTAATAGAATACGCTCTTGAACTGGTTTGCTATAGCTTGTACAAAGTCCGACCGAGCAACCTCCCCGTGGTGTAATATTTAATATCTCCAGATTGGTTAACGCAAAATGCATGTGTAGAGTGTTTTGAAAAAGTTTTAATGTCAACTATATGAATATAAAATAAAAAATATAGCGTTCCATTAAAAAATGTACTCGTGACCTTCATACAGCTTTTCAAGGTCATCACAGGGTCAATTTTATATAGGCATCACATGTGCCCCTTCGAACACTACCAGTTTTGTCTTAACTATTTTTTTGTATCATCAATATTTCTGCAGATATTTAAGCGTTCATAGATAAAACACACACCCTGTATACAGGGTGTTTGGGATAGTATAGGCAAGCTTTGGAGGGGTGATAGATCACGTAAAAACAAACAAAAAACTTCTATATGACTTGGGTCCAAAACTCAACCATTTTTTAAAAAAACTGTCATAAACATTTAAGCTATAAACCGCTATAATTCAAAATAGGAACGTTTTTCGTAAGCAATTTCTTCGCTAAAATAAAGATTACGATCTTGTTAATCCAATAAGTACAGTAACTGTGATATTGTTACCTCGTATCGTGAAAAAATAATATTTTTCTAACCCCTTAAATTATCGCGATTTTAAAGGGTAATTTAGGGGGTTAGAAAAATACTATTTTTTTGCGATACGAAGTAACAATATCACAGTTACTGTACTTATTGGATTAACAAGATCGTAATCTTTATTTTAGCGAAGAAATTGCTTACGAAAAACGTTCCTATTTTAAATTATAGCGGTTTATAGCTTAAATGTTTATGACAGTTTTTTTCAAAAATGATTGAGTTTTGGACCCAAGTCATATAGAAGTTTTTTGTTTGTTTTTACGTGATCTATCACCCCTTCAAAGCTTGCCTATACTATCCCAAACACCCTGTATAAATGTCACATTATTTGATTTAGTTACAAGAACATCAAAACTACATATTCTTATCGTCTGAATCACACGTTATTACCTACTGTTAACGCCATACGGCCATACGGGTTGTCAGTATTCATATAATTATAGATGGTAACTGCTATGGAGCGCTCAGAAGTTTGTATTCACAACTGTAACTGCAGCGAAAGATAACAAATTTATCACATAAAATACTCATTTCGAAAGAAATAAGAACCACCTTGAATATACATATGTTTAAAACTCTAGTTGAAATAGCAAGGGTGTTATAAATATCCACGCGCAAATCCAGTACTTCAGCCGTCAGTCGAGATCTTGGAATACATTCGCTGATTCATGGAGTAAGATCTATTTTTCGCCGATAATGACTACGTTCACGAACATCATTCGGTTTATTGCTTTGTAGCACCACTAAACTGCAGAACGATCGACTGTTCAGCAACGCGCGAACAGTCAACGATGAGAGTTCAAGAATGATCACGTCAGTTATTACTAGACTGCGGAATTTAATGTAAAATAAAATCTTTACCAGCGCAAATAAATAATTGGAACTGGAATGACAATATATTTAATTTTCTAAGCAGTCTAACGTCGATTATATTTTTTATATTTTGTATATTTGGGGATATGCTAATAGTCTTGTAGATTTCTTGCATATCTAGTTTCGCTATAAATGCATAAAATCCGCAGTCTAGTTATTGCAAATACCTATATAGGAAGCAACACGCTAGTGTTACAAAGGCGATTAGAAGGTGTCGACTAGCGTGTAAATAGTCATTATCGCACTGCAAAATATTTAAAAGCCCGCAGAGCGTTCCCGGCTTTTATAAATCGCTGATTGAAGTTGAACAGCCTTTCTCGTTTGGAACACGTAAGAACAGATATGACCACCAGGTTCATGTAATTCAACCAGATCCTCTTCTTGCTTGCATGCTCGAACGAAATTACACTGACGTGTCACGTTGCAAAATCGCGGTATTACAACAATGCGCAACACGTATACATCGTGATTCTATTAATCAGACGCGTTTCTTTCTTCTTGATCAGTTCGACCGCTAATCGATGTATTTATCACTGAAAAAACTAGATGTCTGCTGCTTTGACTTCGAAAAGCCATGGAAGTATGTTGCACATAATTAGATACAACTAAGAACAGACTCCTATTGCTTTTTGACATGGACTGCTCGAGAATTCCTTTAGACGGTAATTTTTTATTTTCAACGGAAGACTGAAATTAATATCAAAAATATTAGGATATTAAGTGCTATCGTATATGAACGTATACTTAGAAGATGGTTAAAGAAAGTGTCAATCAGACTAAAAGTGGGACAATTGTTGGCTTGTCAGAACATCTATCACTGCTAATGGCCCACTAACGTCCACTGTAGCAATTTAAAATAGAATGACTATGATATTAACTCTGAGCACTTAATAAAGTTGATAGGGTATTTCAAGAAATGAAATTTTCTTTTATGCTTCCACCTCAAGACAGACAAGACAGTTTACGTCCGTTAATATGCCGAACAAGAGCACTACGGAAAACACATTTTCAATTTTTAGCTCTCAGGTGACCAAACCCAAGAATTATCTGAATTATCCAAGGACACTGAGACTTATTAGATAATCTGATAAGGTACCACTTCTCATGTTGCCCTCACAAATTTAATTCTCATGCAAACGGTAATTGAAAACTTGAATTTGCTATGCCAGTCTCGTTGATACGCGCTCGCGTTGCAGTGGCTTCATCAGCCCGCTATTAATTTCCTCGTTTTTGTCCGAAGTCACTTAAGCAAAATAAACGTGGCACTAACGCATCGCATGTATACGAAGGCACATTAGAAACGGTACGACGTCGCGGATCCTGGCAGTGGTGCATTTCTCCAAGATGGACGATACGCGAAATCCCGAGTTCCACAAGGAGCACCGGAGCTTGCGTGGCTTAACGCCGGTCAGCTTCCTCCTGCGGTGCTCAGCTGGACGCATTTGTCCTGTCAGAGTCCGAAGATATTACGCGGAAACGAGCACGTGGGCGAGGATAATGGGTTAGGGGTGTGATCGCAGCTAGATTTCTAAGCCGGAAGACGAGTCCTCTGACCGCGCAATCATTTTCCTTCGTTTGCCAGGCCACTCGCGAAGTGTCAGGATGGATGAAATAGTGGCGCTCGTGCCACCATGACAGCGCCCATCTGGCCAACCTTCAGATTCAATTTACAATGCGTGCCTTCTCTCCCTCCTGCTACCTTCTCTCCCCTTCCCCTCCCTGCGTTCTCTACACGGTACACCCTTTATTCCACTCTGCACTTCTTGCTGCACCGCACCGCGCGTTTCTTCTTCGGCTTTTCCATCCCTCGCCACGGGACGCCACCTCCTACACTTGTCTTGTAAAACACGACTCGAAACATTACAAAAATTACAACACCGATGGACCCAAAGTATTATTAGTCCATACGATTCTGGCCCTTACCATGTCGAAGGTCAATTCACATTTAATATAAGCCACATACCAGCGACACGTATCAACTAGTCAATGTAAACTGGCCTTCAATCCGGTAAGGGTTAGAATCGTTTGAAGTAATGACACACTACAGAAGTAGCAAGTCGTCTTCAAATAGAATTTAGGAAGTCATTGTGCTTAAGTATGCTCACATATTTTCTATCAGTTTTTCTTCGTCATTTAAAAATATTTCCTTCTAGAGTAGAATGAATAAGTAGTATGTCAGTAACTTGTCAGTCACCTTATTATACTTTTAATTTATCACAACAGATAGACTCGAAATGATAAGTTATCAGCTACATGAGTTACATCGCTACCCAAACCTTCTCGTTATGTAATTACCCCAAGAAGCAACCAAACATGCTTAAACACTAGAGGTGGGCGAGTACCCGAAGTTGAAATCGGGTCGAGTCGGGAACCTGAATATAATGACGCGGATTGGACGATTCTTTAATCAGATTTTACTCTTTTTTTCTTTCGTTATTGGATTGAATTGTATTTACAATATAGCTGTTATTGTCGGTAACCAAAAGCAGGTATAAATAGGCGTATAAAATGAGATTGAGGAACCACCCGACCCGAGCACTAACCGAACCGACTTTGACTTCAGGTACCCGAAAATTGCGGGTACCGGATATCATAAACATTCGGGTCCCGATCCAACCCGACCCGAGTTATCAAAAGCCGAACTGAGGCTCGGGTTCTCGAAATTTTTGGGTACACCCCCAACCCCTGTTAACAATCGGTTCGGGTCGGGTCAGAATCCCGAAAGTTTGTCGACGCATAAATATATTCGGGTACCCGTCATTTCGGGATCCGATTTTCGATTCGAGACACGATTTTCAATTCAGGACTCGGCACTTAATTCAGTACATACCTTTTCAGTCTGGTTTTCTACTTAAACTTTTAAATTGGAATTTTGCTTTGTGTACTGTTATATACTGAATTAAGCGTCGAGTCCTGAATTAAAAATCGGGTTCCGCATTGAATATCGGATCCCGAAACGAAAATTGGGTCCCGAAATAACGGGTACCCAAATATATTTATGTCGACAAACTTTCGGGATCCCGACCAGAACCCGAAAAAAATTCCCGACCCGACCCGAACCCGTAATTTCGGGTACCCGCACACCCCTACTAAATAGTAGTATATCCTCAGCAACCAAATGAAAAAGATGTACCCCCTATTGAATTCTTAATGCGTAGTCGTGTTTAAATTTAGAGGCGAACAAGCTAACTCGCCTATTTTGATGGTCTTTGAATTATTTATGCACCGGGAAAGAAAGCTCTCTGGTACATTGTTTTGGATTCCAGTCTTTCTTTGACGCGTTATATCTGCTGTATCCACACTTGCACCACCGTTCCCCCTATATCCTTTCGTTCTTCTTTTTTACAACTGGTCGCATCTTCGCGACTACTCGATTCCAGTTTCTTGGGTGTCTTTCCCTTCAGTTAAAAGCGCGGTCGATCACGCGCGATGTTAACGACTTACATGGTCGGAATATATTTCCACATCATGCATCAACGTAAACGCCTCTTCCAGCATTCAATATTGTGGTCATCTTAATATCTCACTTAGATTTCTACGTTCAAGGAATTTAATTCCATTCGGTGGGTAAATGAAAGAAAAAGAGACGAATACAGACGCGAAAATTGTTTACTTAAATTGTTTTTAACATTATATTATGTCATTTGAATTCGTTTTTTTTTGTTCATTGATATTAACCAATATACACTGTATAATTTTTTGATAAATATTAAGCGCAAGTAAGCTCTTATATAAAGATTCATTGTGAGCGAATTAGGATTTCAATGCTGTTACAAGATAAGTTCAGGTATAAATCTTCTTTTTTTCTGTTGTTTACCTTAATATTTTGTAACATTATTTTGCCATTAGAGTTCTAAACACTATAAAAGTAATAAAATTTTATGTGGTGTATAAAATTGTACTATACAAATGTAGAAAAGTGAATCTTGACAACAAAGTTTATAAGTATTGTTTTTTATATTTTTAGTTTTCCAAGAATTTTTGAATATTTGCACAATACTTATCAAATAAAAAGTTACATTTAAAGTAAAGTATTTATTTGCTTTTCATTTTAAAATCTGGGATTCCAAATCAGACCAATTTTAACATCTAAAGTTTTTCGTTTTAAAAAAATTAATTCTATTAAATTGTAATAATTGCAGTAGAATACTTTAATCGTTTTCATACTTTAAGTACTATTCTCTATCAAAATGCTGTCCTATAAATACAAAATAAAATACCCTTAACACATTTGGAGACTACTTGTCATAAATTCAGTGTTATTAATCCAATCCCTCCAAAAAAAAATGTAATAAATCTCCTACCTTTAATTGATGGTGTGGATCACTCGACGCTAAATTCCCGGTAGTATCCAGCACCTCCTGCAACAAATTATCCTTTTCATAGAATAACATCAAATTTAACTTTCAATCAATAACGAAACAAGAGGAAACATCAACATTAGAAACATCAAAGTAATCTGCAATGAGCAGAAGTTACAACCACACCTTAACCCTTGCGGCTGGGTGTACGTGTGGGTCCGAAGAGTCCGAGTGTACAGTGTCGGTATGCGTTATACATGTTATAATTCACCTGGAGGAGCCATAACTCACAACAGGACTCTCGGCTTCTTCGGTAGACAGTCAACCATGGGCGGAGTTGGCAATGGTTTCTTCCTCCTATTTATTACGTTCGATGCACCGTATGCGCTACGCTACCACTTCTTAAGGTGCTTCTACACCTAGCAAACGAGCGCGAAAGAACACCAGGCAACTATGACCGCCGCTCGTTGGTACGTCAAAGAAACGAATTAGTATCGGCAAATTGGGTTTACTTCATTTTCGATCGTTCGCAATCGTTCGTCCTCGCGTCTGCATTTTCACGTTCGTTCGCGTTCATTCGTTAGGTGTTAACGAGATGTAATCCAGGCGAGCGTAATGTAAGATGCAACGCAACGTGCAACCGAACAGAATTCGTCCGCGTGAATGTGATGCACGCGTGTTCGTCAAACGGTTCGCGACTATCCATCAGTTGTCAGCTTTTGCTGTGAATAAAAAGTATTACAACGCCGTTCGCTAATCACGTATAAACGCGTTCGCTGCAGCGCTCGTTGCACGTTGGCTTTGTGTATTAGGGTACTTGTCCCTATTACTGAACCTGTCCCTATTAGTGTGCCTTTATATTTAAATAAGTCGTAAAAAAGAATACCTTAAAAAATCAATGAAAAAAATGTTCTTATTTGAGCTAAACTATTCATGCATGTGCTACAAAAGATAGTATTGCATTTCTAAGCGATTAAAGAATAGTAAGAGTTTTTTTAAAATGCACATCATGAATCCAAGGGTTTTACTCAATTACCTTGTTAGAAACGTTAAGGAACACGTATTTATCATAAGTTAATAACTTGATAAGTAATATGTTTTACACGTATATAAAGTATTCATTGTATCATAAAGATGTTTACTTTTATTAAAATATCGGAAAACAAACCCTTCTAAAACGTTTTTGTATGTTTTAAACTGAATCTATTAATACCGCAAGATTTTACGGTTTGTCTGCATTAACCCTTAAATACATAATTGCTCAATATTCATTAAAATATATTGAAACTATCAACTTATGTTTTCTATTTTTTTTATTAAAAAAAAAAGATTTGTTGCTAAATGGCTACTGCGTGTGTTAAACGTATAAACGGAGATCGTAATTAGTGTGAAACTTTTTAAAAAAGTTCTTATTTTCATTCAAGCACAGTGCAACTCCACATTTTTCACATTTTGTACGTGTGAAGCCTTTGCATTCTGGTAATTTACATCGCATTTTTGAATTTTCAATTATAGGCCAATGTGTAATTTGGTCCAATCTTACTTCTATCTACAGGGTGTCCCAAACTAAGTGCGGGAGCCGTTAAAAGGAGATTCCTGGGGTGATTCTAAACAACTTTTTCTTTTGCAAAAATGTCCTTTGAAGTATTAACAAGTTATTAACGAAAAACACCGACCAATCGGGGAGCGAGTACAGCAGATTAATGATGGCGCGGACGATGGCTGGCCAATACTATTCACAGCTGAAGCCCGCGCTGAAATTCATACACTGTATTCGTGCTTCTATTGGTCGGTGTTTTTCGATAAAAACTCGTTAACAAAGCCGAAACGAAAATTTTCGCTAAGGGAAAAGTTGTTTAAAATCACCTCAGGAATCTCCCCTTAACGGCTCCCGCACTTAGTTTGGGACACCCTGTATAGTACATGCTAAGCAGGACCTCTACTTCTTTTTCAGTGTGAATATACAGTGTGAATGTAGTCGATTATACTGTACAATCGATGTTATTTTTCTGTTAAAACAAAATATATCGGTATGTTGCCAAATGGCAACGCGATGCTTTTAAAGGTATTAATGTGTACCAATATGTCCGCTTACTGTTACTGTATTACTGTCAAACCTAACCTTATTTTCGTTTGCGAGATTGTTAGAGCACCGGAAAGCTCTGTTGTGAAAACGTTTTGAAATTAGCAAAGATGGATATTATAAGTATAAACTAATAAAGATTTAAACAATATTTACTTAAAAAACATTAACTGGGGGCACACAGTTTTGGACAGGCACATTTCCTGGGGACACATTAATGTGTTTCAAGCACTTCTAAGGGCACATTAATTGGGACAAATACCTCTATTTTTATTTCAATTAAAAAATAATGAAAAATTAACATTTTCTACTTGAGAAAAATTTCTCCATATATAGAAATGACTAAAAAGCTAATATAAATTTTAAGCAGTTGCAAATAAAGTTAGATTAATAGGGACCCTACACTGCGCTCGTCTAGACGTACCCTTACGTAATTCACGATATTCCTTGCAATAGATACTTGAGTCTACGCTCTCAAATTTAGTTGAAACTTAATAATAATAATAGGTTTATTTTCTTCAGGTTGTGTACAAATTTCATTGTTACCCTGAAGATGGCGTTTCGAATGACTAGCGTCTTTCATGTTGCCCAATGAACGGATACTTCCTATAAGTTGAAACTTACCAGAAGACCAAAAGTTTACACATGTTGCCGTCGGAACATGAGAACACGATACAGAAAGTAACGCAGTGGTCAATATTTATTGAAGAACGCAAAGCTTCGTGCGGTGGAATGCGGTGGATTCACCGATCGTTCAGCGGTATCATCGGATCGTGCGCAAAGTAAACTGCAGTTAAGACAAGTTTTCTATTACTTTTCTGTCAGCAACATCTGTTACGTCAATTAATTTCTTGCGAGTGAAATTAATTTCGCGCGACAAGGTGGATTGTTACTCGAGAAGATGAGAGAGAGAGAGAGAGAGAGAGAGAGAGAGAGAGGGAGAGGGAGAGGGAGAGGGAAAGAGAGAGAGAGAGAGAGAGAGAGAGAGGGAGGGGGGAGAGAGAGAGAGTTCAATCGCTAGATGGAGTTTTCTTCTTTCAGAAACTTGGTTATAGAATATCGTTTATATAAAAGAAAAATATAAAAATTTATGTTTATAAAAGCGTTCATTTGTCCCAGATATTGGACAGTATTTACGGTATGTTTCAGTGATTAAATTTAGCTTTCCCAGTGCTTAGACAGAAGATTAAATTTCAGAAAAATCATTGTTATAAAAATAATTAACAATTCTTACGTTGTACAACTTTAAAAAGTTTGACAATATATATAAAAATAATACAATTTTTAAATGAAATCTTATTAAATAACCGAATAATCTAAAATATTTAAGCGCGCTTACGTATGCAGGCACACATTCGCAATTGTAACAGTAAAAAGGGTAATTTTTATTTAATTTGAGTTCATTAATTAATTCATTGAATAGATATTAAAATATTTATTTATGATAAATGAAAATTACAATGTATTAGAACTTCCTTCAATTATTTTATTCGTTTTGTCCTTCGATGTTGATATATTTTAAAATTTTCTCTTTACTGGCAGTTCTTAACGACATGCCTTTTTTAACAGCTTCAATAGCACTCTCCACGTCTTTTGGTGTATAAGACTTTCTGTTTCTGTTTTCCTTTGGCATGATTTATTAAAAATCAAATTTTTTATTATGAATATAGGTTATATTATCTACAAATATAGATTTCTTTAAAAAAAAGTATCGAAAACAATTAAGCACTGGGTCAAGCTGATACATGTTTGCTCTAGTCACTGGACAGATTGTCCAATAACTAGGCTAGCGGCGATTTCATTTACTAGTGTATAGGCACGTTAGTTTTAAAATGAAATAAAACAAAAATGACTTAAAAATATATGGTTATCAATTAAACAAACTTTAATAAGTCTAAAAAATCTATGGGATGTGAGAGATGTCCGAGTGTGGGATATGAGCGAAGTGATGTGAGAGATATGTGATCGCAGCTTAATGCAAAGTCTTCGCTGTTGTTTAGATAGATTTCGTGTTTCGTTCGTGAGTTGTTATGCGGATCGTGAAAGAAGAGAATTAGAATCGATCAAACGCTTGTAGAGTAAAGACGTGATTAAAACTCTATCTTTTACCGACGTGACTTAAATCATTTCCCACAAATCTTTACTTGATGTAGAAGCATAACCAATGTATTAATTGTGAACTTAACAAAAACGCTTTCAGTCTTAAGATGCGTCTACACCAGAGTTCGCAAACTGTTCACGAGCAGTATAACAGTTGAAGTTTGTAGAAATCATCTGTTCTCGTACCTGTTCGCATACACTTCCTAAATAGTTCACGTAACATGCTGTTACACTATGCGTCTTCACCGGTAAACAATGCACGAGCATTGTTTATCAATATTTAACGAACACTACTACGCGATCGCCCCGCCAACATGGTTCATAACTAATTAGTATTTACAGTTGCTTTGGATTAAAAGATGGGTAAGTTTTATATAATTTTGTATAACTAAGATTCTGCTACTATTTCATTAAAATTATGTCTATCATGAAACAAACAGCTCGCGGACATTTCGAGTTCCAAGTACGATTGATAGTTTATTATTTTCCATGTTATTATTGTTTTCTACTCCTGCAAACAGCTCGTCAAAAGTTCGCGTTCGAAGCAATAAATAATCGTGTACAAGAGGAACATATATGATGTCCCAAAATAATGGGATAATTATATGAATATAGAAAGGGTCAAATTAATTAAATATAATTCATAAATGCATCAGTGTTAATACTTGCTGTTGATTTAATTAAATATCTTTATAATATTTACCTTCGATTTTATTTTGAATTTTATGTTGTATATGATTGTTTATCTGTTCGCGAACTGTTCAGGAACTCAGAAACTGCGGTAATGACATGAAAGATAATAAATTGAACCATATATCGTGAACTTGCAGTATGTAACACATATATACTTATACACTAGGGTGGGCCGAAAAAATTCAAAAATTTTTTTTCAAGCCGTAATGCCGCGGAAAAGTTGCGAATTGGGGAGACTAAAAAGGGGTAAAAAAGAGAAATAAAATCGGTTTATATCTTCCGGTCGCGCATGTGCTCTAAATTTGGAAAAATTCACATTTTTACGATAATTTTTAACGTTTTTTAATTGGCCTCTTCCCGAATGTAATAACTCAAATTCTTATGTGTTAGAACCACAGAAAATAATGTTTAAATATTATTTAAATCCATCAACATCTTCCGGTCGCGCATTGCCTTCAAAGTTAATGAAATTTTGAAAAAAATTTACAAATAAAGGTGGATCACGGTTCAAGGAAAAAAAATACTAACAACTTACCTGTCTTTTTTTTGGTATCTTTATTGAATACAATTTTAAATGTTTAAAAACAAATTATTTTAGACCATTAGTAATATTTATAAACAGATTTTTTTATTTAAAAAGTTCAAACAAAAACTTAGTTTTCTTTGAAGGCAATGCGCGACCGGAAGATGTTGATGGATTTAAATAATATTTAAACATTATTTTCTGTGGTTCTAATACATAAGAATTTGAGTTATTACATTCGGGAAGAGGCCAATTTAAAAACGTTAAAAATTATCGTAAAAATGTGAATTTTTCCAAATTCAGAGCACATGCGCGACCGGAAGATATAAACCGATTTTATTTCTTTTTTTTTACCCCTTTTTAGTCTCCCCAATTCGCAACTTTTCCGCGGTATTACGACTTGAAAAAAAATTTTTGAATTTTTTCGGCCCACCCTAATGTCCAACGACTGGGAAATTTACCTTATGAGATGAAATTGGGCTAGAAATGTGTAAAAATTGGAAAGATTTAACTATTGAAGAACGAAAGAAATTAAGTGTCCAGGGTGTTCGACAAGAGGCGTCAGAAATTTTGAAGAGTAGTTCTACACACCAAAATAAGACGATAATGAAGAATGAAAAAATTGCAAGCAACTTTAATCATTTAATCAGAGAGGCAAGCATACGCCTTGCTAAATAAAATAAGCGTTGTTATGATATTTCATCGATATAATTGATTAAAAATCAAATACTGAAAAATTAGCCACCAGTTCTCCCGGTTTCCGCTACACAAATAGAACCAATTGCATGTTAGTTTCAAAAGGACGCGCTACATTCTGAGGGCGTAAGATGTTTTTTGTCCGATTATGCGCATTCTGTATCCTGTTCAAAATAACATCATCTCAATAACGGTCAGACTCCTTCGGAATGTCTGGTTATTGGCTGAAAGATGATCTAGCGGTTAACCATCCGACCCGTATGCCTCCTACCGGAGGCAAAAAGAGAGGATCGTAGGAATAGCACCAAGTCGTATCGATCAATTACGGGGCTCGGCCTTATAAGGCAATTATTAAATCACGCGAACACGTCGTCTTACACACGCGTGTATCGGTAACAAGCGATCGGCGTGTCACTCAGTCTAGAGATACGCTCGGGATCGCGATATCCTGTTCTCCACGACGTCCGGGATGTGTCAGTGAGAGAATATCGCGATCGAAGATCTCCGTAGATCGAATTCTCGAGCCGCGAATAAAAGAGACTCCTTTAAGACAGCGCCAGTTTGCAGTCGAGTTTGCCTTCGTGCAGCTACCGCAGACGAAAGAGGGAACACGTGGTGAGACTAGCTAAATAGTGACGGATGCGAAGCACGCTGTAAATCAGATAGATTATCCATTATGCGCGTAGCCCGGTACGCGGTGGTTATCGGCGAAATACGATGGATTATATGGTAATTATTGTGACATTTTTCCTCGCGGATTGCTTCATCTTCAAGGCTGATACTATTGTCTCACGCTACGTACGAGCGCAATTTACGATATGGAAAATCGTGGGGAACAATGCGGCGACATTGTTCTGACCGAGTCCTGTGCGATATCAGATCAGTCCAATTATTTATATACAGAATTCGCACTGGCGTTACTTCGCCTAACGGTGGATATCGGCCACTGTTAAATATTTTATGTGAAATCGAACTGAAAAGCAAGGATTGAGATTTGAAAAAGTAATTCGATGTTCTATTTATAACATTCTAGCATTTGATTAAAATTTAATGAAACACACAAGAGAAATTTATTTTAAGTTATGAAATGGATTTATACTATTGACTCCTTTGTGCTAACTTCGAACAGAGAATATTTCGCTAGACTTCCCCTAACTGCTAATCATTGCTGCAAAATACTACTAGATCAGTCCGCTGCGACGTCTGATAGACAACTTAACACTGGTTATGTCGCCCCTCAAACATTCATTTATTGTGACAAATTAGGTCTTCTGCAAGATAGTTCTAATGTTCCCATATTATATCACTGGAAACGTAATAAGTCCAATAAAAGGAGTGCGCTCTTTAGCAATTCCAGGACAGTATCCCCTGAGAACTTCTCGTTCTCTATGGTATGTTGGCCATGTCATATAGAATTCGATTGGAGATATAATGTTGCCAATCACTATGCGATGAGCGATATAAAGAAAGGCAGGCTCTTAGACATTTGCGCTCGAAAACTCGAAGTTTTTCCATGGTGGTGTGGTTTAGATTCCACCAGATAGGAGCCGCACAGGTTAGAATTGGTCTAATAAGAAGCATATAAAGGAATGTTTTACACCTAGGGACAGGAACTTGTTATGGAATAATCTACTATGAGATTGAAATGATTTATGAGCTTTGTCTAGCTGTATGTCTATATGTTGGTTACCCCTTAGTAGGTAATCGGTATTGAAACCTAAATATTTAACTATTTTTGTGTGAGGGCCGAAATTACCACTTGCGAGAAACTTTGAATTTTTGAGAGTCCCCCAACACCTAGCGGCAGACCCCCAAACTACCACCAGCCGACAACTGGAGCGATTACGTCACAGGACGTAACAGTGCTGATAGCAAAAATATTAAATTTTATATCAACATTTAAAGCTATAAACAATGCAATATGAGTTATAATATTTCTAAAACGAGTAGTTTTTAAGATGTAGGGGGTTATTTGGAAACAGGAACAAACCTACTAGGGTAATGGTCCCTATTAATGAACCTGTACCTATTGGTGTGCTTCTACACTTAAATAAATTGTAAAGAAGAATATCTCTAAGAAATAAAAAAAAAAAACATTTTTTAAATAAAGTCAAGGTATTAAACTTAATGAAAAAAAAAATGTTTTTCTTTCATTTTTAAAGGTATTCCTTTTTTATAACTTATTTAAATGTAAGGGCACACTGATAGGTTCAGGCTCACTAATAGGGACCAGTACCTTACATGTCTTAAAACTTTCATTAAAATCGGTGAACCGAAACTGGAGCCCTCTCATTGTTAGTACGATTCAGAGTAGGACATGAATTACAATATTTCTTGCCAAAAAAAATGATTTTAAAACCACTTCTGTGACTATCAACCGTAGATCCAAAAATTAAAAACATAGAATTTATAGTTAAAACGAATGTTAAGAGGGAGAGAAAGAATGTTATACACTGAAAGCTACAACTACATCCGGCGTAGCAAATAGGATTCGAAGCGGCTTCTCTCAGCGGTATCATATTCCTTCTATCAATTTCTGTCGTTCCAGCTTAATCGCATCTCGGTTTCCATAATTTTTATTGTGCAAAGGCAAATCCCTTTTTCAGAATTTAAACAAATGTATCATTCTCTTCGTGAATAAATTTGCGAGTCACTGTCTCTTACCAGGAATAGATATACACACGCTGCGTGCATAATGCACAGGTGGTATACCGTTCCACGCACCCACACACCCGAATCACACAGATGAAGCTACGCTGAGACTTCGCGCTATTAGCTTCAGACTCCGGAGAACGGTGGCAAGCTTGTTTCATGTCTATGGAGCAGCTTCGATTTGAAATTACGATTTTAGTTATAGCCCCATCTTCTCACTGCTACGGTACGATCATTATGATCGTTCCGTATCGAATCGACATTCGCATAAACAGCGTTGTACATTAAATTCCCTGCGAATGTTGCTGAATTAACACATTTTATACTTGACAAGTAAACTAACATTAGCAAAAGTACATGTACGTTTATCGCAACGTATCGGAGGTCGAAATGATGTGTAAAGGTTTTTGTAGAATAGACGTTCAGAAATTCTGATTTGTTTGAATGGTGGGACATTTGCATATCACATTTCGAAAACACGTAATGGTTTCACGTTTCATGCTGTGAGATGAATTATGAAATATGCTACACTTGAACTTTTTTGCTAAGTCGAAGTAGTTCAGAAAATGTGATACTATTATTAGAGATGTATGAAAGTTTACAATGTTTGTGAATCCCAAAAGTTTGTTCCAAGGTAAGTATATACATATCATATCAATACATACTTTTTCATTAGTTTTTTATTAGGTTTCGTACTACTGGGAAGAAAATGATTGGCACATGAGTACGGCTTTTGGCATGGCACAAAGCAGAAGGAGATACTCGAGTGCCTGGATACCCATGAGTCACCCGGGTACATGAGAGTTACTCGACTGACCGTGTGCATATGAGATACCAAAGTAAGATGTGAGATACTCGAGACCAGAGCTACACGAAAATGTCCTTTTCTCATTATATCAAATCTGGACTAGAGCAATACCGATTACCCGGGTACTCCGGTTATTCGAGTACCCGGATCTGTCTTGAGATAGGGAAAATTACCCGAATTCTACCCGATCCGTCTGGTACCTGGGTACCCAACGAATCCAGCAGATTTCCAGGAGATCTCTCTTAAGATAATTATAATATTTGAACGGTAGTAGGTATAACTTTATCTTTATTACTAAATATCTGGAATAAATGTAAATAAAGTAAGTTACACTTTTTGCAATAAAAATTTTGCACCTAATACATATCGTTGTTTCAATGTTGTAAAAAATGTATCCGAGTATCTCATGAAATATCCGGTTACTTGGATAATTTTCATTTGCCCCGGTAGTTGGGTAACGGGTAATTTTCATTTACCCGGGTACCCGGGTAATTTTCGTTTACCCGGGTATCTCACGGGTAACACGAATACCCGGGTATCTCATATCTGGACCAAAGTGAACAGAAAGAATTTCGAAATATTACTTAGAATCAAAATTTTTCATTACATGTATTATACTGAGGAAGAATAGAGTGGAACCTGATAGCCTTGCAGAAATATTCGTATTCAGAATCTTCCGGCATTATAAGGGCAACCGTTTGAAAACTTGCGTCACCCCTATATTAATGTGAACATTCACAAGTTCGGTCAGTGACTCTCTTACACTGGTAATCCAAAGGATAGCGAACCGATTATGTTCTCAATGTCCTCGGCAGTCTTGGGACAAATTCATCGGTTTCCGCCAAGCGCGGCCGATCAGTAATCTTTAATTCATCGGACCAGCGATCGTCGCACGATCGGCATGCTCATGATCCCCGCCAACGATCCGGGATAATCCAGGACAAGGATCTACATATGCTGGGAACTACTGTGTTACTCTTATCCTTTTATCTCATGTACGACACATCCATTGACATTCTTTCGATTAAGAAGGCATAGTTACTTTTAATTGCCGTGGAATTTAAACGCGCAAATAGACTCTCCAACCGTATAAGGCTACAGAAAATATTGAAGGAGTTACTATATTATAGGAGAATCTAGTTTCCTGATATCCCGGTCCGGGCCAATTCTAACGATATTAACCAATTAAAATTAACGATAATGATATTGGAATCACATTCTTGCGCTACTTCAACTGGCACAAAATACGCCCACTCGCAGGTAGACGCAGAGGTATGCAAGAAGACGAACACGGTTAATTACACGCCTTTTTCAGAGGGCTTGGGGCCACGCTAAGCACTTCCTAATTAATGGTAGCGCGACGCTCCAGCTACCGGCATATATGGAGAACAAGAATAGATAGATAAAAAATGAAGATAAAATCTGGCAACAAAGTACCATTACCGATCGGATCCCTCGAAAACTGGTTCCAGTATTTTCAAATTAAACTTTGAATGCTTCAAACCATGCATTCAGATCTTCCTATTCATATGTAAAGAGATAAAGAATTTTCTAAAGTAAAAGAAACATGTAAATACCTTCAGTTGAAAAACCTGTCAACCGAAATATTGGATAATATAGACATCCTTTTTATAATCATTAACTTAACATTATACGCTAAAAGTAATACTCATCGCATATTTCAAAGAATGCAGAAATTCAGTAAAAACTTATAACAGGGGAAATGGCAACAAAACATTGTTGCAAAAAAAATATTTAATAATTATAGGCTATTTTTTATTTCAAGTCGATGTTATGTAAAAAATAAAACTACATAAACATAGAACTAACTAATTCAAAGAAACAAAATTAAGTCAAGCTTGTGTTTCTGAGTAAGATGTAGCTAAACGTCAAACCGGCTGCAAAACCTTTACAACGACTTGTAGCATATAATGTTTAATGGCGCCAATTACATCTTAATAAACATTCGTTCGTTACTTCACAGCTTCCCGAAAGTAGTAGCAACGAAGGCATCCAAATTAAGCGGATTGCGAATTAAAAGGTGTAAGACAAGACCAAGCAGCTGATCTAATCGCGAAAAACTCGTTTCGGTTCGTCTGGTGCCAATTACATGGCATTCTGCATAATCCTCCTTGGTCGTGGTATACGACAAATAATTTTCTAACCGAGGGGCTAGAAAGATCTCCGCGTCTCGGCACGTTAATTAGTTCGATCGTTTTTCGCCGTTCAGTTCTACCGGGATTCGTATCACGCAATTCTATATCTTAATATTCCTTTCCCCTTTTTACGATGTCTCAATATACAGCCAGGAAATCACGCAGAGTCTCAGTTTTTTACGTGTCCCATGACCTCCAGTCGATCATAGATCGTTTCGAGTCTCCTCATCGCGAGATGATACCAAGCCTCCATCTCCGGCATCACTATGCTCAGATTTCAGTGTCATTAAACGGTGCAATTAGACAAAACAGCGATGTTCGATCTTACACCATATATGCCTATAGACACGACCTGAGTCATCTAGATTGATGCAAAGATAAAATCATCTACATGATGTTCATGTGGGCATGCATCATGTGGGGAAAGAATATCTATTTCCAAAAAGTATCTATGGGGCATTCCACGTCAAATCAGATGGTTATGGAACTTTGATTTTTTGATTTGTCTAAAATTTTTTTATATCATTCTACCCACTAAATGAAATTTTTATGCATTTTTTTTAAATTTTTTTATCGAACCGTTTTCGAGATATCGATTCTCTCGGTTTTTTCTTCTAATAGATGTAACTTGGCCAAAAATAGACGAATTCGAGTGCTTTTTTTTTCATTCTGATGGACTTTTCGCACACTTTCTGAAAAAAATATAAAAAAAATTTTACTCGTTTTTTTTGGTATGATTCTTCAATTTTTAGGTTAAATTATTTTTTTCAAAAATGTTTATCCGTTTTGATTTTTTTGAAAAATTTATATGTTAAAGATCTGCTTTTTCAACAATTTCTGTGAAAGTTTCATAATGGGATTCCGATTCTTTATATTTTTTTCATAATTTTGAAAATTCACCAAAAAAATTTTTTTCATGATTTATTGAAAATTTGCATATATTTTTATAATATTACATGTAATAAAATTTTTGTGAAAGATATTTAATGTTATTAAGTAATTTCTTTCGTCATTACAAGTTAAGTACATGGATCATTTATTTTCGTTTTGTCTTGTCTTACAGTGAAAATCTGATTGAAAGTTCTTCAATTAAACTGTGATGAAAAGTAAAAGTGACACATAAACTGCAATTTCGATAATTACACCGACTGCTCAAAATTTGTCAACTGCACTATTTATAAATAGTCAGTGGGTTGCAAATTAAGTTGATTTTGCAAGGTTTGAGATACTATAGTCTCAAATCTTTCAACTGTCGGTGATTCCTTAAATGAAAAGGATTGCAACACCGGTTAAACTGACTTTTTCTTTCCATTATTAAGTTATTTAATGAACACAGTAAATTTTGTTCACAATCACGATTTACACAATAAAATCAATACAAATATTATGTCACATGTATAATTTTACAGCAATATTGCACGTGCAAGCGTACACACATGTGACACGACTGGCGCCGAAAACATAAGTGCTCGTGAAAAATGGCCATGAACTTGACCACTACGAGGTATCGATTATTCTCGATCAATATCACTGCGCGCGCACATGGATCATGTGCAGTGTGCAGTTGACAAATTTTTGAGCGGTCGGTGTAATTATCGAAATTGCAGTTTATGTGTCACTTTTACTGTTCATCACAGTTTAATTGAAGAACTTTCAATCAGATTTTCACTGTAAGACAAGACAAAACGAAAATAAATGATACATATAGTAATATAGATGTATTTCACGATTGCTGGTAAGAAATATCCATGTACTTAATTTGTAATGACGAAAGAAATTACTTAATAATATTAAATGTCTTTTACAACAATTTTTTTACATGTAATATTATAAAAATATATGCAAATTTTCAATAAATCATGAAAAAAATTTTTTTTTGTGAATTTTCAAAATTATGAAGAAAATATAAAGAATCGGAATCCCATTATGAAACTTTCACAGAAATTGTTGAAAAAGCAGATCTTTAACATATAAATTTTTCAAAAAAATCAAAACGGATAAACATTTTTGAAAAAAATAATTTAACCTAAAAATTGAAGAATCATACCGAAAAAACGAGTAAAATTTTTTTTATATTTTTCTTCAGAAAGTGCGCAAAAAATCCATCAGAATGAAAAAAAGCACTCGAATTCGTCTATTTTTGGCCAAGTTACATCTATTAGAAGAAAAAACCGAGAGAATCGATATCTCGAAAACGGTTCGATAAAAAAATTAAAAAAAAATGCATAAAAATTTCATTTAGTGGGTAGAATGATATAAAAACATTTTAGACAAATCAAAAAATCAAAGTTCCAAAACTGTTTGATTTGGCGTGGAATGCCCCTTATATAGTCTAATAGCGTCTAATCGTCTGATTGGTCTGATGCACTATTCGCCATCTTGAATTATCTTTTCTGACGTCACTGTGGGCAAACTTGCTCGTTATCTTTGCATCAGGCTCTCCCATGGGCTTCTATACCTCAGGCCGTGTCTATAGGTATATAGTATATATGGTCTAAGTGTTCGATAGTTCGGAACAGACACTCATTAAGCGACGTTAATGTACAGCTTTGCAGCTTCGCGTACACTGAGAGCAGTTTTAAATTTGACTACACTGTAGGACTAAGGTAACAGGATAGGTGCACTTGTAGTGAAAATTCCAAACACAGTGTAGTAAAAACCCCAACCAATGTAGTAAATATTCTTACAAACTCTAAAAAATTCCAGATGCTTGGGACGGGATTCGAACCCAGAACCCTCGTATCAGAAAGCTGCGTCCTAACCAACTCTGTTAAATTGCGCTTCTGCTATTCATTTCTCTAATTTACTTCTCATTTGGAATATATATTTATTTAGATTCATTTGTTGCCCATAAATTTTATTATCCTACATAGCAGAATGATGAGATTTATGAAAAACAAATAAATGTTTTACACAACAGATATTCCGAGTGAGAAGTAAATTCGAAGAAGGAATAGGAGAAGCGCACTTTGGCGGAGTTGGTTAGAACGCAGCTTTCTGATACGAGGGTTCTGGGTTCGAATCCCTTACTACACTAGTTGGGATTTATACTACACTGTGTTTGGAATTTTCACCGCAAGTGAAAAGTTTCACCTATCCTGTTACCTTAGTCCTACAGTATAGTTAAATTTAGAACTTTATTTCTCTCAGTGTATTATTGGGATTATTTGGTTATGGGAAATTATTGTTACACAATTTCTATCTTTTAGTTAGAACTTTTTATTTCTTGTAAGGAAGGTATATCTTTTCTCAACCGACTCTTACGAGCAACTGAACTTCTATACACGACAGTCATGACATAAAACTCGCTCGGACCACGGACCCTTGTCTTTGTTTATAAACACAACTAACTCTCGATCCAGGAACCAAAGTCCCAAGAATCAATTTATCTCGAGGGAGATTAATTTTTGTAATGCGGCACTCCGCGATGGACGTATGCCAATTCAACATGTATAATACGTCGATAACATCAGAATGTTACTCTAAATTCACTGGCGTCGCATACTGACTACAAAACACCGAAAATGTGGCCAAACTATGAGGATCTTAGACCATATATAGTAATATATACCTATAGACACGGCATGAGGTATAAAAGTCCATGGGAGAGCCTGATGCAAAGATAACGAGCTAATTTGCCCACAGTGACGTCAGGAAAGATAATTCAAGATGGCGAAGTGCATCAGACCAATCAGACGATTAGACGCCATTAGACTGTATAGATACTTTTTGGAACTAGATATTCTTTCTCCACATGAAGCAGGCCTACATGAACGTCATGTAGATAATTTTATCTTTGAATCAATCTACAGGGTGTTTCACAATTCGTGGGAAATCTCCGAGATACAGGTACTAGACACGAAAATAATAAGAAAATTTCTTATGCAATATTCTCGGAAATGGTTAGTTTATTAGTTACACGCGGTTTTATATTTCGTAAAGGCACATAACAAAGGCTCATCCCCCGTAAGGTCAGTGACCGAGATTTGGGCCCCTACATCGTGGAAAAGTATCAGATGTGTTATATTCGTCATCATTTCAATTTTTAATTACAAAATATGTGATTTTTCATTCGAAGAAACATCTCATTCCAATACGCGTTGCGAGTCACTGAGGCCCACTTAGGCCCAGAGAGGCCTGGGCCTTTAAGCGCGGTCACTGGCTTTAAAGGGGATGAAGCAGTGTTACGTCGGCATTTTACGAAATATAAAACCGCGTGTAACTAATAAACTAACCATTTCCAAGAATATTGCATAAGAACTTTTCTTATTATTTTCGTGTCTAGTACCTGTATCTCGGAGATTTCCCATGAATTGCGAAACACCCTGTAGATACCTCAGGTCGTGTCTATAGTTATATATGGTCTAAGATGAGGATGATCTGAGGTAAAAATTTCTTCCCAATGAAGCTGAAGTGAAAATTCCGAAAACAGAGCGATTGGTTTCATAAATTTCAAGGGCATGGAAAAATTCTGTACTTTACCGATTTTGACGCTTAAAAATACGCAAGTTAAAAAACTAACTTTCTGAACATTCTAGTTTCAAAGATATTCCAACAAACGCATTTTCATCCCTCAACTTTGGTGACTATCACCCCCTTAATATGGAAGATGGCCGATAAGAAAGTATACGTGTGAAATATTTTTATGGGAACTAAATCTCGCACAAGTTTGAATAAAATCAAGGTGCGAGGGTTCAAGATGTTTCTTTGTTAGAAGAAAATAATAAGAACGACATTCGTAGAATGTTAAAACTCTTCTTACTGCATTTGTCAAACTCCGTTTCAATAATTAACTTAAATTAATGAACTGAGGTTCAGACTTAAACTAACTCAGACACGATGTCATGTAATAGATTTTACCCCTATTTCTGCCTCCCTCCTAGACGATATACAGGGTGTAACAAAAATGTTGCACGTCCTTGAACGGGGTGATTCCTGAGATGATTTTAAACAAGTTTTTCCTTAGCGAAAATGTTAGGTGGGGCTTTGTTAACGAGTTAGTAACGAAAAGCACTAGCCAATCAGAGAGTGAGAACAGTAGACGAATCTTGGCGCAGGCAATGGCAGACCAATGCTACGCGTAATTGTAGCCCGCGCTGAAATTCATATCCATTTGCTCTCTGATTCGTCGGTGTTTTTCGTTAATAACTCGTTAACAAAGTCCTGCATAACATTTTCGCTAAGGAAAAAGTTGTTTAAAATCACCTCAGGGGACAACCCCATTCAACGACGTGCCACAGTATACATGTTAAACGTAATAGCACCAATTTCAATCCCATTCTGTCTCATGTTCGAACGAAGACACAAATTCCTGGATCGTTGTTTAGGTGGAGACGTTTCGTGAAAATTGTGCGTTGGGGAGGAAAAATCTCTGTGAAGACATAGCAAGGTGGGGTAGAAACAATGCAGTCGAGAGATAGCGGGTAGACCAGAGCAGGCTGCTTTATTGCGCGTATTTGTATTCAATATTAGCATCCACGTGGGCAGAGACACAATAGCCCTGGTCTTATCCGTTCGTGTCCCATGGTGTTTCCCTTCCGTAATCTTCCGTGCTTGCTCGCACGGTGTCCTAGATCGTTCAACTAGGGACAAGAAGAGCTCTGAACGGTATCAGGAGAAATTACGCACTGCATCGGCGCGTAAAACTAGCCTGTAGTTCCTTATCTATCTGGAGAAACTTTCGCGTGGGCGTGACTCTCGCCGAGTAGAAGACGCACCTAATAAAAGATCAAAGAATGTTGCCGATCGCGTCATCGTGCCACTGTGCGACATTGTTAACCGAACATACATATACAGATTTCTTTACCACTACATCTATTCCGAACAATTCCACGGACTCTATAATAAATAAAAATTGCAAATACACATCAACATGGTAAAAAAGTTCGTGAGCAAATAATAATGAATGAATTTATCGTAAACAAAATTGTGTTTAGTCATAAAAAAAACCGCTGAATTAAAAAAATTGTATGAAAACCTTGTGCCTGATATTGCACAGCAGTCATTAAAACTGAGCCATTATTAAAAAATCATTGCTAAAATTCCTACTATAATTGTCGGTCAGGAATTTTCTTCATTAAAAAAGTATAACAAATTTTACTCTAATACGATTTCCTTATGCCTCTAATTTTTCGGACACTATTTCATTTATTATTAGATGAACAAAACATGTTTTTAAATATTTGACTTGCTTCACATGGATATTATTGTGTAGTCTTTCATCATTTTGAGACACTGTAATTCCCGAGAAATATAATTATCACGTGGACTGCTTAATAGGGTGGGCCGAAAAAATTCAAAAATTTTTTTTCAAGTCGTAATACCGTGGAAAAGTTGCGAATTGGGGAGACTAAAAAGGGGTAAAAAAAGAAATAAAATCGGTTTATATTTTCCGGTCGCGCATATGCTCTAAATTTGGAAAAATTCACATTTTTACGATAATTTTTAACATTTTTAAATTGGCCTCTTCCCGAATATAATAGCTCAAATTCTTATGTATTAGAATATTGAAGGCATTGCCTTCAAAGTTAATGAAATTTTGAAAAAAATTTACAAATAAAGGTGGATCACGGTTCAAGGAAAAAAAATACTAACAACTTACCTATTTTTTTTTTTTTGGTTTCATTATTGAATACAAGTTTAAATGTTTAAAAACAAATTATTTTAAACCATTAGTAATATTTATAAACAGATGTTTTTATTGAAAAAGTTCACACAAAAACTTAGTTTTCTTTAAAATCTGTTTATAAATATTACTAATGGTCTAAAATAATTTGTTTTTAAACATTTAAACTTGTATTCAATAAAGAAACCAAAAAAAAACAGGTAAGTTGTTAATATTTTTTTCCTTGAACTGTGATCTACCTTTATTTGTAAATTTTTTTCAAAATTTCATTAACTTTGAAGGCAATGCCCGCCCGGAAGATGTTGATGGATTTAAATAATATTTAAACATTATTTTCTGTGGTTCTAATACATAAGAAATTGAGCTATTACATTCGGGAAGAGGCCAATTTAAAAATGTTAAAAATTATCGTAAAAATGTGAATTTTTCCAAATTTAGAGCACATGCGCGACCGGAATAAACCGATTTTATTTCTTTTTTTACCCCTTTTTAGTCTCTCCAATTCGCAACTTTTCCACGGTATTACGACTTGAAAACAAATTTTTGAATTTTTTCGGCCCACCCTACTGCTTAGCCAGAAGTTTCCCATAAATCCCTGGTTTTGAATACTTGACCTAATTTCTCGTTACTGCTTTTGAGTTGAAAATTGCATACGAATGATAAACAATTTTTCATCCAAGTGCAAACAATCCTAGTAATTAGATGCTTTAGACGATCGGCATATGTCATTCGATTTCATTATTCACATCCTGCATCGAAAGGAATAGCGTGCACGAAAATGTAGGTTAGCACGTAACTCGTTTATTGATTATTAATATCAGACAAGCAAGTGAAAACGAAGAGAAAAAGTTGACAGTGGAAAAATAAGGAATCTTACTCGTATAATAAGGTATAATAAGGAAAACAAAAATACTGTGCAACTGCAGGGGCCACTCTACGACCAAATTTAGGCTTCTGGAGTTCTTGCGCATTCAGAATTTCTTGCGGAATCCTCATAATCATGATAGTTACGTATGGACTAACGAACGTATTCTGGACCACGTTTCCTCTTCTTCTTTAACAAGAATACGCGAGACGGCAAGAGATCGTCTTTCCAGAAATTAGCCACAGCTAATTAGGACCTAACAAGCTATCTTTGCCTAGAAAAACCACTTCGAACAAGGAAAACGAAGTATGAGAGATAACAGAAATGCGAGATGAATGTTGAGCTCGTAGTTCATGCCATATTTGCTTACGTCTCGATTTTACGTAGGTTCGTCGGTGCTGAAAGAAGTTGACCGCTATTGAGATTCCAGTTATAAGTACCTTTGCTACGGACCAAGTTGAGAAAAAGATATAACACGGAGGCTAAGTGCACTCTAATAAATGTTATCAGTTGAAGGTATGTAAGAAGAACGGTCTATTCTAATATATATTCAGTTAACGACACACTAGTTAGGGCACCGTCAAATGCAATTATCAGAACAACAAAAAGATCTCACTCCAAGTTAGACTTCAGTTAGAACGTTTTATTGTTAGACCCGCTCAAGGGATGGAAAGGAAAGAATCGCTAACAACGTTAAATCCCATACTGACCGTTTGGTACTCCAAGTATTTCTTGCATTCTTGGCCTATCACGTAACTAAGTGCACAATATCCATGGCCTATAATCAAATAGCTGATGAGATCTTAAGGAAGAGTAACCGCACGTCGTATCGCTGAAATGTCGTGCTACGCCGCGCCGATCGACCGCAGAAGGCCGACGAATAGTGAATCGCAATGTAGCCAACGGTTTTCTTCTCTCTTTCGCTTTTCGGTATTGTCTCCCTTTCTCTATTTCCCTCGATGTGACCTAGTTTGACTTACAGGCTGCAAACCTGGCAGGTGACAAGTTCCTGCGGTTGTCATATTTCGTTTCAGTTCGATTGGACTCCCCTTTAAGAAATTTTTAAACGCTAGCACACTTACAAGTACTAGATGAAGAAGTGAATTTTTGTCGATGGACTTTTTCACTCAATTAGTATAGTGATTTGATTCTACATAAAATCAAGAATTATGAGTCAAGAATATAGCGTATGGTCCTTAATAACATTGACGAATATTTTTATGATTGAACTACTATACATATACTTTTCTTTATAGAACTTTTATTTTTCCCAAAATTCGTTCAGGATTCATTTCTACGAGTTGTATTTTAATATAACGTAGTAGGGGTGCGCGGGTACCCGAGCCTCGGGTCGGGTCGGGTAACAATATGGACGGGTCGGGATCCCGAAAGTTTGTCGACACATTAATATATTCGGGTACCCGTCATTTCGGGACCCGATTTTCGATTCGGGACCTGTTTTTTGATTCAGGACACGATTTTTAATTTAGGACTCAGCACTTAATTCAGTACATAACTTTTCAGTCTGGTTTTCTACTTAAACTTTTAATTTGTAATTTTGCTTTGTGTACTGTTATATACTGAATTTAGCGTCGGTCCCGAATTAAAAATCGGGTCCTGAATTGAAAATCGGATCCCGAATCGAAAATTGTATCCCGAATTGAAAATCGGGTCCCGAAATGACGGGTACCCGAATATATTTGTGTCCACAAACTTTCGGGACCCCGACCCGAATCCGAAAAAATTCTCGACCCGACCTGAACCCATAATTTCGGGTACCCGCTTCCGCACACCCCTATAAAATAACATTTTTCAAAAATTGTTTTACAATATTACATTCTGTTAAAACTTTTAACTTAAAAGCTTTCTATGGATTTCTTGAACTCATTTGAACGAATATGAACCCTAGAGCGGTTTCCGCAAAATTCTAGCCCTACCCTATGAGAACCAGTTAGGGTCCTGCGCAAGCGAGTTCTGCAACATTACTCAAGCAGCTTCAGAGATTGCTAAAAGTATTTCCACCTCTCTCCCAATAGGGAGGCTATGAGGGAGCATACCATGGCCAATATAATTCAGTTCACATACGAAATCTCCACCCTTGATGTTTTCCCAAAAAGCAGGAACGCCCATTAAACAATATAATAAATATGGTTTATGTAAGCTAATGCAGGCAGTCTCAGTTCCATCACAATTATAAAAATCAATATTCTGTAATGTATCCACCTTTCATAATCTATAGTTACTTATGATAGCGAATATTTTCCCTTTCACTTTCTATAAATATGTACTGGCTACTTGGCAGAAAATCCAGGCTATCACTGCATAATAAAGTACTTATATATAAAACAATAATAGAACCGATATGGACTTATGGTATTGAACTATGGTGTTGTGCCAGTCAATCTAATATCGCCATCATCCAAAGGTCATAATCTAAAATTCTCCGCATGATGACAGACGCACCATGGTATGTGTCTAATAAAACGCTCCATGAAGATCTTGGCATTCCATACATCAAAGACATCGTAAAGGAAAGAAACAACAAACACCACACAAACGAAACCTACATGTGTACTAATCCTCTAATACAACCACTTCTGAAAGAACAAGGACATAGGAGATTAAAAAAACAGTGGGTAGTTGACCTAAAATGAGGAGTCGGAGGTCCCCTCAATAGAGGAGCCCTCATAACGTCACATTGGGACTTAAGGCCCTACGACACCAGATCAGCCCATAGAATCTCTGATTCTGATTGCTGATGTAATAGGAGAAAAAAAGGAGAAAAAAAAACTTTCTACAAATATCTAAGCATACTTGTTTTGAACGATAGAATCACCGTAGTCCAAAACAATGTGTCACCCGCGCCCTATCAACTCAGCGTCCTCATTATCTAGTTCGTAAGTTCGTCTCTAAGTACTTTTCCTTTCCCTACCGCCACTCTGTTCACTAATCCTTAAATAGCCTAAGCATTTTCCGACCTCGCTCAGATTCCGCCAGTAAATTGTAGTCGTTACACTGTCAGTACATACGTTAATAAAACCTCTTCTTTTAAAACCCAAATTTGGTTCTCTCTTATGTCTATTACAATTCAAGAAAAAAGTTATAAATTATAAAGTGTCCATAATTAAATAAATATCGAATATTGGAATAAAACTGCTAAAATAATAAGAAGCTTAGAATTACGTATAAACGTAGATATTTAGCCCTCTTAAAGGGCGCCTATCTGCTCGTAATTAGTTTTCCGTACGTACTCGTGGAACATAATTAACGTAACGTAAGTACTGTTGTATATGATAATTCCTATCTTGTCGCTGTTTTCACAAACAATTTGCTTACTCATCTCTTAGTCACTAAGGGCCTAAGTTCACTCTCTCCACACTCAACTCTATTCTATGTTACAGCTCTCCAAAAATGCGCAAACTCTCTGCGTCTACACCAGAGTTCGCAAACTGTTCACGAACAGTATAACAGTTGAATTTCGTAAAAATCATTTGTTCGGGTACCTGTTCGCATACAGGCGCCTGGAAACACGTGCAACATTCGTTGCTGCGCGCAATTAAGAGGGTCGAAAAGGGTCGATTTTTATGACTTGACGCGTAACTAATGACTTGGCGCTCGCCGAACCGAACATGCGAGCGTTGCGCGCGTACCGTAGGAAACGGAGTGAATAGGGACCTCTTGAGATCTCTGCGAGGATGGCTACTGCAGCAAGTACGGCTGCAGGGGTCCCCCATTAGAATGTTGAAGAAAACAGAATAAATCTCCTCTTCATTAATAGATAGTAATCGATTCTGATTATAATTCTGTTTCAATTGCAAACAGAAAGAATTCTAGACGAGAATGATACACTATTTACAGTAGATCATGTAGTGGAATTTCTTTACACAAATGAAGTAGCGTGTTTGTAAAGTAAAATTTCACTTTGAAATATAATATTTACGCCATTATAAAGAAAGAGGTATTAGAGTAAAATAATAAGAAATTAATACATTTCATAAACATAAATAAATATAATAATGATAAAATTTATAATAATTTTTCATAAATATATTTTCAGAGGCATAGAAAATGAAAACCAACCTTTATCAAATTGTCTTTTACTTTTTGAACATCACAAAATATATGTTATTTTCGATATATCATGTATTTTTATGTCTATCCAGATATTAATACATTTAAGCACATTGTGAATTGCCATAAAAGAATTTGTTGAAAATCGTTCTTTTATTCATATTATTAAATGAAAAAAGAAGTGAAATACAACCGAAAGTTACGCATCAATGAAACTGAATGCAGTTTGAAATATGTAACGAAATACTGATTTTTTAAACATTGTATCCTCGTACTTTTTTGTTGGAAATGACAGAAGATGGAATGGCAAAAGGGGGCAGATTTATTGGCTGTAACAATTTTTTTTTTTATCATTATTGTTTGTAGAGATATGAAGGTCAAGTTCGGTTTTTTAAATGGGATTATATATTTTTTGTGTGATCAACTGATAGTGCGTTTCAAGACGAATTCAGCAACCATTAATGTATACACCTTTTTTCAAATAGTTTTTGAGATATTACGCGTAAAAGTTTACTGATTTTCAGTAGAAGAAAATCTGCTGGAATGGGAAGCACCGCAGGTAATCCTGAATTTTGGGCCTACGGGCCTACCGCTCCTACCGCAGATCCTTTGTATTTGTTTATGACCCTTTCAAGGAACAATACATACTTAATACGTGGCACTTAAAGCACCGGTCGAGGCCACCTACGGCTCTTCCTAGTCTAGCAGGTTTTCTTCCACCGAAAATAAGTAAACTTTCAAGTGCAATATCTGGAAAACCATTTAAAAAAAATGTATACACATTAATGGTTGTTGAATTCGTCTTGAAACGCTATCAATTGAAGAGACAAAAAATATATAATCCCATTTAAAAAACCGAACTTGGCCTTCATGTCTCTGCAAACAATAATGATAAAAAAAAAATTGTTACAGCCAATAAATCTGCCCCCTTTTGCCATTCTATTTCATGTAAAGATTTTTTTCGTATCTTTAATAGATTAGGAAATAATCGACTGTCCAGGATTTCGGCGGACATGCTGGAGGTATTTACAATTTCGTACGTTTGTTTTTTAATATTATGAAGCTCCATGTTTACTATTAAAGCTACATTATTTACATATATATATTTACAAACATATTTGTACGTGAAATCATTAAAAAACCTGAGTTCTGTGCACTCTGTCAAAGTCATATACTCTCAATAGCATTGGATGTTTATTAAAAAGGTCATAACGCAAATGATATAAAAATGTGTTTCGTCATTTTGTGCATGAATAATGTTGACAAAAACAATAATTGTTACAACACTAATTCGTACACTAATTCGCTAATTGTATTAGCAGTATATATTTTATGAATTATGCATCGGAGAAAGTATAAGTATATATGACATTTGCATACAATGTTAAGAATAAAAATATATTTTATATGGATAAGCCGTTTATTTTTTACTATGAATAATTTTATTCGCGAAAAATAGGAAAAAATGTTCCATTTCTCTTCACGATGCGCGTAGCGTGCACGCTTGCTCGGACCGGGGCCGAACCCGACATTCTCGAACATTTGCGCGGCTGTGATGTTGCGTCCGGTCGTAAAAGAAGACCCTTTTTGGACGCCTGCAGGTAGAGATTGCGCGTGTCTACATGGGATATTTGCTGTGCGCCCTCTTTGCGCGTCCGCGCGGCGCATGTTGCACGTGTTTCCAGGCGCCTCACGGTTCCTAAATAGTTTACGTAACATGCTGTTACACTATGCGTCTTCATCGGTAAACAATGCACGAACATTGTTTATGAACATTTTATGAACACTACGCGATCCCCCCGCAAACATGGTTTATAACTAATTAGTATTTACAGCAGCTTTTGATTAAAAAATGGGTAAATTTTATATAATTTTGCGTAACTAAGATTCTGCTACTATTTCAGTAAAATTATGTTTATCATGACGTGATTTTTATATTATTGTGAAGCCTAGAATTATTCCTCAAATGCTGTTCCACCTGTATGTATATACTATACAGAGTGTTTGGGATAGTATAGGCAAGCTTTGGAGGGATGATAGATCACGTAAAAACAAACAAATAACTTCTATATAACTTGGGTCCAAAACTCAACCATTTTTTAAAAAAACTGTCATAAACATTTAAGCTATAAACCGCTATAATTCAAAATAGGAACGTTTTTCGTAAGCAATTTCTTCGCTAAAATAAAGATTACGATCTTGTTAATCCAATAAGTACAGTAACTGTGATATTGTTACCTCGTATCGCAAAAAAATAGTAGTTTTCTAACCCCCTAAATTACCCTTTAAAATCGCGATAATTTAAGGGGTTAGAAAAATATTATTTTTTTGCGGTACAAGGTAACAATATCACAGTTACTATACTTATTGGATTAATAAGATCGTAATCTTTATTTTAGCGAAGAAATTGCTTACGAAAAACGCTCCTATTTTTAATTATAGTGGCTTATAGCTTAAATGTTTATGACAGTTTTTTTAAAAAATGGTTGAGTTTTGGACCCAAGTCATATAGAAGTTTTTTGTTTGTTTTTACGTGATCTATCACCCCTCCAAAGCTTGCCTATACTATCTCAAACACCCTGTGTATATATATATGTGTGTGTGTGTGTGTGTGTGTGTGTGTGTGTGTGTGTTACATACTGGAAGTTCAGAAATTTGTTTAAAACAATTGCAAAATAAATGGTTAAAAAAATTATTTTCTGAACTGAAACAATTTTTATTATATACTCCTACGACTTTACTATAAGTACCCAAAAGCATATTTTTATCAGTTTGCTATTTTAAGAGTTAAAATTGATAGAAAAAAAGTGAACAGTAAAGTTCAAAGAGCTGTAAAATCCACAATTTTAAAAATTTTCAAAAATCTTTTCGCACACGTTTATATACCCCCAAGAACTAAAACATCCAAAATTCAACAAAATCCGAAATGTTACTCCAAAATGTGTCCGAGTTTGCGTGGAATGACTCATTTATTAAATATTCAAGTTTAAAAATTTACATCACTGTTCACGGGTGATATCATATCTTTCGTTACTGGTGTAAATCGTTCGAGCACCTTAATGCGTGGCAAATAAACGACACCCGAGGTTAAATGTACGAATCGGTTGAGTCACGTTAGCCGTGCACTAGAGTCGATCGACTTGACATGTAATTTACTGGAAATCATGTTGCGGCTTGCTGGCGACGATGCAGAAACATATACACGATAATGAACCGTATCGTAGAAGTATCTGAGCGCGTAATACGCTCCGTCAGGTACAATTAAAAAATCACCAAAGCTTTACGGACGTAAATGAACAACGTAACAAAAAACCATCTTTTTTAAATTGTTAGCAGTCTGTTCACCATCGCTTTACACCACAAATGATCCACCATAGTTGATATTAATCCTTTTGGATTTGGATCCTGTTGGTTATTACATTTTAAGTAGTAATATTGTCTAATTACTAGGGGTCTGCGGGTACCCGAAATTACGGGTTCGGGTCGGGTTGGGAATTTTGTTCGGGTTCAGGTCGGTATCCCGAAACTTTGTCGACACATAAATATATTCGGCACCCGATTTTTGATTCGGGATCTGATTTCCGGTTCGAGACACGATTTTTAATTCGGGACTCAACGCTTAATTCAGTACATAACAGTACACAAAGCAAAATTAGAATTTAAAAGTTTAAGTAGAAAACCAGACTGAAAAGTTATGTACTGAATTAAGTGCCGAGTCCTGAATTAAAAATCGTGTCCCGAATCGAAAATCGGATCCCGAAATGACGGGTACCCGAATATATTTATGCGTCGATAAACTTTCGGGATCCCAACTAGGGCTATTGATTATGAGATACCCGGGTACCCGGGTGAGATACCCGGGTATACCAAAATTAGCCGCACTACCCGGGTATCTCACGGGTACCCGAACGCATGAGATAGACAAGAATCTCATGCCGAATTAAGCCGAATTGAACCGAATTGAGCCGATAGTTTTTGGGTACGTATTTGTGGCTTTAAAAATAAAAAAAAAATTTCAGAATGAAATGAATTCTGTATACATGATGAAAATTGAATTTAATGGATCGTGGTTATGTTGAAAATGAGTTCTCTCTCTCTGTCTCTCTCTCTCTCTCTGTCTCTCTCTCTCTCTGTCTCTCTCTCTCTCTCTCTCTCTCTCTCTCTCGCGCGCGCGCGCGCGCGCGCGTGCGCGCTCTACTTTAAAATCCAGAAACACATACCGAAAAACTATCGGCTCAATCCGGTTCAATTCGGCTTAATTCGGCATGAGATTCTTGTCTATCTCATGCGTTCGGGTACCCGTGAGATACTCGGGTAGTACGGGTAATTTTGGTATACCCGGGTATCTCACGAGTACCCGGGTACTCGGGTATCTCTCTCGGTTCACTTGAAATCTCGAGCCCTAATCCCAACCCGACCCGTCTCGATTGTTACCCGACCTGACCCAAGGCTCGGGTACCCGTATTTTTGGATACCCGCACACTCCTACTAATTACATTACGTGTTAACATACCCTCCGCGGCGAGGATGTAGTATTATTATTTGCGTCTTATTTTTTCTCCTTTTAATAGTACGATAAAATTATTTATTTTCATTGTACACTTAAATCATTTTAGCGTAAATTACATGACTTAAAATAAAACTTAAAACGATTCATTTGTGGCTGTATATTATTAAAGAACAAGCTTTTCAAATACATAATTGCTAATCGTAATTGCTAATACGAAAAGATCTGAGAATTCCCAGTCTGTCTTGCAAATGTTCCATGTGTAGGTGTAAATAAAGCGATTCATCGCGGTAAGAAGCAAGGAAATGAGTTGTAGATGCTGCTAATGAACGGGAGGCTATAAACAGAAGCGCAAGCCACGGCATGGTCTCCAAACCTGATCCAGTCTCGGCTGAACGCTATCAGATACAAGCGAGAAACTTGCGTAAGGCACGTGTGGATTGCATTGATTGCGGCGCCTGCCAACTTTACACGATTTGCCAGAAAATTCTTCACAAAGGCGGCCAATAGATCGCTTCCAGAGATTCCGGCGCAGCTGTGGTTTTACGTGACAAATGGTTGGTTTACAATAGATAACCTAGAAGATAGATTTAATGCCTTCCGCAGTAAAAGGTGGAGCAGAACCGACAATTCCGCAGGTTCCCTTCTATTTATTGATTCATTGTGACAATAAATTTCGCTTCATAATAATACGAATAGAGCACTCCTCGAGGAATTCTTGGCATTCGAAATTGTTTTCACGTGTTTTATATGTAGTTGGCTGTCTCTCTACATGGAATGTTGCGCTGTTTCGTGAATGATATATTGCACTCGGTGCAGATAAAGAACTATGATACTTATCTAGATTGACTTTATGATGTGAGAGGCTTAAGTGGCTAATTTGATCTGAGCGTATTTTTCATCGTTATCAAAACTGTTACGTTATTTTTGCATTATTTGTTTTCATTCATCATAGTCTTTAGAACACATGTTTTTTTCTGAGCAACATTAATATTGTACGTACTTCGTAATCTTAGTTATTGTTATTGGTATTGCTATCATTATTATTATTTTTTTTCGCTATTATCTTTAGTTGTATGTCACATTCTTTTATTTCTATTCCTATTTCTGTTATTATTATTCATATTTTCTTGATATTTTTACTGTTTCAACATTTTTGTACATTTTTGTTTTTTAATCAAAGAATTCTTGGTTCTTACCCGTAGATACAAATAAATTATTATTACATTGTTATTATCGCGCGATTTTTTCTTCTTGACAACGAATCTGTATTCGTTTTCATAACCCTGTTTTTATTAATAGTTAATCCATTAAAATTATAATTTGTAGACAATGGTTTAAAGTGAAAAAAGTACTAGTACGTATGACTTTTGGTTCAACAATATCATCACATTAGGTTCGTCACACTTTAAATGATTTTGAAGATAATAAATAAACACAAGGGGTGTGCGGGTATCCGAAATTACGGATTCGGGTCGGGTTGGGAATTTTTTTCCGGCTCGGGTCGGGATCCCGAAAATTTGTCGACACATAAATATATTCGGGTACCCGTTGTTGGAATCCGGGAGGAAAACGTTTGGAACGATCGTATCGGTTTCAACTTTAACTAATACAATTTATTACGTAAAACGTCTTCAATATAAACTTCCGGATACAACGGTGGCTTGTAAGCGTACAGAAACACGCGATTTAGTAACTGCCAAAATAGAAAAGAAGCTCTGTTCATGTTCTGAAGAGTCCTTATATACATATAATGTACCTATTTCGGTGGGGATTGGACATTTAACCCTTAGTTCTAGGATGACTAAAGTAGCTATCTCTAGGAGTTTGAACTGCGAGAAAGTAACGAAAAGAAGAATGCGTAATCGTAATCTGTTTTGGTCAAAGTCGCTGGGTTGAGATTATCGGTAAGGTTTGCTAACGAATCAGGAAGTTAGTCATCCAACACCTCCCCCCTTTTGTATGAAGATGATATGTTAAATTTGAGCTATACATTAAAAAAATGGTTTGAACTAAATATTTCGCAATTCATGACTAATTATTCGACTGTAATTTCCATAATACTAAAAATAATATATACAGGGTGTAACAAAAATATTGCAGTTCCTTGAAAGGTGTGATTCCTGCGTTGATTTTAAACAACTTTTTCCTTAACGAAAATGTTGGGTGGGGCTTTGTTAACGAGTTATTAACGAGAAACACCGACCAATCAGGAAGCGCGTACAGCGGATGAATTTCAGCGCGGGCTCCAGCTGTGAGTAGTATTGGTCCGCCATCGTCCGCGCCATTATTAATCCACTGTACTCACTCCCTGATTGGTCAGTGTTTCTCGTTAATAACTCGTTAACAAAGCCCCACCTAACATTTTCGCTAAGAAAAAAGTTGTTTAAAATCACTTCAGGAATCACCCCTTTCAAGGAACTGCAACATTTTTGTTACACCCTGTATATGTAATAATAATATGATATAGTATAAGACGCATAACCAATCAATTAAAATTACAATTTCTATAAATATGTATAATAATAAAATATAAAAAAAATAATATATAAATATCAATCAGTATACAGCACGCTAAAATACTATAATGTTACAATGGCATAGTACTTTTACGTGTTTTCGCAACATTCTTAACTTTACTCCGGAGATTATAAGAATTTGAGGCTACAGATGAAACTGTGCTACGTGGATTCAGCCGGTTGTCTTCCTCTGTGGGGTCTGGATTCCTGGATATACGCACTTCCTGAGCATCGTATAACACAACGTCCCTGGATTGTTCTCGATACTCCGTGCGGACATCAGAATCGAATGTGCAATTGATAAAATTTTTTATCATGGGTGGTACGACGTCTCCATTGGCTGGGTTTCTTGTGAAGCAGAAGAGTCTCCGAAGAAGTCTCCAACATCCAAAGTAACGGCAGCAATTTGCACAAACAGTAAAAATTATTACTGCAGCTATTACGCACAGGGCTATGGTATACCAATGCGTGTGTGTTACGATGAAAGGTTCTTCTAACCGTTTAGTCAGCAAGTCATCGAACTCATATCTTCTTATTGGTATATTTAAGATCATTGAGATCGATGTTTGTTAATTTGATTGGCTTTAGTACTATTGGTTTTGTTTTAATAATTTCCGTATCCGAAATAATGCAGCAGTCACTACTAGTTATACTGATTGAAGGAATATAATGAGTAACATTTTTATCTATTTTACTCGTGGGCTCCAAAAGATACAACGTGGTGTAACCTTTGCAGTCATTTTGAAGTTGTAGTATTCCCGACTATTGCAGAACAATGTCCTCCATATGATTCTTCTTCCATCCATTGGTTCTCTCCTATACATATATACTTCCATGTTTCAATTTCGGCGTTGATGGTCCTGGTTTCACAATCATTAGGAAGCTGCTTTACATAAGGCGAGTAGAGAAACTTCGCAGGTAGCTTAATCCGTGGACTTGGTGTGAACATTTGTACATATGTACGACCCATCCAAATACTCGTTGCAGTCCGACAAGTTTGGTAAAAAGGAAAAATGGTTTTTGAATTGAGATAGAAGTAAATAAGGTTGTTTTGGTGTAATGTAGGAAGAAATTGATGAGTTGTGATGCTGAGTAGGTAGCGGAATTAATTCATATACATCAAAAATTGTACTTTTTATAAGAGGAAACTTATAACAAATACAACAAACTCATCGTTAGATACTACTTGTAACGTCATTAATTTATAAGAATTTCCAAGTTTTTGATGTCTGTTGTTACAGGCAACTCAAGATTACCCTTGTAATTATGTAACTCTTCACATAACTGTTTTGGGATTACTAAAAATGGTGATATTATATTGTGGTTAGCTAAATTAATTGCCTCTATATATTTATTGTATTCTGTGGAAATACGCATACTAAGAGATAATAACATTGTAACATGCTGTGTTATTACTGATTCAAGAGATAATCGATTTAAATATTTATTAGTTTCTTCTGTATATTTATTAATTATTTTTTAATTATTATTTAAAGTATCTTCTGTGGCTTTTATTATCGTTCACAAGCATTTTAATGCTATTAGAACAATATTGGACATCATCTGCGTCTGGTGTTCCTATTAACTAGTTTAGGAAAATAGGAAGTTCCATTAATTAAACCTCGACGTTTACGTTTCGAAATTCCTACTAAATCATTCAAGATTTCATGGTTATTATGTATGTTTCGTAATTCATCTGAAATAAGTTTTAAAGTTAGATCACAATGAAAACTAATATGATTACGTTCCGCAGGATCTTTTAATACTGCAGTACACAAATTTAAAGATTTCATAAAGTTTGACTCTAAAATCTCTTTTGCTTCACTTATATAAGTAGTATTAATATGAGTTAAAAGAACTAATTTTGAGTTTGTTATTTTATCTATGCCTTTTTTATTCTAAAATATTCCGCTTGAATGGGAAAGGGGGTGTATTAATATAAGGATTACTAACTTTAGAAGTAGGGAACAGGAGAAGTAGCAGGATTAACGGAGTCATCTGAAATATATGGTTTTAGAAGATTAGTGTGATATTTACATTTCTTTCTGCCTATCTGAATTTCTACTGTACTATTAGGATATACTTCGATGATCTTAAAGGGTCCTTTAAAATTAGATGTTAGCTTTTTACTTAACCCTACTTTAGTTTGTTTTTGGTATGTATATACAAAATCATTTACTTTAAATTTAAATGCGTTAGATTTCTTGTCATAATACTCTTTACTTTTATTTTTAGAACTAATTTGATTTTCTTTCGCAATTTTGAAAGATATATTTAACTTATTTTGTAATGAGCGAATATAATCGTCATACGTATAATAAAACTGCGGTTCTTATACAATAGAAGTGAGTAGATAAGCTTTTCGCCCAAATAAGAGTTCATATGGCGTTAAATTAGTGGATTTATAAATTGAAGTATTATAGCTAAAAATTGCAAACTGGATATATTCATCCCAGTCTGTTTGATTAGGCTTAATATAATGTTTTAAATAATCTTTCAAAGTCAAATTCTATGTACGGAATTCATGGGGATCTGATGAAATCCACTTGCTAGATCTAAAGTTGATCATTAAGCACTAAGTATGAGCATTAAGCACTTGAAACTATCAGATCATCTTTTTGTTATGAATTCCTAATTCAATTTCTATTTCCCCGAGTGTTTGAATAGGTATATTGGGGGCAATACCATTTAATATAGTAGGATTATTAGTGTTTATATTATAATTATATATACTAGAAGCTTTAATCAAAGAAACGGATGCTCCGATATTCATTAAAAATTTTAAAACTTCATCATTGGCACTAGAATTCTTCGACTCAAATAAAACACAAAGCTGATCATTAAAAATTAATAAAGAATTACAGGGATTTATGAAAGTCTCATTTATTGAATTCTACTGTAGCATCCCTCTATCGAAATTGGAGGATTCGGTAATTGTTGAACATCGCAAAAATTTGAGGATCGAGGAATCTTGTGTGTTTCAGCATTTGAATTTGATTAATAGTAGGATTTGAGGTACGGGAATAATTACTTCTGAAATTTGAATTTTGTTGATGCATGCATGTTATATTAGAATTCCGTTGACGGTAATTTGAAGAACTAAATTATCGTGAATTATAGTATTGTCGTTTTCTACATTCATCTATAACATGTCCAAATTTCTTACAATACCTAAATTGCTTTTGTTCTGGAATAAAATTATGATTCGTTTTGAAACAAATTTTAGGAATAGAAGGATTTTCATATTTTAAGCGTAAAGCTTTTTTCTCTGCTACAGTTGCTGTGAGAGCACTATTAATATTTTTAAAATCGCGGTACCTTAGCATTTGAGATACATGCGGATGTGTATGGTAAATGTTAAAAATGCGTGATTTAGAATTTAAATATGCCGCGTGTCGCCATGTTTAAATACTGCGAACTGCGTAGAATGTGAGCTGTACCACGAACAGTATATATTGCGTGTATGTAACAAATGTGCACACAGTGAGTGAGAGCACGCACGAAAGTTTATTTCTGTTGTTTTTGCCAAAAAGATCGAGTACAAAGAACAGTATTTCTTTTTGTTAATAAACCGAAGTTTATACCAGTAAGCCTGACTCATTCATTCATCTGCACTGTATATTACACAAATATACAAAGCAAAGTTAACCAAAAATATTAACAGTAAATAAAACGATTCAAAGTTAAATCATTAATTAAGCTTACTCGCCCTGATATTGTATTATCATCTGTTTCTGATGCATACATATTAGCGAGAATCCGTGACGAAAGATCTTCGAAGCGTTGATAGAATTGCGAAACATTTTCACCTCTCTCTTGTCTAAATGAAGTCAATTCTTCCATTAATTGGTCGAATGATTTTTTGTCTTGATATAGATTTAATAGCAATTCAGAAATTTCGGTCCATGTTGTAAGGTTGCAATGTACAGTCCCTGGCCAGTTTATTAGACGCACTATAAAATATTTGTAATTGTTTCAACTTTCTTCTTTATGCGTCGCACAGTTGCTTCAGACACCATCAACCTTCGTGATATTTCGCGGTTGGAAAACATTTTAGTATTAATGAGGGCCTTAACTTCAACTATTTTACGTGGTGAAAGGTAGCCCTTTTTACCCATGGTTAAATTGTTCCAATCTAGTAATTCTAGCTATCAAACGTGCTGCACACACAATAAACAAACTACCGTGTAGTTTAATCCTGAAAGACAAATAAATACATTAAACAAAACCATACAAACACGTCAGTTCTTGTAGCACGCGACAACGCAAATGAAACAAGTTTATACTTGTTTATGTTCCATAGCCAATATCTTAACATTATGTGGCGACATGTAAAAAATAAATATGAAATAAAACTGTATCATAAATTTCCTATATAAAAATCATTATTTGTAAGGGTAACTGTAAATAATATCGCATATAATCTAGTGCAACATATACAATTACAAATATTTTATAGTGCGTCTAATAAACTGGCCAGGGACTGTATATCAATTTGGTCTCTTGCTTTGCCAATAATTCTTTTCTTTACGAATAGTAATAATATTTGTTCTTGCGAAGGACTAGCAATCTCGAATGCAGAATCAACTTGCTTTATAAAAGGATGAAGTTTACAAGGATTACCATCAAATGATTCTGGTAATAGTTTGATTAATAATTGTAACGAAAGCTGCTCATTTTGTACTTGTGTTGTATTTGCTTCAGTTTGAGACATTTTTTTTTAGTTTTAAGGAGTTGGAATATAAGGAACTTTCTTGTCGAAAACTTGAGTATCTGAATTTGCGTACTTACAGTGAGATTTGTTCGTTTCTTATTTGGCGATGATCCACGTTGGTGCTGGGGCTTTTGCAGATTCCTGTGGTCCTGGTACATACAACCAAATGGTTGGATCCTCGGCGTTTCTGACGAAGCCTTATTCTTCTGAACCCGCAACCAATTAAAATTGGCACCTCCGCTCAGTGGTGCGAAGATTCCCGTTAACAACTGAAGTGTTGGGTATCCCACTTCTGACCACTAAATTTTATGTTGGAGTTGGAATCCGGGAGGAAAACATTTGGAACGAGCATATCGGTTTTAACTTGAACTAATAGAATTTATTACGTAAAACGTCTTCAATACAAACTTCTGGATACAATGATGGCTTGTAAGGCCGGGCCACACAGCCGTCCGTTGGGATCCGTTGCCGTCGATTTCCATCACCTTCCGTCGCTCAACGACGGTCACCGTTACCCACCGGTGGTTTCGGAGTATCCGTATTCGGTTTCGCGTTCATATTTTTACTGTTGTATCCCATTATAATTATAAACATATACTCTTTTCACTCTTTTTGGAATGATAGCACCTAGGTAAATAAATTAAAAACTGATATTTCAGAATTTTTCCGTACTTATGGGAGTAGCATATTAGAATGATCAATATATTTTCATTATTAAATAAATATTATATGAAATTCCAAATATTTGGATTTCATTTATAAATGTGTAAGCCTGAAAAAATGCGAATTCTTACCTTCATTATCATGAATCTTAACTTAGCTTACCATGAATTGAGAATCATGATTCTATTCCAGGAAACAAAATATTACTTTGGATATTATCTATTTTCTATAATTTTCGGAAGGACAATTTAATGACTGCTCGATTTAGTCCAAATCGTTACTAGATCAAATTGGCTACGAAGAATTCTCGAAGAATTTTCTTTCGAAGAATTCTCTACGAACGTTTCACTCATTTTGCCGCTTTCTTTGAAATCATTTTTTCATTACAAAAATTTGTATTTCAATTGATTAGTATCTTGACTTGAACAATGAGGATGAGAACACCTTTCGCTCAAGACGAAACGATAGTAACAAAATATAGGCAGGGAAAAGTGGTCATCGCAAATATTTCAAACCGTGTATTTAGTATTTGTATACACCATTGTATTTCAATACACGCGTACCTGTGCATTAAAAACTACACGAAATGAAAGACAAATCTAATAATTTCATATTTACTTCTGAATTTCGGCGTATGTGAAATTAGGATTTTTATTTCATACTCGATAAACAATAGATTAATGTTCTATTTGCAAAGAGGATGACTCAGTCTGAGTGATGTGCAATTACTGGATTGCGCCAGTCTAAGGTACAGGTAACTTTATACATTTCTCTATAGATCGTTTCGGAGCGGCCGCCCTGTCTAATAATGCACACAACTATTTACTATTTACCCATATTGCATACTGGCTGTCCTTTTTTCATATGTTAATGCTAATATTTAAAAAACTATGGAACTATGAAATTTGAAAACTCTTCTTTTCCTTATAAAGAAATCAATATACATATTATCCAATTACGTTCAATGTATATACAAGCGTATCATGTGTCTTGTTCCTCGATCACACCTGTTTAGAAACCATGATTTATTTTTTAATATCCATGACTGATACACTCGATCACATGTTTATCATACGCATATTATGAATGATTAAAGTACTTTACTATTAAAACGCTTAATAATGGTCATAATTATATCGTGTTTAGAGTCATTTTCATCAAAAAAACATCACCATTTGATTGGTTCTAATTCTATGGCGATCAAATGCTACTGTAAACCAAATATTTTTAGTAATGAATGGGATGCTCTTGTTTGCTTACATTTTCGAACCCCCGGTGAGAGCGAGCTTCGAAAGGTTCGACACGGCAACCCATCAGGCTCATAAAGAAAGGTCCCTTTCAAGTGGTCGTCCATCGAAGGAGAAAAAAATCATTGCCAACGATATTCTAGCTTTGCAGGAAGGCAACGGAAGGCAAGCCTATCTTCTCCATTGAAATTTCAACGGAGCGACCAACGGAAAGCAACGGAAAGCAACGGACCCGTCGCTGAAAACGACGGTCAAGTGTGACATGCTTCATTTAAAACCAAGGGAATGATATTCTCACTTTTCCGACGGATAGCAACGGATCGGAAGGCAACGGATATGTGTGGCTCGGCCTTTAAGCGTACAGAAATACGCGACTTAGTAACTGCCAAAATAGAAAAGAAGCTCTGTTCATGTTCTGAAGACTCCTTATACATATAATGTACCTATTTTGGTGGGGATTGGACATTTAACCCTTAGTTCGAGGATGACTAAAGTAGTTATCTCTAGGAGTTTGAACTGCGAGAAAGTAACGAAAACAAGAATGAGTAATCGTAATCTGTTTTGGTCAAAGACGCTGGGTTGAGATTGTCGGTAAGGTTTGCTAACGAATCAAGAAGTTAGTCATCCAATACCGTCATTTCGGGACCCGAGTTTTGATTCGGGATGACGCTTAATTCAATATATAACAGTACACAAAGCAAAATTACAATTTCAAAGCTTAAGAAAACCAGACTGAAAAGTTATGTACTGAATTTTGTACCAAGTCCTAAATTAAAAATTATGTTCCGAATAGAAAAACAGGGTCCCGAATCAAAAATCGGGTCTCGAATTGAAAATCGTGTCCGAGATGGCGGTTATCCAAATATATTTTATGTGTTGACAAACTTTCGGGATCCCGACCCGACCCGAGGCTCGGGTACCCGTATTTTCGGGACCCGATTTTAATTCGGGACCCGACTTTCGATTCGGGACACGATTTTTAAATCGGGACTTGGCACTTAATTCAGTTCATAACTTTTCATTCTGGTTTTCTACTTAAACTGTTAAAATGTAATTTTTCTATGCAATCAGATGAAATAATTTGTAACTGAGGAGAAAATTATGTAATATGGCGTGTATCGAAAATCTGGTCCCGAATTGAAAATCGGGTCCCGAATCGGAAATCGGGTCCCGAAATGACGGGTACCCGAATATATTTATGTGTCGACAATCTTTCGGGATCCCGACCCGAACCCGAAAAAAATTCCCGACCCGATCCGATCCCGCAATTTCGGGTACCCGCACATCCCTAATGTAGAGATATTGAATGTAAATTTCCGATTAATAGCGTTAATGTATACAAATTTGTGCCCTCTACCACGGAAGTAAGTTCCAATTCCTCTTTTACGTATTCCACGTTTCTTCTCACGCAATTTAATGGCACGCGAGCAATAGTTTCGCGCGTGTCGCATACTTTCTCGTGGCGAACAATGCTGCAGTAACTTCTAATTTTACGTGTCATCATTTATTACATGCTGAGTATACTGTGCAATTGCGTTTGCGTTCTTTGCTTGGACACATACGTTGCACCATCGAGCGCGTTACTGTCGAACAAGAAACCGTTAAGTGTTCAGGTAAAAAACTGCAAATATTTGTAATTCGTAGCACTGCATTCTTTCTAAAACCGATTGAAACATCTATTAAGTGGTTTTGATTACAAATTCTATTGAAACTTGTAATTGCTTTTAAATGCAGATATTTTACTTTTATTTTTTTCTCTCCTTTATGGTGCTCTTACTCTTTTATCAATACACGTTCAAAGCTTTTTATAGGCTCGTTTATACTATATAATTATTAAACTATTAAACCGACATGTTAAATTTATTAGCGAAGACGAAGAGTTTGAATATCGTAAAAATAGTAAAAAGTGTATTATTTAATCAGCGTATGGAATTCTTTGTAAACTCAACAACTAAATACCTTTCGTGACAAAAGCTTGCGTAAAACAGCCGGCAATGCTGTGTTAACTTGAATAACGATCTCTGGCATTACTGAAGAAAAATGAGGAAAGAAGAATGTTTAGATTTCACGGTGCTCGCAGATCGTTTCACCAGAGAGGGTTTCACGTATTCCCATGAAAAATACCTCTACTCCCAGGGGAATTCGAAGAAGACGTGCAAAGTGACGAGTACAATCCGCGCGTCGCTCGCATCATTTCTTCGTTTGGATTTCATCGTGTCCCAGTGGAACAACGTCAACCGGCGTTAACACTTGTGTTTTGCGACAGCAACTCGTTTATCGCCTGCATCTCTAACTGACTCGAGTCGACTTTGTCTCTTTTTCTACGAAACACGAGCTGTATTCGCAAGTGCTACTGAAGAATTTATTCTGTTAAGTCGACCTATTTACGGATGTATTTAATAACTGTACATGTACTGATTTACTTTTGCTAAAGTACTGATGTACTTTAATGTGACTCTCGTTAAAATATCTCGTTTATAGCTATTTATTATAAGTAGTATAGGGCTACCATATTTAATCTGGCTCTAACCAATTCTGATAGTAGTTTCCATTTATAAATTGGTAGCAAAGTGTTAACAAACAAACTTCATATAAAATTTTTTTTTCGTTTTCATTTGTAGATTATGTTTCTACAACTTTCCCGGAAAAATTGTAAACAGATCATGTATGTAGATTAGAAAATTCGCTTTCAGTTATTGTCAGTGAAAAAGATCTTAAGAGATAAAATAGAATTTGGAAAATCAATTGGAGAATGTAGCGTATCAGTTAATTCGATTTAATTAAAGAAAAAAATCTGGAAAAACCTACGAACCAATTTTTAAAAAGTAATAAAAAAAATTCAAATCATTGCAATTTGCGTAATCGAACATGACCGTTTATTCAATCAATATTATTGACAATTCACTTTAACGCATATAACTATGCAGTTCTGTATCAATGCAACCTTTAATTTCGATCGCATGTGCTCAATAATATTGCCATTACCGATAATAATATTACCGACAATATTATTGACCGTGTACTGGCCGCTTTACTTTCAGCATATTAATACTAAAACCTTGTAACGCTTGTCAAAATTATCTCTGAGAGATATGCATACACGGCAGTCTTGTATGGAGCAGAGGGACGAAAATCTTCGTCCAAGTGGAAGGTATGGCAGGGAGAGCAGGAAAAGGTACCTCCAGTACAGCTGGTAAGAGGAAAAGATAAGGGATAACGAATGCGATACTCCTATGGTTCGTCTACGAAGGATGGGAAGTCCGCGTTTTTTCATCGCTTGTTGTTTCATACGTGTGCTTGCTACGCCTTCTCAACGAATTTATGCTCTGAATTGTATCTCTTACTACTTCTCATGCATATATTGCTAACAATTTCAAAATACATCTTTTCTTTTCAATTATTTCTTTCAATTCTAAAAACAATTTTAGCACCATAAAATAAACAGAGTTTAAGAGTTCTTGTTTAATTTTAACTATCCCTGCAATCGAACGATCTAGTGCACACAGAAACTTAATATCAAATATTCGTAGTATTGTATGAAACATTCCGTTTGTACTAAAAAATAGAGATCTGAAGCTCACAATAGGTTTATTTAAAGGCAAAATATGTCTATCAGTGATCTTAGGTATATTTAAAAGTGGTTAAACTGATTTTTTACACACACGCCAGAAAGAATCAGCCGTTACACTTCCCTTCTAAATGCGTAGATCTATGCAAGGTTGCATTCTGTAGACAAGCGTACCGCATGCATTCTGCACATGCATCTGCAACCCTCCCCATGGAATCGCAAACATTGATATCTTGCGTGTGTGTCACAGATCTGCATTGCGGACATATGTGGTATGCATCTGGCCGCGTACACTAGTTAAATGTGTTCGTAAACATGTCCAGAAACCGGCCGAAGCCATTGTTGGCGACTTAAGATCCATTAGGGACATCGGTTATTTATTATGCGACCGGTTCAACTATCGGTACGTCGCTACCAGCCGAGCGTAACCGATGCTTTTATCTCGGATTCTGCGAATTTTCGATATCGCGCTGACTTTCAAGTACGCTTCCCCGAAGCAAGCGCCTCGCAACCTCCGCAAAGGAAACTTGCAATTAGATTAGCACCTTCATCATCCGGAGAGCAGACCGTCTAGGCCCCTTAAACTGATAGAGGAGATCGAGACTAAGAGTTCCGATGGTAAGTTGTTTCGACGGTTATATCTTCGAAATACAAATAAATAGCGCTGTGGTTTAAACTATTTTCGTCGCGAGAATAGACCACGTACTTTTTTCGTTCATTTTAGTAGCGGCAGCGATCTTTGTCAGCTAGCAGGTACTGTTCGTTCACAAGATGTTGGCCGGCACTATAGGCTTAAACTGCAGCGAAGAAAGAGGAATCATCCAGTCATATTACTCGATTTTGAGCAGTGACTCCCCCTAATCAGACAGAACGTTATTATTGGCTGAGCCGATCACATGGTACAAGATTCCTCTTTCCCCGCTTGTACATACAGGGTGTACCAAAAGTCTGGAAACAGTCAAATATTTTGAAAACGGAACATTTTTGAGAAAAATGTTTTAGAGCAATGTCTTAGGGCAGACTTCGGAATTAACTGAACTCCTCGGCCGATTTTCGAAGGCGACGCCTCCTTTCTCCCGTCGCGCGACTCACTCCCCGCGACAGCCATAGTGCTCGGTAGGCTTCAGGCGCGTGCCACATCAATCGCGCGTGGCGCATTGGGGCGACGCTTGTATCAATAGATTTCCACATCATCCATAAGGTACTACCGTCGATGCGTTTTCTTTTGTCAGTGGTATCTCCTGTAGGCCTATTTTTTTATTTATTTATTCCACTGTCTGGCATTAATAATTTTGAAAATCGTGTACAAAAAAAAGTGCTCGACAAACTTAAAATGTCAATGGGGAGGCTGGACGTCGCTGTTCGCATCAAAGACGAGAGCGAAGAATCGTTCAGAAATATGCACTTTTCGAGAACGAACATTCACACAAATAAATCGATCCGAACATTGAGAAAAGTCGGAGCGCGAAATTTCTAAGACAGGGGTACGTCGATTCATCTAGAATTTTAAAGAACTCGCTCCTTTTTCTTGCCTCGTTTTTAAAGAAACATCGTGTTGAAGATGGCACAGTTCTTCTTGATACTCGAGAGCTTGTTGCCACTGACAAAAAAAAAAAACGCATCAACGATAGTACCTCGTAGGTGATGAGGAAATCTATTGATACAAGCGTCGCCCAATGCCCCACGCGCGATTCATGTGTCACGCGCCTGAGGTCTATCGAGTACTACGGCTGCCGTGGGGAGTGAGACGCGCGGCCGGAGGAAGGAGGCGTTGCCTTCGAAAATCGGGCGAGGAGTTCACTTAATTCCGAAGCCTGTTTTAGGGTTTTAAGAATTCTATTGAACCCATTTTTTTTATCAGGCAGTGTTAAAGCTGACGACGAGACCTTTTCAAAACACTATCTGATGATCTATTTCTCTTGAGAATTTCCTGAGTGCTGAGTTTTACATGTTTCGATGCCGTCAGCCTTATTCTTATTATCCATGGTGCACCGTATGGAAGTTTCTAGATTGGACTTCGCACAATCAGGGTTCTCACATATGGGCTTAGGAAGGGCAATTTTAGCATTAATACGCTTTCTTCTGGTGAATCTCGAGCAAAAATAAACCAACAAGTGTCCAGCCGTTTTTGTCAATACTCATTATTTAAAAAGATATAATTTTTTTTTATTTAACTATTTAATTCGGTCGAGTTACTTAAATAACGAATTTTTTTTCTGTTTTGACTTTTTTTATGAATATATTAAAGTAGTTGTACACGTTATTTCTTGTTAAAACTTTTTAAACTTATTTTATTAATTTTTATTTTATTTTTTTCATTCTTCAGTAAAAATTAAAAAAAATACATCTTTATTGTTAATAAAATAATTTCAAAAATTTTTAACAAGAAACAACGTGTAAAACTACTTGAATATATTCATAAAAAAAATCGTTATTTAAGTAACTCGACAGAATTAAATACTAAATTAAAAAAAAAATTATATCTTTCTAAATAATGAGTATTGACAAAAACAGCCGGATCCTGTCGGCTTATTTTTGCTGTAGATTCACCAGAAAAAGTTTCGTCAAAATGATGACCCACTGACTGCGACCTCTCCTTGTGAGATTTAGCATTTATATGCTTTAATTTGTTAAATGTTCGAATTGTCTTTCGCCTGTTTCTTGACAAATTTTGGCCATTTTCAACAGAAGTAGGTCAAGACTAGTGTTTTGAAAAGGTCTCACCATCAGCTTTAACTGCATAATAAAAAATAGGGTATTCCATTTTTAAAAATCATGATGACCTTGGTGTGACCTTGATCTCTCCACTAAAAGTTAAACGGATATGATCATTTAATGGAATTTTTAAAACCTTGTACATTGCTAAAAAATAGTTTTTCTCAAAAATGTTCCGTTTTCAAAATATTTGACTGTTTGTAGACTTTTGGTACACCCTGTATGTTCCGTGCTTGTAAATTCCCTAATTACCATTTCTAATTCTAATTGCTGTGTGTCTGGTGGAATTAGAATATACCATTATCTACAAAACATTGCAATCTTCAACTGCAAAAATTAATTTGAAAAGTAAGGGACAGTTCAAACCGTTTAAGTAAAAACTCACGAATTGAAATTCTGTTGAGTTTTAATTCTTTTACATAAAAATTAATTTAAAAACACTAAAACTAATTTACTCTAAAATGTGTAAAGTCTTGAAAATCCCTGATTATTTAAACCTTTTTAGACCCAGCATCGCCATTTCATCGAACATGTTCCTCATACATAGTTAAACCAACGAAGTTACCGCACAACCTGATACTTTCAAAGGAAAACCTCCATCTCTGAATCATTTGTTCAACAATAGACAACAAGATGAATAGGAATTCGTAAACGTTGTCTGCAAGAACAAACTCGTTTGAACTCCCTATCTCCGCGAATTAATCGAAAGGCTTGCTATAAAGTATTTGTTTTTCCTTACTTGTAAGCGATAGAATGTATTCAGGTGGCTCTCGGAGGTTGGAGCAGCAAGATAACCCGGGTGCACTTGAAACAAAGTGGAGCACACGAGAGGGTCACGAGGAAGAAAGGAGAGAATGATTCCATGCTACCTCAGGACGCACACGATCCGCGTGTTGCATAGCTCCAATGCAAATGATAAACGCAACGAGGTACCTGACCGTGGACTTCGACACCAACTGACTGTCGGATGAACGATCAGGACCGGGGATCAGCACGCTCGTAAATCCTGGTTGGACGATGGTCATCGGTATTTTAATTGACCCTCGAGAGTGCTCAAGAGTTCGTCGCGATTTCGACGCGCGGAGAGAAAGAACGGGCAAGGGAGGAGAAAAAGGCGTCGGAAGAGGAACAGAGAGGCCAGAACCGTGGCCACAGAGAACACGGTACGTCTCCAACAGCTGCAGAAACTGCGAGGAAAATCAATTCGATGAATCACCGTCGGTCGAGGCTGGACTGGCAATTATTAGCGAACACGCGGAAGAGATAATTGGATCGTCGAGTGTTCCCTCGAAAATCTTAAACTTCTCTGGCGATTTAAATTAAACAAGGCTTCTCTTCATTCTAAAAACCATCAGCTTTTTTCTGGTGCATAGAGATTATACCGGGAATGAAATCGTTACATGGTGAAAAGTGCAATGAATGGAAGTTGAGTTACAGTGGACAAAAAAAACTAAGAAAGGAAATGATCCTGATTGCTCGAGGGATGCCTTGCAGTCTTTCACTCTCGTGCCGTAATAATGAATCTATGCAGCATCGTGAACAAGCCTTGCTTGCAATGAATCATAAAACTTCCCTATTGTTCCGCCTCAGATGGAAGTTTTGCAGCTCGATCGATTGGATAACAAACAATAACAAATCAGAAATAAAGGAAGGTTGTAGAAGCATCTGTAGAAACTCAGTCAGCTAATGAACTCGAATGAATCACTGCTAACCAAACCAGTTGTTATTAGCGAATATGCAGAAGAGATAATTGGACCCTCAGGGAATGCCTTCAGGAATTTTAACTCTCTTAGAAGCCTAGTCTTGCCGAAATCTGCGTTTATGCATCAGCAACTACTGAGAGCACGTACAACGGAGGAAATGATAGATAGATATATCTTCCGCATGGTATTACGATATCGCAAACTGATACGTCAGAAGTCTTACACCCGGTTTTATATACAAGGTGTCTGAGGTTTTTCCGGACAAACGCTGTCAGCGTATTCTATGTACAAAAATACTGAACTTGAACAATTTTTAAAGTTGTATTTACACACAACAGAAACACAGCATTAGTTTAAAACCTTTATACCACATACAACGTATGGTATATATATTCATAAGGGGTGGGCGGGTACCCGACATTTCGGGTTCGGGTCGGGACCCGAAAATTGGTGATACTCAGGTACCCGAAATTTCCGGGTACCTGAAGTCGAAATCGGATCTGGTCGGGAACCTGAATATTATGACGCTAGTTGAATGATTCTTTAATCAGATATTACTCTTTCTTCATTCTTTATTAGATTGAATTGTACTTACAGTACTGCTGTTATTGCAGGTAACAAAAAATCAGGTATAAATAGGCGTATAAAATCAGATTTACAAACCACCCGACCCGACTTTGACTTCAGGCACCCGAAAATTTCGGGTATTCGGGTATCATAAACATTCGGGTCCCGACCCGGTCCGAATCATCAAAAGCCGAACCGAGGCTCGGGTTCCCGAAATTTTCGAGTACCCGCCCACCCCTAATGTTAATACAAAAAATCGCGCGCACGAAGTGAACCAACATTTCCTATCCTCGCATCCGTAGTACAAAAACTTGACTTGAGGAGTTTCTCAGCCAGTCTCTGACAATTATGCAACGCCCATGGTGAAGAACATCGAAGTAGCGTTATCGCATGACAGCATACGAATCGATTGGGGTTAATATAATTATTTCTACCGTTATAGTTTATCAGGAGGCATCGAAACTGCGATTCGAATCGTGCCAGCCGGTATCGGCCTCGGCGAATACCTACGATTATTTACTGAACACGTCGGCAATGAAACTTACGAGTAATACACCGACGCGACCCCGTCTCGCGCGGATTCATTTCCCACAGTTTAAGCCGGTATTGCGCTAACGAACGATGTGCTTTCCGTGTTTGACGATTCTTGCGAGAATATTGGCAGTCGTTTTATCATTTCCTATTTACTCACTTTCTCATTTCTGCACTGAGCTGTCGAGCCCCTTTGCACGAGATCTGAAACCATGAAACCGTGGAGAACTAATGCAAGACTTTCAAAACTCAGAATATTCGTTCGAGTCGCTGTACCGAATTTACATAATGTTTTGTCAAATTTAATTAGAATTCAGAGGAATCGTCCACTCGTATTACCCAATTACGCAACTGGTCGTTCAAGGTTACCATTCTTTTCCACTTTTTTTTTTGCAGAAAAACGACCTTACAAAGGTTTTTGGACTTGTATAAAATATTATGTATACAAGTCTTCATATTCACGCAGAACACCGTCGTGAAGATTTCATTGGTAGAAAACTGTAACCTTGAACGACCAGTTAAGTTGGCCCAAAATATAATCATAATCAGACAGATTGTCATTATTGGCAGGTAGGTAGCTCGCCAAAAATTCATCTCTGAACAGTACCTTTTTTGGACACACATTTTTGTATATTTGATTAATAAATCTCTACATATATCAGTCTATAGTCTTAAAATCTATGGCGGTGTTTTTTATTCAATCTCCCCTTCCCTCCAATTTCTATTCAGTTGTGCATTATGAGTTATAAGTAAAAACTGTTCGCAAAAATTTTTCATGTACAAAAGTGCTTTTCGATTCATAAAAGTTTGGGACACCCCAATCTAAATACAAGTCGCACTATTCGTTACTCAATCTTTAAATTTTAGGTATAAAGTCCATGTCTGTCCCTTAGGTATCAAGTCCTGAAGCCCGTTGCCGGGACAATCGGGTTGGTTGACGTGCCTTTTGTTTAGACTCGAACGACTAATCGATCCATGCGGTGCCCGATGAGCGACTTGTTGTTAAAATAACATAATTAAAGCTATATTTACGTGTGTTACACAACTTTAAAATTAGTCACAAAATTTGCTAAAAAAAATATGAAGATATCCGCCGAAAAAAAAAAGAATTCCCAATGTTATTGTCATTTGACCAGAGACGAAAGAATGATTTACTTAGAATTAAATTCCAGTTTAATATGAAACAAACCAAGGACTAAATCAGTTACTAAACGATGTACGATTCCTCGTAAATTTTAGATTTCGCCCGCTGCTCTCGCGGCCAGAGTCCGTCGACTTTACGAAATTTATGCCTGGGATAGAATCACGAAACGACCTTGCCGTTTAAACGCGCGGGCAAGATAATCGACACCAACCAAGTATTACGTATCGCGGTCGGCGATAGGATATTTTCCATTCGGACCCCCCGGTGGCGCGTTCTAACGATAAACAATAAGGCAATCTAACGGTAAGCAGCGAATCCTGGAAAGTGTATTATGAACTTTTACAGGCGCAGGTGGCCGTGGACGGCAGGTGCGAGCTTGACCTAGCCCAGCGGGGAGGCTCAAGAATCGAACAGCGTCGGTAAAAAGAGAAATGGCGAATGGAAGGAACGCGAGGCTGTCCTGAGCGCTGGAGTACAGCTATACCTGGTGAGCAATCCTATACATATACCTCGACATCAGAAGCTTTCACCCTCCAGCAGAAACAAGTCAGAACGTACCGTGATTGTAACACACCACTTTTTGCAATCGCTCATGTTCAACAAATTAGAGTTGCTTCATGTTAAGCTGCTAACTTGGGGGACGCTGGATCACTTGTGGTCATGTATTTTTATTGGGAATATTCACAGCAGATTTGGTTTAGCAACGATTTCAAGAAGGCTGAGCACCGGAGAAGGGATTAAGTATCTCACAAACTGATTCCAACCTTGACCCGTACAATTCAAATTCTCTACGAGTACTTGGAAAAATAAAAACAGTACTTATAAGTATACTAGAACCTAATCGAGATGATCTCGAACCTTTTACGAATACTTTGGTAAACGGAAGTGAATTTGAATCTTGCTCGAATAGGTTTTATGTATATCGCATTCTACGTTTCCAGTACATTTCTAAGGGACTAAAAGTGAATATCCGATTATGGTACCTAATAAAAAACGACTAATTACTAGGGGTGTGCGGGTACCCGAAATTACGGGTTCGGGTCGAGTCGGGAATTTTTTTCTGGTTCGGGTAGGGATCCCGAAAGTTTGTCGGCAGATAAAAATGTTCAGGTACCCGTCATTTCGGGATCCAATTTTGAATTTGGGACCCGATTTTTAATTCAGGACTCGACGCTTAATTCAGTATATAACAGTACACAAAGCAAAATTACAATTTAAAAGTTTAAGAAAACCAGTCTGACAACTTATGTACTGAATTATGTGCCAAGTCCTGAATTAAAAATCGTGTCTCGAATGGAAAATCGGGTCTCGAAATGACGGGTACCCGAATATATTTATGTATCGAGAAACTTTCGGAATCCCTACCCGACCCGGCCCGATTGTTACTCGTATTAGTTCGAGGCTCGGGTACCCGTATTTTCGGGTACCCGCACATCCCTACTAATTACATTTGAGAAACAATTCAGAATTACATAGTTGAATCACAGTGCAGAGAAAATGAAACAATCGTAAAATAAATCCAATACACATCGGCTACATACTGTGACATCATAGTTAGCAATAACGGAACAACGTATCCCGACATCTTATATGAGACACAATCCGCCAGTTAATATTTACAGACACATCACATGAATACGTAAATGGTACTGAATAACTTCGGAAGCAATGTTTTAGTACCTTGAAATTCAAATATAATGCGAAGCTTGAACGTTCGATTGGTTGAGTTGTAAGATACGGCAGTCATCCAACCTTTAATTTCTTCTCCAATAGATGTCTATCATTTATCGTTATTTGTTAACTTTTATTACCTATATGGAAGATGTCAATTACTTTCAGCAGTCTTGGTATTAGCGTGAGAAATAGATACGTAAGAACACACCGACTAATGTATACAACAACGGAATCATTTAAACATCGATGTACGACTCTTGCAAATGGTCGGTACTCTAATTACAAATGAACTATTAAGTTTATTACGATCTTTAAGAGGCAGTTAACCAAGCATGTGTGTCGACTTAATAGAAAATTAATTGCCCCCTGTGTAAATCACGGTATATTTCTGTCATGTTAGATCATATACTGATTACATTAAAAGAAAGAAATCGAGGTGAGTTAGGTTAGGGTTAGTTGAGTAGTTAGGAGAGTTAGGTTAGATGAACAAGCTGGCTATGCTACTATTCCAAATAAATACAATATTTATTAAATATTACTTTTCTACTTATGGAGAAAAACAAGAGACGATGTTCATCGCGAACAAGCAACAACGTCCGAAATTATGTAAGAAAAAATAATTCAATCTTGTGCATCTATTAGATCCGAAACAATTAAACAGGTACTTCAAAACCTTGAAAAAAGTTTATATACTTGTAACATTGTTAAAGGACATAATTTTTAACACTTAATTTAATTCAAATAAAAGAATTTTGCTCTTTGAACTTGGCATTGTTTTATTATAACTTCTGAGCTCAAGGTGATTTCAAGGTTATAACATCTTATGTCGTTGAACTCGTATTGACATCGGCTATTATACGATGAAGTAAAAAATATATGGTTCCACTTAAAATAACATCGAAGACCTTAAAGAAAATCTTGACAAACCCGTCAATCAAGTAATTTTTTAGTATCATTATTAAACAGCGGATCTTTATGCACTATAAATATGCAAAAGGCATATGTCATTTATGCACTATATATTCTGTTATACAATATTTTTTATGTACATATATGTGCGTATACATATAGTTAACAATACTTTTACGAATCATTCTTGCATAGTATGCATAATTCGTGTTACAACAAATCTAGAGAATTTTTTCTAAATTTGACGTTGTTAAACGATGGCGTCTCTGTCAATAACAAAACTTTCAACTAAAATTTGCTATAATAACACTTTAGGTTGTCTTACTTTTATCATTTTTTAAAAATATGATAAAATAGTTAATCGTCCTGTTCTATTCTACTTTGTTATACTGCAATGGCTATAAAGATTTACCGAATGTCCCTTCTGGACAAATTGTAAAGTACAAAGCAATTATTAAAAAAATAAAAAAAAAGCTTTGTTATACTGTGTATTATACTATTATACCATTACGTTTGCTTATACTACATTGTTATACAGGGTGTAACAAAAATGTTGCAATTCCTTGAAAGGAGTAATTTCTGAGATGATTTTAAACAACTTTTTCCTTTGCGAAAATGTAAGGTGGGGACTTTGTTAACGAATTATTAACGAAAAACATCGACCAATAGAAGCACGAAAACACTTCATGAATAGCAGCGCGCGCTACAGCTTTGAGTAGTATTGGCCTGCCATCGTCCGCGTCATCATTAATCCGCTGTATTCGCTCCCCAATTGGTCGGTGTTTTTCGTTAATAACTCATTAACAAAGTCTCGTCTAACATTTTCGCCAAGGAAAAAGTTGTTTAAAATCACCTCAGAAATCACCTCTTTCAAGGAACTGCAACATTTTTGTTACACCCTGTATAGGATTATACAGGGTGCGGCAATAACTATTAGCACCTCAGATATCTCGGAAACTAAGTTTCACAGAAATATTTGCTGAAACAAAATTGTACAGTACGAAGGGGGCCATCCGGTGGCGAAAGTAGTTTTTTGCAGGTGAAGGTACTTTGGACATTTGAAGGTCACCTCCATTTTTTTAAATGGATCGGTATGTTTTTGCATTCGTATCATGATAGAGGATCTTAAAACGAGTTCAACGACCTACTACATAAGGTCATTGAATGTCATAGAAAGTAGAGAAAGGCGATTCATTTACTACCAAAACCGTAAGTATTATCGCCTTTCTCTACTTTCTATGACCTTCAATGACCTTATGTAATAGATCGTTGAACTCGTTTTAAGATCCTCTATCATGATACGAAAGCAAAAACATACCGATCCATTTAAAAAAATGGAGGTGACCTTCAAATGTCCGAAGTACCTCCACCTGCAAAAAAACTATTATCGCCACCCAATGGCTCCCTTCGTACTGTGCAATTTTATTTCAGCAAATATTTCTGTGAAACTTATAGTTTCCGAGATATCTGAGGTGCTAATAGTTATTGCCCCACCCTGTATATTATTATGTGTATACATTAAGAGAAAAAATGAAAGCAATTTTACTGTATTTTCTACTAAAACGGCAGGATAAGTGAAAGTGGTTAGGTTTTTACTACACCAGTGTAGTAATATTTGGTTATGAAGACTTGGTAAAAGCTACAACCTCGTGTGCTGATTTTTACTACACGAATGTAGCAAAGTTGGAGCTTCGCTCAAACTAAAAAGAGTTTTGCTTTATGGTAATACTGAGGTGTTCTGGGCGACGGGGTAGGCGGGGTGTAGGATAGATAAGAGCATGGTGAAATAAGACAAGGTGAACCATTACGCATAATGGCGGCTGGATGGTTTGGGCAATCAATAAGCGTCTGACCCAAAACTTGTCCCGTGTATTTCAAACGTAACAAACAATTTAATAGTTTTATGTCTTTTAAAGAGTGTTGTGAGCAATATGAGGACCAATCTGCGTTGGAAGACATCTTTAACTACAAAATGAGCTGTATTTTGTCTTGATTCCATGAGAAATGAAGGCGTAAAGTGAGACTTCGTAAAGGTATCGTTTTAGTAGAGTTATAGAATCCTGAAGAGTCACGTGATGCCTCTACCCCCTTTATCTCTCCGCGGTATCATTACGCGTGCGTGCAAAAGCAGCCATACTGGATTTCCAGGTTTTGGGTCAGAGCCTAATTGGTTGACAGTTCCCTCACTACTTTTGAGCCACTGCGCATCTCGGGAATGGTTCACCTTGTCTTATTCCACCATGGATAAGAGAATATTATTAGTTACACAAAGTGTTGACGACTGGAGGAGGAAACTTCGGGGTGGAAGAAGGGACCACGGCGATTTTCGTTTTGGACCATGATTTTAACCAAGACTTGCTATCATTATCAGTAGACCTATGCTAACGGACCCGTGCTTGAGTTGTGGAAGATTATTTCGGAACCCGTTTTATATATGAACAGGGCTACGATCAAGCACTAGCGAGAAAGACGATGATTACGGGAACAGTCTAGCGAAAGCCCTATGAAACTAGGATTATGCTCAGTAACCAAAGAGTAGATATAACAAGAGGCGACACTCGAAAAGAAAACCACTTTTAGAGAAAGACAAAATAACACAACCAATTTAAATACCCATAGGATGTTTTGATCGGCAATTTCATTTTTAGAAAGAGACGAAATGACAGCCAATTTAAAGGGACACTTAGAGTGTCGCCTCTTATTATATCTACTCTTTGCAGTAACTGCTAACGGCCCGTAACAAATACCTATGTCAGAAAATAAGTTTTTCCAATATTAACTATACCATTTTTTTGGACGTTTATGCGATATTCATTGAAAGGCATTGAAAAGACAATGCTAAAATCCAAGCAAATTGAGGTTATGTCATGAGACGCCACTTCTTTCCGAAGCGTAGATGTCGCTGTGTACCACAGCCTTCCGTAAATTTTACTCCACTGGTCTATTAAATTTTGAAACACATGTGCTAATTTCTCCTTTTAATGTGATAGAAAGGAACGCATTTCACTATATCCTGCTTCTTTACTACGGAATGTAGTAATTTTTCCTCCATTATTTTTCTCAGTGTATTCTTCAAAAGTACATTTGTATCAGAAGTATCGTTTGTCACTTTTCACTATTTCACTCAAATCATGTTGGCTGCGACGACCGAACTAATCTGTTTGAATTCTAAATACAAACTGCCACGAGTGACGTTCAGTTACAAGATTACTCAAAAACAATAACATGATTTCTTCTTTATGATTCATAAAGTTATAATATAAGAATTTACTAATAGACGAAATACATTTGACAGATAGATATTCCATATAAGCACAATAAACGCAGATATTCCATATAAGCACAATAAATGTATATGTTATTAAACATAAATATGCAAAGCATATGCATTATGCAAAAAATGTAAAATAAATATATTTTTAGAATCCCCTAACCATAAAACAAATTTCTAACGAGGTCCGATTACATCATTTGTTTTCTATCAAAATATGCATTTGTATAAAGATCCGCTGTCTAATTATTATATTTATTCTATTGAATAGTGTAACTTTCCCCTCTGACATGTTTGCCTATCTTCAACACATACAGAGATATTGAGGTATTTTTCGTTAATAACTCGTTAACAAAGCCCCACCTAACATTTTCGCTAAGGAAAACGTTGTTTAAAATCACCTCAGGAATCACCCCTTCAAGGAACTGCAACATTTTTGTGATACCCTGTATATTACATTATACATTGGACACACATTATATTATACATTAATCATAAACTTATGAGTATACTGCGGATTTTTATGCAAAATAAAATGTTTAGAAATTAATATAATGCATTGAAACTTGAATAACAGTATGTTTTATTTTTTAAATATTCTAACTTGCTTTATATTTTTCGTATTTTATATATTTTGGCATCTGTCAACCTCGAAGATTTTTACAACATTTAGAATTGTCATAAATACATAAAATCCGCAGTCTACTTATGAGAAAATAAAACTGCATTACATGCTTTTATATGTAGTTGAAAAATATGTTTCAAACTCTCAAAAAGGTGTTAAATATAGAAATTCAACTTTAAATGAATGTACAAATTTTCCTTTGAAGCAAATATTGGTACTTAAAGCACTAATCATTAGGGATGGGCGGGCACCCGAAAATTTCAGGAACCCGAGCCTCGGTTTTTATTTTTATGACTCGCGTCGGATCGGAACCCGAATATTTATGATATCCGAGTACCCGAAATTTTCGGGTACCCGAAGTCAAAGTCGAGTCGGGTTATTTCTCAATCTGATTTTATACGCCTATTTATACCTAATTTTTTGTCACCTGCAATAACAGCAATACTGTAAATACAATTCAATCCAATAAAGAATGAAGAAAGAGTAAAATCGGATTAAAGAATCTTCCAACCCGCGGAAAATATCCGACCCGACCCGAACCCGAAATGTCGGGTACCCGCCCACCCCTACTAATCATATTTATTTTCTCTTCTGTTATTAATTTTAAACCATTACAGCATTTATGATAAGTCTAAATTGATGATTGCATATATAAAACTTTTGAAAAGCATTATAAACGTACATTTTAATTTCTACGTGTATAACGGTGCTTCCTTTAGTAGTATTAAAACCTTTCACTTTAGAGAAATATCCTTACACAGAAATTCCTTTGGCGCATAGAGTGAAACAGAAAACACCGGAAACTGAATCGACGCGTGGAATTTCTCCTATAGAGCGCGATATTCCGATTATATTCCATTATATGGCGGCTCTATGAAGTGGCGTGTTGTCGGTCCTTAACATACCAACTATTTCTCGGCAACGTCACGTCCATGGCACGAGCACCATTGTTTCGCGGGCATAATAGAGCGTCGACTGAAGCCGATGCGCATCCCGCACGTATCCTGCAGGCTCGGTAATGAGTCCATGCGAGAGTCCACATTGCCTCCCGACTCCCGACACCGACAACCTCGTACCTTCTCCGAGACTCTTCCGAGATTCTTATCTCGGTGTGTCTAATATTTGACATGCGGCGTGTCGCCTTTCTGGCTCACCATTTTTACGTGCGAATTGTCATCGCAAGTCCAAGGCTTCGCTTCGCGCTAAATGCTTTTGATGGCATGACTTCTTTTTCTTCGAAATGGAATAAATTACACCAAATCAAGCGTTTCTCGTATTCAGTATCTCTCCAATATCTAACAATGTCGACCTTCATAGAATCTGAACATGTCTCCACTATATTTAGCGAACGATTGCACGCATTTCCAATGCTAAGTTATGGGGCAGTTTGTCCATTATTAAACGCCATTCACACCTTTCATTGTATCGCGTGTTCTGTCGAGCACGATAAAAATCTCAAGGAATCATCCATCACTGTCATGTTCTGAGTAAAGTTCACACTCATTACGGACATTAAGAGTGTACGGATATACGTAATTTAACTTAGACTCATTAAGTCAACATGATCAACGAGTAAAAGTAGTTATTTGCTATAAATTAATCAAGTTTACGGAAATTTTCTTTTCCACTTCAGAAGCAACCAATTTATTACGTAGTACAGGCAACGTGAAATAATTCCCTTATTCTTAGTTTTCATGTTTTAAGCTTCTGAATCATTTTTGCAGTATTAAACTTGTCACATATTTTCCTTGTTAGAAAAAGGAATGTGTTATTGTTAAAGTTAATCCATTTCTTTATCACATTTTTCTGTGACTATTTTATATTCATTTTACAATCAGTAGTAATAAGATAATTAACGGTTTTATGTGTTCAAATTCAGATAAATCATCAAACTGAAGTATAGTAGTCCGTATTAACATACTAATTGAACGCTTAGTGCATTATACACGAATGAAGACGAATTTAGGTGGTGGACAGAAATTTCCTATCATCACATTCCTTCTCTTTTTTTTTCTTAACTATTTTTCGAGTTGAAAGATGCGTTACAGAATAAAAAATTGTTTCATTTACACACAATGTCTATTTTCAAAAAACTCAATACTGAAACTTTTTATTTGTTAAACTATGCCTGTTCTCAATTTAATATTGTAGCAAACAATTTTAAATATATTTAATCTACGTTTTATAATAAACAATTTGTAAATGTTTTTTTAGGTGACTACGTGGCTACATAGTAATACCGATTTTTCTGGTATTCATAGAGTACTTGCAATAATGTTATAACTGAATATTAAAATATAAATTTTCTGGCATAATGATGTAGTTTTTCGCTGTAACTTTAAGGGCATTCAATTGAATATAAAATTGCAATCTGTGAAGCTAATTAGAAATGAGATTACTGCGAAACATTTTTGATTAAGAAATTTGTATTACATAAGGAATGCGTGTAAAATCTTTTAACAGGAACCGATGCCATACCGCATGCCAGTTAACCGGTAGGTCGAGTCAGGCCAGCCAACAATATTGCATTATTATTTATTAATTCGGAGCATACGAGATGTGTATCTCTTACGATGCGGTGCTGCACTACCCAAGATCACGACTTTCTTATCTCCGTAGGCAGCCAGCGGCTCTCAATCCCAACGAAAGGGTTTACTCGTCCAAATTTTCTATTTAACTGCCACTGAATGAATCAATTGCAAATTTTAAAGCGACTGCAACATTTAAAATATATAAATCTTCAAGAGTTCAAATGGAACAAATTAAAATTCTTAGGTATTAGGATTTTGCAAAAGTTATCTTGCAATAATAACGATTCACTTTTGTGTAAAAATCTTCCTTTTGTACTTTCGAGCAACATAGTCAATATTATTTTACTGTATATTAATAAAACTAAAACCAATCAAAAGCTTAACTATTGAATTTTTGCAATTTCGTGATATTTTCTAACTAGGCTTAGGTAGATATCTTCTCATATCATTTAGGTGTAATACCATACATTCACGAACGTATCGTATACTAATAAACTTAGGAAAAATAAAATCTTTCGTTGAAAATAATGCATATATTTCAAAGCAAATCTTCTAAACATTGTTTTAATCTAAAACATTATCATGAGAATACGATTGCACAGAGTTTCTAGTACAGAATTTGTAATCAGCACCGCAATGTACTTTATTTCCTATTCAAGAACAGCCAGAAATAGAATCGGCACAAGCGTTCCAACGTAGCTAAGTTACACCACAGGGTACCACTGGATACCATGAGCAGTGTCCACCTACGAGTACCTCGGGGCAGTGCAATCTAGTGGCATCGGTCTGACCTCTCAGTACCAGCGGCTACCGTTCTGTGATTACCATGATAATTCGTTGGCTCGCCCATACTCACTACCAATGCCCCCTGGCAGGCCAGATAATATGCAATACCGTCCGATAGAGCAGATTCCATATTCTTAACGACGACCCATGAGCATATCCGAACCCATTGTTTCCGAGTCGACTCGGCTTCGCCGAAAGCGTGTGTATATCGTGTATATTGCCATCGAAAAACCGCCGACGTGTTCTCGGAACGAGCTTTTCAACCAACTGAATACAGAGAAAGTTAGAGCCTTCGCGAGGAAAGCCACTATTCAATACTATTCATCGTTGTCCTTCGTTGAGACTGTTGGCTAAACACCACGGACTGTGCATGAGTCTGAGGCGGTGAAGCAAAAGACGGAAGGGGTATCGACTGTCATCCATCTTGTGTCGTTAAAACTGTGGTGCGCTCTATAGGCACCACCAGTCTTTAATTACAAGTGTAGCGTTTGTAGGATACACGGACCTAACTTAACCCATTAGCTGCCACGATCCCCATTTAGGGATTTTGGAATTTTACACCACTCGGCGCCAAAAATATAGTTGGTACGCCTGACAGTTTAGCCAAATTAAAAAAAAAAAAACAAATTTGGCAGTTAATGGGTTAAAGGACTGAGCGTAAAGTAGGTCTATGTTGTTATTAATCCTACACATTGAAACTTTATACATTCCTTATAAAAACATTGACAACTTTACAAAATACATCCTTCATGATAACAAATGCGTAGAAACAAAACTTAGAATATACGTAATTCAATTGTACAGTTTTAAATGTTGCCGCGACGTTATATAGATGGCAGCACTAGTTTAACCATTCAAGATGGCTGCAAGTCAAACGCTCAGTCCTTTAAGTTCGTACTAATAGCTAGCAGAAAATCTATCCGTAGTATATTTTATACAATTAAGAGATCATTTATGCTATCAAAGAGCCGTTCTCGAGACGAGCAAAATAGAACACATACTTTTTACATTTCTTTTCTTATTTTCCTGCATAGAACACGCTGCCAGCGATTGTCCGGGAAAACCTCAGACACCCTGTATATATCATAAATCAACACGTAATAATTTAATAAAGATCAGATTCAGCAGACATAGCCTGAATATTTAAAAATACTTGAGAATCCATCGAATATAGCAACCGACGACATTTAAAATTGAAGATAATTATTCAGCCTGACATTCACCATATACAAGCAAGGCAAAATTAATTTATCTAATTTGCCAAGGTAGTCGGTTCTTCCCACATTAAATAATAGCTCAGGGCAAACATGTCGACGCCAATCTTCTCTCAGAGTCTTTATTAAGTAACGATTCACTCGACCGACGTATTCCCGATACAAACATTGGACCACCCAATTACGACACAGCCGTTTCCAGCATATAAACAAAAGATCACATCAGTCTTTATCAAGCTAAACCTATTCACGATAAATCCTGATTCACGATTTGCCGTCGAAACGCCATCAAGTGTTTTTTAATTCCTAAGATACACTGCTTTCCCACCGTTTCTCCTTCTTTATTCTTACCCAGAGACTGATTACAGAATGTCATCTTCATTACAAAAGAAGCTTTGAACCAATTAATCTGTTGCAACAATTGTACATTTTTATTTTATTTTATTGAGAGTTTATAGTCGCGTCAACTTCTCTGGTTATTAGTGACTACTTTTGTTACATTAATTTATAACATTTAATTTACACATTATATGAGATTTCTAAGGTTTATGTCGTTGATGAAGGAAAGAACTGCATTTATATGTTTCTTTTCAATGAGAGCTTCTTTTAGACCCGTAGGCAGTTTATGTTTTGTTCTTGCATGGTTCATTAGTTGGCAGTCTTGAAGAATATGGGTAACTGTGGTGTCAACGTTGCACTGATTACACTTAATTGGGAGATCCTTCGTCATTAAATGCCCGTGTGTTAAATTTGTGTGCCCAATTCTTAAGCGAGTTATGATTGTTTGATCTCGTCTGTTTAGTTGATCCAGTAGCGTGTCTTCAAAGATATTGTTTCTTACTGTGGTTATTTTTTGGGATGCATGAGCTTTCCAATGATCGTTCCATTTACTAAGAGTTTTTCTTATTAAAAAGTTTTTAAAATCTATGTGAGATGTTACGATTTTTTGAGGTGTTATGTTTGTAGCAGATTTAGCCATTTTGTCAGCGGATTCATTGCCCACTATACCTACATGAGATGGGATCCATGTTAATATTACATCTTTGTTGATTTTTCTCAAAGAGGCTAGTCTATTTACGATTTCTTGAATTATGGGTTCATTGTTTGTTTGATGTTGTAGGCTGTCAATTATACTTCTTGAATCTGTAAGTATAATAAATCTGGTTGAATTGTACATTTCTATGTAGAAAGTAAGGTATTCTTGTCAGCGTAAGCCTTAAACGATACCAGTTTTGTGGAACCTAAAGTTAAGTTAATGTTCTACTAGTCAGGTATCATTAGACTACGGATTGTACGTATTTATTACGATTCTAAATATTCTAAAAATTTTCGAGGTTGTTCACAGATGCCAAAATATAAAATACACAAAATATAAAAATATATAATTCAAGTTATAATATTTAGAAAATAAGACATACTGTTATTCAAATTTCAGTTGATTATATGTGATTTTAAACATTTTATTTTGCATAAAAATCCGCAAACAGGACGTCAATCATAGGCTATTCTGAAATTCTACAGGGTGCGGCAAAAAAAGAGAGGGGGTTTAAAAATTTAATAATTCGTTGACATTCTTTATTTAAGAAATTACAAATATATTCCCTTAAAGTATAAAAAAAGCATTTTATTTTTTGAAAGCACCATTTTAAAGGTGATCTCTGTATCTGTGCAGACACTTTTCCAGTCTTGAGAATAGTGCTTTATTCGATTCAGCTTAATATTTACGTTCAAATGCCGAATTGTGTTTGCATAATGTATTATTTACGCGCTATGCATTAGTATTTGAATAATATCGGCCATAATTTCTAAGTAAAATCTCAGATCATTAAAAATATGCGGGGTTGGTATATTTATGCAGCACATTATTGTCTAATTGGTACTCCTAATTCAGCTTAACAAGAAACCTCGAAACGTGCATAGTAAACGCGGTACGACATCTTCCCCAAACTCTCCTCAAAGACTCAACGTTGCCTTTAGTATGAGATGCACGAGCCAATGATGCAAAGCGAACGTCACTGGTTGCTTTTTGGCAATGAAACAGTCGCGGTGCGGGTGATGTTTGCCTGACAGTAGTCCGACAACCATCACGATAATAGACAATACATATGTATGCGAGCTCCGAGATTCATAAGCGAACAGGGCAGCCAGCCAGTCAGCCTGTTCAGTCGATGCTACTTGTGGCCCATGTCAGGCCCGTTCTCCACGCTCGTCCTTATGCAGAACAGGGACGATTTCCTCGTGTCTGAATGGCTTGAATAATATACGTTTGAAGTTAATGGTCTCCATTCAAGGCGCCTCCCATGCCCCCATATACCTATATACGCGGCACGCTGCTTACCAACGTGCCGGTCCCACGTCCTCTACGGTTCTCATGTGTCACTCAGGATCGTCGCAGTGTAACTTAACTGGGCCTTCGCGTGTTGTGTCCGCGAAGTACTTGGCAAAAATAGAATGGGAAACTGTTTCCAATATTTCATTAATTTAATATTTTATAAAGTTTTTTTCAGTGGACATTAAGGAAAACTTTATGAAACAATAGCTTTTTATGGCTTTTCAAGAACAACATTTATACATACGACACCCAATTTACAACTGATATTATCAAAAAGATATTTATTAATCTAATCATATTTTCATGACCTATTCCCTGGTTGTAGAAAGCGGACAACAACTTTTTCAAAGCATAGGGTAAAGTATACAGTTGTTAACCCCATCATACAATGATTGACCCTTTCAAGAAAAGTAAAAACTATAGTATAATCCTTTTCTTACATAATAAAATGTATATATATATATTTCAATGACCTAAATATTCTTGTTTCGAATACAATTAATATTTTACTATATAAGAAAAGGATTGTACTATATTTTTTACTTTTCTTGAAAGGGTCAATCATTGTATAGGGAGGTCAACAACTGTATAAGTTACCCTAGTATAAATTTACCACGTTTTATCAATTTTGAAATAATAAAAAGATTAAGAGAAATCAAATTTTCTACTTAATTTTTGCAGAATATATGCGTTTTCTTCGTAATAACGCTTCGAATGCCCGTCACTATGTACGCTTTCTTGGATCAAGGAAAGAAATTTCGTGGTCACATCAAGTTACTTTTTGTTGACCTTACGTGATCTTGCGCTCAAATGACAACGAAGAGCCAATATTTTTGCCGATGTATTTCCTAATGGAGAGGTCTCAGATTTTATTGAAGATTCCGGAGACACGTTTGGTAGTACACATTGGCATTTATCAGGTCTATCCTTAAGAGAATTGCTATTTATACTCTACAACGATTCGAAAAACGTGTTCAATAGCTCTGACAAAACACAACATGTGCTTGATTTGGTCATATAAATCTCAGAACTACTGTGCAAGAATTCTATGCTTGAATAATTACAGAGACATAATTAAAGAGGTAAATTAGTCTTGTTACGACCTTGCGTAGTATTCAGATTTGGCACATTTAAACAGTAAATATTCTTACTTTATGTAGAACCTGTAAGATTACTTTTAATTGTAACTAAAAGTAATTTTTTAGAAATTAGAGTAATTATTTCTACGTATACCTCATTACGGTGTTATATTGACGCTACTATGCAATAATATTTTTTATGTAAAACGTAATATAAAAATGGGAAACAACGTTTTTCAGTATCTTCACATTGCTTTCATATTTTTTCATCTGCAATCTTAGAAAAATCAATGTTGCTCAAATCTGTCTCCGCAAAGTAGTTTTGATGTCCACAATAAAATTTACATTATAAATCTAGTAGCGTTAAGGAACTAATTTTTGATCAGGCACTAGTTTTTGATCAGTTCGTGAAATAAATCGTTCTTTTAAGTTTATGTCAACAAGTAATTACTTAAAATAATTTCTAAAGTTAAGATTGACTATTCAAAAATATAAGTATGACATATCAAAACAGGTAGTATTGTACGTTTTCGTGAAAATAAATGTGAAAGGTAGCACACCTGCAGAAAGTCCTTATTGAACGCCATGTCTTACTGAACGGCGTAAGAGAGTACCGAAAGTACCATGAGTAATACAGTTGATCTGTTTATGTTGTAGCAACTATTGAAGGTTATTTTCATACATTTTGCTTATTAAATAGTTTATTTACAATGTAGAGTAAGAATTTTAATAATTTCTCTACAATTTTTATTAAAAAATTAGTGATCAATTATTTAGTTCCAATGTTTTCTCGTGTAACTAGTTTTTTGATCACTTAAATCATAAATAGGTTAGGACATCATAAAATTATAAAACAATGAATTTTTTATTATAATACTAAAAATAAGTTTATTTTTTATTAGTACAAGTTTTTGTTGTTTATTTTTATTTCTTTTTAATTAGTACTGGTGTTGGAACTGATCGAAAATGACAAAAAAATTTTTAATAGGAAAAAGTTTAAGTGTGTCATTTTAATATTTTAAATGTTTTATTATTGTCATTTTATATTAATATTCATTTCATACTTATTAAATACTTAAATATACACCATTAAAAATTACCTAGTTCCCATGTTACCTTATCATTTAATAGCTTATAAATAATTAAATTATATTTATTTTCAATGTTTAAAAATTTTAGCTTAAACTTTAAAGATAGATTTATCTTTTCGTACCAAAAAAGTCTATGGATTAGAATTTCATTAGGTTAAAAAATAATATTACATCGGAAAGTGCTCTAAAATGATCAAAAACTAGTTTCTTAACGGTACAGCTGAAAGCAGCTGTATCTGCATATGATTCTTGCGATTAAAATATCACATGGAATGAATAAATCATCTATTGGCTCATATGTAGTTTCTTATCGCACACTCGAATAACTAACAGCGACATTTTACAGCTGCAGGAATATTTGATAGTAGAAGCAAGGCAGTTGCCTTTCCCTTACCTCCCGTAACCCTTCGTTTCCAAACTCATCAGCTCTCAATAGATCCAATATTATAGTAGAAACTCAACACTTTAAAGATTCTGCAAAATGGAAGCGCTCCTTAACAAACGAAGCAGCTAGCATTGATCGGCGTGCAGTTTAAAGTGTCTACACGACTGACGGGATTCCAGAGCTCCGATATCCACTTTATGTCACGAATAATCTCGTAACTCTTTCCAGCCACCCGTGCACTCTCTCGTCCCCGGTGCCACTCTTTATCCATCAATTTATCGAGTTCCATAAACCGAGCTTGAAGGTTGGTTCGCTGAACGCGCTTCCTTTATGTCGTGGTCACCGTCCGGAAAAGCTTAAGTAAAAGACGCGTTCGCATAATCGCGTGACCCGACGGCCAAGCGGTTCTTTACACTCTATCCGGCCGATTTATCCCGACTATGCCGCGATACTCGTGTCACCAGCCGAGTGTCGCTCAAGACGACTTCAACTCTAACTTACGGCCAAGTGTTACGGCTGCGCTTTCGCGCGCAGCTTTCGTATGTGTCTAGCCAAACACGCCGCCTAGGTGCCTACACCAACTCTTACGTCCAACTCCGCCAGACTTCTCTCGCGACCTCGCGATCTCAACCGTGAGAAAGGGCACGCCGGCTCTTCTTACGGAGACACACCGCGAGAAGAGATCTGATCCGCTGTTATAATTGTATCAACGGTGCCGTGGCATTTTCACTTTAGTCTGGAAACAGTCGCGTCATGTATGTAACGCGTACACGTAAATAGATGGATGCGGAGCACGCGGACCGAACTTTAACGGAACTTGGAATGGAAAAATGAACGAAGACGCGAGGAGTCGTCAGCAACATTGCTACTGACGCTTCGTTTGGGTATCTAGAAACCGGAGCAAATAATCGTCCTTCTTCTCTAACAAGGAGGGATCATGGCGAAGGGGTCGCCTACTTTAAACAAGCTTTCTCAAGCTCAAACAAGCAGTGAATTCAAAGCGAGAGGGGCGTAGATTCGTGTCTTCGTAGCGAATCATAAGATTTGCAAGAATGGTTAGTATGGAAATACGATCTATTAAAAGACTATCTTGATTGTTAGGAGCCGCGAGGAAGCTACAGTAGAATGTTAGGGATGATCAGGTTGTACATCTGAATCTATTATTATTCGTGTCTTTATTATGTTCCCTTTTTCAAATATTGATTTCTTACTGCTGCCACCTGTTGTTAATTTAAAATCTTTTCCAAGTTTCTAGTTTTAAATAAATATAGAAGATCTAAGATTCTATAACTCTTCACATTATGTAAATGGCGACTGAGCTTTGCTTTACAACCACCAAGGCTCAATAGTTCCATACCGTAGATATTCACAAAAACATGAAAGACATAAAACTTGTGACTGGAATTACACCTGTACGTACGATATTCCTATTCATGAGAATTTGGCATTAAGCGTTGCGGGTACCGGTCAGCAAAATTGGCTTCATCGGTTCTGTGACGACTCGAAATTGCCTTAGTGAAGTAACTGTACAGAATGACGGAAGAAGCACGAGCGTAAAAAGGATTTCATTTGAGAAGACCCATGGATTATGCGAACGAGAGCAGCCCGCATCAAAGATTGACTGATGCCACGGTAGCATCCGAGAGGCGTTAAATCACTCAGGACATACCGAGGCTCGTGCAGCTTTGAAGATTGCCCACTATTCACCATTCCCTCGTCTTGACATGACGGCACGAAAACGAACAGCTTTTCTAATTACCCCCTGTCCACGTTTCCACAGATCACCGACTGGATAACCAAAGAAGATCGGTTTCCAGCTGGTAGCACGACCACCAGAAAAAACTGAATCGCGCTTCGTTAAACTACCTACTTACCAATTTCGATCAAGCAGGACGTTTTTCCCACGTCTTCTCTTTCTTGTTCGTAAGCATTACATTAAAACGCTTGTCGCCACGGACTTTAGTCCACGGTACCAAGACCTGGCTCCGCAAAAACCGGCTTGTCCATTGGATGCTGAATCATTTCGTCACTAACAGAGCCACCTATCTAAATGTTACCTATGTGAACGGAATGAAAGTGAGAGAAGATTCAGGATTTGTAAGGCTAATGTTTATGTCAAGATACTGGTTGATGTTACTTCAATGGCGTTCTTATATATTATATATTATTTTATTCATCGACTGTTTAATTAATTTTATTGATTTATTAATGTTTGATACTTACGTTTTTTTGGTATTTTAATCTTATGATTTTTATATCTTATATTTTAGTTGCTAATTTATATCGAAGACAAACACAATCATATCTAATTGTTCTTATAACCAATACCAATAAGTCAATGCAATACGAATCTGAAAGCGTGTAACAAACATAACGACTTCAAGACTTAATTACTGAAATGATTTCAATTGAATTTGGCCTGAACATAGAACACTCGGTTTTCCACTTTTTATTAATTGGTTCCTCCTGACAACAAAAATGTTTCCTATGTCCTTCTCCAAATTTCAGGCTACCTCCCTGCGAAATTTCAAATTGCAATCAGTTCAATAGTTTAGTCGTGAAGAAGTAACAAACAGACAAACACACTTTTGATTTTATAATATTAGTATGGATAAATCTTCAAAATAGAATAGTAGGTCTGTAATTAAAATGTCGCAGGTAACATCCAGCTTTACAGGTTCGCATCAGAGTGATCCAACTGCTGAGCTGCCGCCGCTATGGGTCACAGTTTGGCACGCGCGAAAGAGAGCGTCCACCATGGCACCAGTGATAGTCTTTTGTTTAGCTATGTAACGCCAAGAGACAGAGACTCTCTCTCTCTCTCTCTCTTCCACCAGGGCACCAGTGATAGACTTTTGTTTAGCTATGTAACGGTAAGAGACAGAGACTCTCGCACTCGCATGCTAATCGGAGTCCATTTTTTATTAATTCCCTCTCCTAGGAAAAACTAATACATTTTTCGGGATAAAAAGTATCCTATGTCCTTCCCCAGATTTCAGGCTACATTTCTGCCAAATTTTATTGAAATCAGTTCAGTAGTTTAGTCGTCAAGAAATAACAAACATACAAACACACTTTTGGATTTATAATATAAGTAAGGAAGTAAGGAAGTGAGGATGTACCTACGCAATGTGAGTAATAAGTGAGTTGCGAATAACAAGTAATGAAGCCATTCAGATTTGCTGTATCCCAGTATACGTAAAAACTATACGTAATCTTCTCTCCCTTTTAGCATTTTTAGTATCACAAATGTAAGTAAACAAATCACAAAATGCACATAATATGAAATTTTATGCACATATTTTCTTGATACACACGTAATCAGACAACGCAACATATTTTCAAAATTCTAAAAGAACCACAAGGTAATCAATTTCTTCCATGATATGATATTTTTATAATATGATACTGTACATCCAGAAATACTATTGTTCTTGGAAGATCTACCATAATGATTGATGAAGTAAAGTTTTTTTAGCCATCCTACAACATATTAAAAATAAGTCTATTTGAAAAGTTTTGCTTAATTACAAGATAGAGCATAAAATAAGACAAAAATATCATATACTTAATTATTATAACATAAATAACTTTTTAAAACAGTTGTCTAAAGAAGGAGTAAGTTCTTAATAGGATTTAAGACTTAAAATTATCACTGGGAATAAAAGAGACCTATACTTTTAAGCTGCTTAAAAGCTACACTGTTGCTATAAGTGACATTCGAAAAATTCAAATGTGAATCAGATTCAGGTATGTAAAAAAATATTAACAAAGTCAAAACGAGCAATTGAAATTCTAAAATGCGAGCTGCCTCGAGATGCAAATGACCGGAGAAAGACGCTACAGAATCTTTACCCCAGTTTGCGTCAACAATAGAATCGAAAGGGTAACAGCTCATCAAAGCAAACGAACAACTTCGCACCCGATAAATAGAAGCACCAGTACCCCACGAAAACTCATCTTCTAATATTTTCCCAAAGCAAAATAAAAAGGGGGTTAAGAGGATCGTGTATGACACCTGGACATAAGAACGTCCGATCCGGTCGGTCCAGTTTCAAAGCACAAAGATAACAAGGCACAGCATTCAGGCGTACAGCATAGATTTTGCCCTGGAACAAAAATAAAAACACCTCCGTCGATCCTCGTCGATCCGCCTGCTTCCCCTGCCTACGTATCTGGTAGCGTGGCAACGGGAGAGAGAGAAGCACAAAATCAAAGAAGTCCGCCATGATAACCCGTGACTCACCCGAACCCAAGGGAGGGATTCATACAGAAAAACTGGGGGTGGAAAGGAGGGGGAAGGGGCGAGAAGAGGATCAGGGGAGAAGGAAGGAAGGCATGACGCCGAAGAGAAGCCACCCTTCCTGGTATTCGCATGGAATCCATGCGAAATTACGCGACCCCACTCCGAGATGGAATAAACTCGGCGAAGGGTGGCTTTTCTGCCCGCCTCCCTCGAAGCCTCGACCCTTCCTGCGATGCTAGGGGTGAGCGAAAGACGATGCTGACTGGCCATCGAGCCAGCAACCCTGAGCACCTACCCATTCCCGGATAGGTGGAAACTAGCTAGGGGGTTCGGAGAAGGGTGTGGTCGGAGGCAGTGAAATTTATGCTAATCACCGTGGTCTCTAAAACCCTCGAAAAGCGCGCGGGCTAGAAAGAAGAAGGGTTCCCGTGCGTAGCCTCTCTCCCGTTAGCTCCATCGATTTTTCTCCCTTCTATGAACATCGCGGTTGTATCGGCCGTGAAATGTGTGAGTTCAACCCGGTGTGTGGGTTGCGAGAACGAAAGAGGAGACTAATACAGCCCCGTCCCCGAAACCCATACACGAATCATGTCGGGCGTTGGTACACGCGGACGCACACACAGGCGCGGTGAACACGGTGCGTGAAAGCGAGAGGGATGTGCGTGCGGGGCAAAAATATTGCGTGCGTGGCCCGGCAGTGTCGGACCGACGAAAAACTCGGCCGGGCAAGAGACGAAAAACGCGACGCGCGACTGATCGTCTTCCGCGGCAACGGTGGCGGTGCCGGCTTCTTGACTTTCAACCAGAAACTGGTCCTTCTTATTCGCGATCCCGTGTCGGCTTGCTGCTCGTCGTCGTCGTCGTCGTCGTATACCGCGGGTTTCGAACTTCCTTGGTGTTGGTGCATAACGGAGGAGGATCGCGAACGAGCACTTGACGTTTGTCGCCTTTGTCGAAGAGAGCTGGACGAGGAACAGGACATGCTGCGCATTCGCACCTGCGTCTTCGTCGCGGCCAACGGGAACGCATGTGTCGATATGTGCCGGATGCACGTGCTGCACCGATACTGATGAGGAGTGAGTAACTACGCACGGCCATGAACGGTGTTGCTCCACATTTTCCTGGACGCTTCGTCTGGAAGGCTTGGCTTTGCGGTGGACCGTTGCATGCTGCCTCTGTGACCAATCGTTCATCACCGAACCACCCTTCAGATACTTCTGAAAATTTCCTTCCGCCGTCTTTGCTTCTTTTCACGGATTTCGTGTTGCGTGAACCGATACGTGTTCGTTGGTGATACACAGTGCTCGCAAGTCAAGCCTTCAGATATTTCCAGAATTATCCCTTCATGTGTCTGTTAAACCTTCGATTGATTCGTGTTGATTAGTTCCAGTGTTCATGCATGTAGTTGTGCGTTGGATGATCGATTTTTTTCGATAATTAGTGGTTCTTGTGGAAATAAATGTATTCCAAAACACTATTAGAAGTATGGGATTGTTGCATGGATATTCTATACTTAAATTACACATTGTGCCATGCAATGTCTTGCTACAAGATGCAAGTGAAACTATGGAAACTCTAGGATTCCGTATAACCTGACTCGTGACATTATTTCTTCTTCTTCATTTAGCCTTTTATAATCAACGATGCATACTGTGGTCCAGTGACGAGATAGCTCAGAGAAATCTTTATGGGTAGCATAGAATTTCCCTCACACCATCTAATTTTTACGCGATACGTTCCAAGTCTTCCACCTTTTGATTACTCAGCGTTTCGTGGTAACAGTCGATTCATCGATATCGTTAGCAACAACCAATGATAGCGCTGTATAAATCGCTGCAATTATGTTACAAAAAGTGGCTCTATAATGATTATTATTGCTCTATATATGATGGTTTCCTCGTGCCATCTCGGTATTCAGCTACGGTTCTACTGTCACAATAATCAGATAATAATCAGTAAATGCTGCAGAACAAATAGTTTATAACATATTTAAATTTTGTTATGAAAGCTCTAAAGAAAATGACTCGGTGCATTCTCTTATGAACCATTTCATCGATCATCAGAACCAGAAACTTATTCAAAATGGCGTACACTCTCCCCATGCTGGGTAGTAGCGTCCTACGGGGCATAATGAAATATTCTTCTTTTCAATCGAATACGGTAATAATTATTTCTACAATTACTACCGAAAAATAATTGCAATATTATCAGAATTGTTATCACTGCAATTTATAGCTACTAACTATACATTTATAAACGAAAATTAATAAAAGCTTAAAATACTACATCAGTGTGATTCAGAAATAAATGGCCGACTGCAAGAGAGTAGTTAGTCATGTTTACAGTGGAAGGTCGTATAAGGAATAATTTAGAAACTATTATAAATCTTAAAATGAAGAACAAATGAAATTTTAACAGTTCATCTTCCATCAACTACTGCAGTCGAAAACTATTTAGTGAATAATAGTGATGAATCTTGTGACGTCCTAACATTTAAATATGTTTCCTATCCGCACAGAGGAACTTATGAAATCTATTTAGAGTCTTTAATTATGCCAAAAAATGTTTATAATTCAGAGCTGACACATTTTTAGATCTTTCTCCATTCCTTGAACTGTTCAGTATCTATGAAGGAGATATTAAACGCAGAATTAAGTATAGAAACGGAACGTGTAACAGGCGTGATTCGCGGTTAGAGGACAAGGCCAGGGTTCCGGAACGAAAAGAAAGCCGAGGGCGAGGGCGAAGAGAAATAAGATGCACGAGCCGTCTACGCATACGCGTAGGCGCATAGCACGCGTGCAAATAGTCGCACGCATAATGCACGCCGCTTGTGTGGGCCAACCAACCTGGCAGGCCACACATTTACAATTCAATTTATATATCGCCGGCAAGATGGTGGCCGCGAATAAATCCTCGCCGGGGCAAAAGGTTCCGAGATGCGTTTCTCTGCACCGCCCGACGCCCGCCGCGCCGCCCGGCATGGCGTTGCGCACACGACCCCGCGTTCGCTCTAGTTTTTCTAAAATGGCAGACGCTGAAAGTGATATTCGCTGTCGCAAGTAAAGCTACGTCTGCATTATACAGGGTGTAACAAAAATGTTGCAGTTCTTTGAAAGGGGTGATTCTTGAGGTGATTTTAAACAACTTTTTCCTTAGCAAAATGTTAGGTGGGGCTTTGTTAACGAGTTATTAACGAAAAACACCGACCAATCAGGGAGCGCGTACAGTGGATGAATGTCAGCGCGGACTCCAGTTGTGAGTAGTATTGGCTGGTATTGGCCCGCCATCGTCCGCGGCATCATCAATCCGCTGTACTCACTCTCCGATTGGTCGGTGTTTTTCGTTAATAACTCGTTAACAAAGCCCTATCTAACATTTTCGCTAAGGAAAAAGTTGTTTAAAATCACCTTAAGAATCACCCTTTTCAAGGAACTGCAACATTTTTGTTACACCCTGTATTATAACATAATACGTTACATAGTAAAATTAGAGAACTTGTTAAAGAAATATTAACAACCATTTTATGTAATGTCGTTTTATAACACTTTTCGCGTTAGGTAGTAAGTTATATGTTACCCATCAAGTGTCGATTATTACGTGCCAGAGTTGAGCAAACTGTAATCATTAATATGATTACTGACTAACAACTAATGATTAAATAAATATTTGAGTATGGCTAATGACTAATGACTAAATTTTTATTAAACATGAATAATAAACATTGACTAGTGAGTAACTCTAATCGTAACTAATGGCTAAATGAGTAATCAAAATTTAAATATGACTATGATAAACTAAAAAAGCCACGGAATGATAACAAAAAATATATTTCAATACTTTATAAACTTTTAATATAAAATAGTAAATATCTAGACTCTGATTTTTATGATCCTGAAATATGTTGTCATATTTCTAATATGTAGAAAAACACACTAGAAACTAATGATTAATCATAACGAATAACGAATGACTAATGATTAAATAGAGTTGTAAGTAATTTATGCTATATAGTCATAACTAACCAATCAAAAATGTTTAACTAATGATTATTAATTATGATTAACGATTAATCAGATGATTAGTCAATTTTAATTATCAGGTAATTTGTGCCCTACTCTGTTACGTGCTCTGTAATCCGTCGCATTAGTTTAAACAAGTAGAAGTTGCAGTTATAAAATTGTCGCCACTGTAATTCGCTATTTTTTATTGTATCTTGTGAATTAAATATTAAAAATTAAAATTTTTTATTCAATTATTTTAATTAGTGAGTCACTATTGCTTTGAAATCTTCGAAAATCTTCATTAGCACCCTAATGTCTCCAAGTTTATAATAATTAAATAAAAAACCATTGCATAGCCTTAATTCGATCTCTGAACGGAATCACATAAACTGCCTCTATTAAAAATGCATATTTCACATTTGACAGTATTGTTAATATCCGTATGGAAAATATCATGGATACTTGCTATACAATATCAAAAGATATATTTTATAACATATTATACAACATGTTATAAAACAATCTATTTTGTAATGCTGTTTGGATATGCAGTACAAGAACAATTTTATGTTTGAAGCATATTACAAAGCAACTAATATTTATATAAATCTATTCTTCCGTTTTTCTGATCGCAACGCTTCTACACTCTGCAGTTTTTTTAAGTCAACCTTTTGTGCTCTGGAAGCACAATTTGCAAATTTAATTCATAATTTTTGTACTTCATTAAAGTACATATTTTCTTGAAAAAACTATATAGAACTATATACCAGAAAAATAATAATAATACTAACTTATTATTTAAACTCGTTGCTTAAAGTAATTGTTACTAGCAAATGGATTTGATCATTTTCTTTGTAAACTGACTTTATAAGAGTAATCGTAGGCATTTGCTTTATTAAAAGATATGGATACTTGTACAAATTATAGGGAAATTCTCTGTAATGTATGCAGTCGTAAGAAATACAATCTTGTTATACTATTTAATTTCATTTCCTCCACTACGTCTTTGTATGTTTAATAGAAGAGAAAGCGAATTCAAATATTGTGTATAACTCATTCAATGTGATATATTCAGTCGGAACTAAATATAAAGGAGAGTTTGCACGAGGACGGAGCTAACAAATGAAGTAACTTCGACCAGATCAAGCTGCAAGAGTTAAACTAAGATTTGATGTGGAACATGCGCCGATAAATGTTCGTTTCCTTAAAAATCACAACCACGTATGAATTATGAATATCATTTTGACAAGGGAAATATGATCAATGGCATTAGTACGTCACGAATTAAGTTAACCTGGAGTAAAATGTTAATTGGCCAGAGTTGACTACCTTGCAATTTCCATGTTAGCGAACGTATAGTTACAGAAGAAAAATGAAGTCCAACATTCAAACAGATACATAATTTATAGCATAAGAAAATGACAGCAGTTGCAATGTTGATACAAATTGCATTTCAGAATCGAGGAAACTGCACAAAAGAATATTAACATAAGTCATGATAATTACTACTACTACTACTACTACTACTACTACTACTACTACTACTACTACTACTACTACTACTACTACTACTACTACTATGAATGAGATATCGAATTAAAATTAAAAATATAGAAAATATTTTTAAAGAAAAAAACTTTAATGCAATCATAGCTAATACTAATAACACATCAATTAGCAAAGAGGCCACCTAAATACATCTGCATATTATTAAATTGTATATCTATAACATAGTTATTTCTGGACTCAAATTTTAAATAAAAAATTTAATTATTTAGTTGCTAGAAGAAAATAATATTACATAAACACAAAGCTGATTTCTTTAGTACAGCATTGACTTATTGTCCAATAAGTTTTCCTAATTATTCAAATAACGTACTATATTCATCATGAGACGAAGACAAGATGAACATAAAATTATTACTAATTACTAGACAGCGGATTTTATGCATTTATGGCAATGCTGGTTATGCAAAAATTATCTGCGAGACTGTTAACATATCCCAAAATATACAAAATATTAACAATATTATTAAAGTTAGAATGCTTAGAACATTGAACATGCTATTTTTCAAACTCTAATTCTTTATTTGTGCTTATAAAAATTTTATTTTGCATAAAGATCCGCTGTCTACTAATTACACAAACATGTAGAAATAGTATACGGAAAATACTCCTTTCGTTACAACTAAGAAACAATAGAAGTGTCATTTGTCTTCTAAATATTACAAAATGTACTTTATTTTCGATATTTCACGAATTTTTGTATCTACGCGCATTCTGGTGCATTTTAGCACATTTAAAATCGCCATAAATGCATAAACATCTACTCATCAAGTCATAGCAATCTAGTCATCAAGAACTACAACATGCCATCGCTTGACCGTCTCCCACAATCAAAATCTTACTAATGGTTTCAAATAACTTGAACAGCAATATTCATTATTCAGGTACAGTTGTAAAGAAACGATCGCGCCTCACCTCTGGCGCACCACGTACATTAAGTAGTCGCAGTGATGAGTGATCAGCCGACTATGTAGTTCCGCGATCGCAGAACTGATTCGTGAATCCGTTTTCTCACGCAGATAAAATCTGGCGGCGTGATGTTATCGTAGTGCACGCGAGCGATGGGCAATCGCGCACATACGCCGTATCGCAATTATTGCCTGAAATAAGTTAATTAATAATTGATTCGGAGAGTTCGTGCCTTCGACTCGCGCAGCTTCAATGACCGCAGGTTAATGATAGGTTGGCTAGAAGAAAAGCCGTGCGGCCGTAGCGCCGTGTCGGCTAGAACTTTACTCGTGCCGAGTGTTTCTAGAAAAAAGGAAAGTGTATCTCCTGCATCGAGTTTGTATTAGGGCTCGAAATTTCAAGTAAACCGGGTGAGATACCCGAGTACCCAGGTACTCGTGAGATACCCGGGTATACCAAAATTACTCGTACTACCCGGGTATCTCACGGGTACCCGAACGCATGAGATAGACAAGAATCTCATGCCGAATTAAGCCGAATTGAACCGAATTGAGCCGATAGTTTTTCGGTACGTATTTGTGGCTTTAAAAATTAAAAAAAATTTCAGAATGAAATCAATTCTGTATACATGATGAAAATTGAATTTAATGGACCGTGGTTATGTTAAAAATGAGTTCTCTCTCTCCCTCTCCCTCTCTCTCTCGCTGTACTTTAAAATACAGAAACATATACCGAAAAACTATCGGCTGAGTTCGGTTCAACTTGGCTTAATTCGGCATGAGATTCTTGTCTATCTCATGTGTTCGGGTACTCGCGAGATACCCGGGTAGTGCGGGTAATTTTGGTATACCCGGGTATCTCACTCGGGTACCCGGGTACCCGGGTATCTCATAATCAATAGCCCTAGTTTGTATATGTTGACAGAATCCGACACTCAATGATTATAGATCATAAAAATGATAGTATGCACGTTATTGTAATAAAATATGACTGATAGTGAGTATCAACGTTTACACAATTAGAAACATTTTTTCGTTAGAATTGCAAATGTGCCAATTTGGTGAATATAAATGGAAATTGTGTAGAACCAACAATGACCATTGTCTAACTAATGTTACAGTTTAAACTAGTCATGTCTTCTGAGTTATGACGCGCATTTGAGTAATTTCATAAAGAATGCCTTTGAAAGATAGTTTATTTGCTATCACAATGACTATCTATTTAAGTTTAGAGATTAAGATGGGTATTAAAAAATACTCCTATGTAAGTATTGAATGTTGAAAATACTCATTTTGAAGCCAAAATGCAAAGGATTTTGGAGACCGGTGAAATCAGCTGATTTTCGTGTATAAGGGTGTCCCAAACTCAACGCGGGAGCCGGAAATAAAAGATTCCTCAGGTGATTCTAAACAACTTTTTCCTTCGCAAAAATGTCCTTCGAAGCTTTGTTAATGAATTATTAACAAAAAACACCGACCAATAGAAGCACGAATACAGTGAATGAATTTCAGGGCGCGCCCCAGCTTTGAGTAGTATTGGCCCGCTATCGTCCACGCCATCATTAATCCGCTGTATTCGCTCTCTGATTAGCCGATGTTTTTCGTTAATAACTCGTTAACAAAGCTTCGGATAACATTTTTGCAGAGGAAAAAGGTGCTTAGAATCACCCCAGGAATCTCCTATTTCCGGCTCCCGCGTCGAATTTGGGACACCCTAGATTGTAGATTATGATGTCCTCTACAAGAAATGTATAGGAACTTGGGGTCACTGATAAAGGGTTAGTGATATACAACCGTCCAAAGTAGGAAGGTATGCGGGTCTGATCGGTTGAAGTAAAATAAGCCACCTGAACTGTATATTAAATTCTGCACATAGGCCATCATAATACATCAGAATAAAACTGCATATATGTATAGAAAAATACGTCAAATCTTATATATTTTTATTTAGATAAACCGATACCCATTATCCTACATACTGTATACAGTATTTTCTCCATATAGGCTCGCAAAAACCGTACGATACACGCTCGCATTTTATCCCCACCAGTAACGGCATCCGTATTTGAACCAGCGTCTTTTTCGCGCGCTGTCTCTTTCTACGTTCGGCATATTACAAAGAAAGTAGTACCCTACGATACAGGCTCGTCTCCGGTCTCGAGGATAGAGCCTATATCGAGAAAATGCTGTACCGCTGGTAAGTTGGCAGTCAAGACGGACACAGCCAATACAGAAAATGCGTGTGATCCGTCTACTTCATCGAGTTCCGCGTAGACTGGCTTATTTCACTTCAACCGATCAGACCCGCATACAGTATTCTCTCGCTATAAGCTCGCCGTTTTCGCCGCTTCATCGAGCCACTCTTCAATTTCACTGTAATCATTTACGACGTACAAAAAGCTATCGATTCCATTATTCCATTACTTTCACAAACATGTGCCTTACACATACTATTGCTCGATGAAGCGACGAAAACGGCGAGCTTATAGCGAGAGAATACTGTATCTTCAGACTGTTAACTCACCGGCGATATACAGTACATTGCAAGACTGTATATGTATCACTAACTCCATCAGCGATCCTAAGTTCCTATACATTTCTTGTAGAGGACATCATAATGTACAATATACATGAAAATCAGCCAATTTCACCGGTCTCAAAATCCCATATAAACTGTGCAGGCTCCTTTAATTGCGTAATTTTTTAATTAAATGAACTTGATAAAATTCTACTAACTTAATAAGGTTTGTATGAAACTTTGATACAGCATTAACACTTCGTAGACTTTGTTGTTAACGACACAAGCGGAATCTTTAAGTTCTCTGAATTTTTATGTTTATTATAAAAGATGTTATATATTTGACTTACCAGGAGAGGTCGCAGTCATTGGGTCATCGATTTTGACGAAACTTTTTCTGATGAGTCTAGAGCAAAAATAAGCCGACACATGTTCGGCCGTTTTTGTCAACACTCATTATTTAAAAAGATATTTAATATTTCTTTTTTTCTTTTCAAATATTATATTCAATTCTGTCGAGTTACTTAAATATTGACTTTTTTTTTGTTTTGATTTTTTTATGAACATATTTAAATAGTTTTATACATTGTTTCTTGTTAATTTTTTTTGTTATTTATTTATATATAATAACATTAATGCGGCTTTATTGCACACTAAATACGTGTCACTACAATTCGATATACAAATTTCCTTAGTATTAATAAAAAGTGTTTCTCACAATCCGATAATATGAGAAGAGTTAATGCTCTTGCAATGCATCTGCGTTAATTAAATGCTCCTTGTGTTGAAGATTTTTATGCTTTTCATGTTTTTATAACATAAGCCATCCACTACATTCTAAATAATGCATATAACACACTGAAGAATGAAAAAAAAAACATGGAAAAAGGACAAATTGATAGAATAATTTTTAAAACATTTAAACAGGAAACAACATATAAAACTATTAAAATATATTTGTAAAAAAAATCAAAATAGAAAAAAATTCCAACGAATTTGAACCCGCGGACCCCTTGATTGCAATACCTGATACTTCACCACCGTCGATGCACCGGTATTACAACAGAATAAGGAAATTCATTATTTGAGTAACTCGACAGAATTAAATATTAAATTTTAAAAATATATGTATATGTATATGTGTAGTCCAATTAAGAAACTTCCTCAAGGTGCACTCTAAATAATACTGTAACGTCGCTTGGGGTGCTCCCGGTGATGGGACGACATTTCCTTTTTTTATAGTCTTTATTCACAATCACAACCGCGATTATATACACTTTATATACACAACTACTATATACAGATTTTATGCAGCGATATAATGATAACCGTAGGATCGAATCTGGGACGTCCGTTCGTAGTCACGATTCTCTCGGCGATTGACGGTTAATCAATTGATTGACAGCTTCTTGTCGCTTTCTTCAGTTCAAGCCTCATTGCTGCGAAGCGAGCGCCGGACAGCCCCGGGTGATATACCCGGTGCTCGCTACATTATTCCTCTCCTTGAAAAATACGATCGTCCCGATCGCAGGAAGGAATTTGCACTCAAAAATTCGATTAACCTGGAAAAGGAGGTATTTTATACAGGTGATACCTGCGTGGCCTTTCCCAGGGTTCACTCTGGCATTCGCCCGGCGTCCCGGGGGAGACCCCGGGCACAGTGAAATCCATCCTTATCTTCCTGAGCCGTCGTCCTTGGAAAGTCCTTTTCAAGCTGCCTCTCATGCGACCCGATTCTCCGCTCTCCACTTGCATCTTCATTCTTGATACTTCGTTCTTACTGCCTTCTCGGTTTGACTCCTACGGTCTCCTACGGATGATCGTCGTCTCCCCGGACGCACCTCCCGAAACAGCTCCTCGCTGTGTCCTCACAGGAGCTACATCACGTAGACCTGATCCCGGACGTCTAACCGAAAGGAGCTATCCGTCTCGATGCCGATGCGTTCCTTGTCCTCGGGCCGGCCCTGGAGGCAGACCCTTCCCGGGAAGAGCCTGGCTTCTCCAGTGTGAGGGCACGTGCCTCACCTGAGCTATGCTCAGCGCCACTTTGGGCAACCGTTAACATCCGCGGATGGGAAGAATTTATCCCCGCGTGGAAGAAGGAATCTCCCCTCATCTTCGGTTCTTCATGGAAACATCTTCTTCTCGGGCGAAGACAGTCAGGCAGCTTCTTCGATGGAACTCCTTGCTTCTCGAACTAGCAAGTAATTTAACGATTAATATTCCGCCAGGGGTACCAGACAACAAGCCCCTGGCAACTGAGCCACCAGCTCGTCTCTTTGTTCGGCCTCCGCGCCCCCGACTTCCAAACATGGACAGTCTGGACTTGGCCCTCTCAACCTTTCAACGTCTCAGTCGAGACCCACACTCAGCCGGTCCCTCTGATGCTTCATCATGAACCTATGTTCGTCGTCCTTCATACTTCGCCAACCATTGAATGTGGACCACCTTACATTTTCTTCTTGGAGAGTGCTGTATCCGGTAGATAATGTCGTTCAGCTTACTGACCACTTTGTAGGGTCCTTCCCAGTCCGCTTATAGTTTGGGGCATTTTCCTTCTATTCTTCGTGGTTGAAATAACCACACCAATTCACCTGGTATGAATTCGGTGGCTCGTACGTGACTATTATTACCAGGACTTCATTTTCGAGCTGGTGATCCGTAATCGGTGTCTCACGAAGTCATGAATTCGTTGCATCCTCTCCTGTACCGATGTTGTGTAATCCTGTTCTCTTCCGTTTTTGTTAACCTCTGTGGATGGACCTCTCCACAGCTGCAGCGGTAATCTTATCTCCTGTCCATAAAGGATCGCGGACGGAGACAGCTGCGTAGCTTCGTGTTTTGCAGAACGGTACGCCATTAAAAACATGGGGACCCATTCATCCCAGTCTCGCTGATGTTCTGAAATAAACATTGCGAGATACTGTAGTAACGTACGATTCAGGCGCTCTACAAGCCCGTCTGACTGTGGGTGTAAGGGCGTCGTCCTAGTCTTTCTTATGCCCAGTAACTTCATCAGCTGTTGGAACACTCCGGATTCGAAACTTCTCCCTTGGTCTGAATGGATTTCCAAGGGCACCCCGTGTCGGCACACCACGTTCTGCAATAGAGCCTGGGCGACTGTAACTACTTGTTGATCCGGAATTGCAATCACTTCTGGCCACTTCGTAAAGTAATCTGCGACGACCAGTAGATATCTGTTGCCGCTTCGAGACACAGGAAGCGATCCCACGATGTCCATCGCGAGTCTCTCAAACGGTGCTCCCACGTTGTAGATTCGCATATTCCCTCCTCCCTTCTTGCGAGGACCTTTCTTCGCCGCACAAGCATGGCATTTGCGGCACCAGTCATCAACGTCTTGGCGACACGTCGCCCAGTAAAATCTTTGGCATACTTTCGCTAAGGTTTTATTTACGCCAAAATGTCCTGCAACTGGAGAATCGTAAAATTCCCTCAATATTTCTGGCCTTCGTTTACGGGGAACCAACAGGAGCCATGTAGACGTCGTCCCGTCAGATGACTCCCGCTTTTAGCTCCAACGAATCCCAAATCGTCCAATAAAATTTCAATTGCGGAGAAAAGGCAGCAACGTCTTGTCGAGAAGGCTTCTGCCCCGATAGTTTCCTCTGGTAAATGTATCCCATCTCTCCTCATCTTCTATTTGACCCTTCTTCCATCCTTCCAGATCGACGTCCTCACAAAAAATGCGGTTGACTATAATTGTATCCTTTTCTTCTAATCGCTTGCAGCGTTTGCAATCCTCTTCACAAGGTCTCCTCGATAGACCATCGGCATTCCCATGGAGTCTTCCTTCTCGATGACGAATTTCAAAATTATATTCTTGTAGACGTTCAATCCAACGTGCAACTTGACCCTCCGGATTCTTGAAAGATAGGAGCCACCGGAGTGCGGCGTGGTCAGTCCTTAGAAGAAATGTTCTTCCGTATAAGTAATGATGGAAATGCTCCACCGACTTCACCATCGCTAATAATTCCTTGCGAGTGGTACAATAATTTCTCTCTGCCTTTCCCAAGGATTTCGAGAAGTATGCAATGACTCTCTCTTCTCCTTTCTGCTCTTGCGAAAGAACCGCTCCAATGGCAAAATTGGACGCATCTGTATCCAGGACAAATTTACGATGGTTCAGCGAATACGCTAATACTGGAGTGCTAGTAAGATGTTTCTTCAGCTTTTCGAACGCCAGGTCACATTCCCTCATCCAATCAAAGGGCTGTCTCTCTTCGGTAAGACGATGCAGAGGTTTTGCAAGAGAGGAGAAATTCTTCACAAACCTCCTGTAATAGGTGGCAAGACCCAGAAAACTTCGCAGTTCCTTAACGTTGTTCGGAGCCGGCCATTCAGCAATGGCCTTTATCTTCTGCGGATCGGTCCTGATTCCTGATCCGGTAACAACGTGTCCCAAGTCTTCACTTCCCGGCAAAACAGGGTGCACTTCTTCGGACTCATCAGTAGCTTTGCCTCCCGTAGACAGCTAAACACCCAACGAAGCCGATCCAACTCCTCTTCGAAACTTCCTGCGTAAATAATTATATCGTCGAGGTACACCAAACAAATTTTCCAGACCAGTTCTGCAAGGACATTTTCCATTAGGCGTTCGAAGGTTACTGGTGCATTGCATAATCCAAACGGCATGACTCTAAACTCCCACAGCCCGGTCCCGACTAAAAAGGCAGTCTTTTTGCGATCCTCTTCATCCATAGATATCTGCCAATAGCCGCTTTGTAAATCCAACGTTCAAAACCATAAGGCACCAGCCAGTGCGTCCAAAGTGTCCTGAATACGGGGAAGAGGATAAGAATCTTTCTTCGTAATGTCGTTGAGCAGTCGATAATCTACGCAGAATCGTGTTGAACCGAGTCAGTTTTCTTAACAAGTAACCCGGTGCTCGCTACAATACTAACAATAAGGCTGACAGCATCAGAGCATTTAAAGCTCAGAACTCAGGCAATTCTCAAGAGAAATAGTTGATGAACTATTTTGAAAACTGTTTTGAAAAGGTCTCATCGTCAGCTTTAACACTGCATGATCAAAAATGGCGTGTTCCATTAAAAAAAAGTAAGTTGACCTGAATATAACCTTGACCGTTCCTCTGAAGGTCAAACGGATACGACCGTTCAATAGAATTTTTAAAACCCTAAAACATTGCTTTAAAACATTTTTTTCAAACATGTTCTATTTTCGAAATATTTGACCGTATCTATACTTTTGGCGCACCCTGTATACAGGGTGGGGCAATAACTATTAGCACCTCAGATATCTCGGAAACTATAAGTTTTACAGAAATATTTGCTGAAATAAAATTGCACAGTACGAAGGGGGCCATCCAAATAGTTTTTTTGCAGGTGGAGGTACTTCGGACATTTGAAGGTCACCTCCATTTTTTAAATGGATCGGTATGTTTTTGCTTCCGTATCATGATACAGGATCTTGAAACGAGTTCAACGACCTATTACATCAGGTCATTGAAGGTCATAGAGAGTACAGAAAGGCGATTCATTTACTACCAAAACCGTAAGTATTATCACCTTTCTCTACTTTCTATGACCTTCAATGACCTTATGTAATAGGTCGTTGAACTCGTTTTAAGATCCTCTATCATGATACGGAAGCAAAAACATACCGATTCATTTAAAAAAATGGAGGTGACCTTCAAATGTCCCAAGTACCTCCACCTGCAAAAACTATTATCGCCACCGGATGGCCCCCTTGGTACTGTGCAATTGTATTTCAGCAAATATTTCTGTGAAACTTATAGTTTCCGAGATATCTGAGGTCCTAATAGTTATTGCCCCACCCTGCATACAGGGTGTCCCAGGGTTTGAGGATCAAACGTTGTCAGTATATTCTATGGCACTAAATAAGAAAAAAAATGTTATGTAAACATAAGTCACATAGAGCTTTATTAAAAAGTTATAACAAAATTACGGAATTCAAGTAATATAGGAATAGTAACCGACTTGCTGTTAGTGCGAGCATTTGCAAATGACAATTACTTTCAATCTTAGGTGACCTCAGATAGTAAACACAGCTTACATAAGTACAATCAGTCCAAATGATTCGCAAGGGTTATTAGAAAATCACTAGACGGAAAAATGCCTATTTCTACTATTTTATATAAAAAATATATAAAAAGTATATATGTACATATACTACACACATATATACGTATGTACATATAGGGTGTTTGGGATAGTATAGTAAAGCGTTAGAAGGGTGATAGATCACGTAAAAACAAACAAAAAACTTCTATATGACTTGGGTCCAAAACTCAACCATTTTTGAAAAAAACTGTCATAAACATTTAAGCTATAAACTGCTATAATTCAAAATAGGAACGTTTTTCGTAAGCAATTTCTTCGCTAAAAGAAAGATTACGATCTTGTTAATCCAATAAGTACAGTAACTGTGATATTGTTACCTCGTATCGCAAAAAAATAGTATTTTTCGAACCCCCTAAATTACCCTTTAAAATCGCGATAATTTAAGGTGTATAAGTATAAGTACCACAACTATAACAACTATATGTACCACACCATGACTTTGAAACTACTTGGTCATGTTATTAAACCTATCTAAAGCCATTTTTTTGTCAATGACATAATTTAAAAAAATTCTTACTGTATATCGCCTTGATATGATTCATATTACATAACAAATGTGTTTTGTATCATCGCAATTCGAAAATATATTTAGGTGCACATATTTAAACGGATCACCCTGTATAATAATTTAAAAAATTGTATGTGTTCCTCATATTATATGAATTTTTAGTCTCTGTACATGTGACATATAGGGTCTATTACATCACATTATTGCACGTATTTGAAAGGAGTGATTCTTGAGGTGATTTGAAACAACTTTTTCCTTAACGAAAATGTTAGGTAGGGCTTCGTTAAGGAGTTATTAACAAAAAAACACCGACCAATCAAAAAGTTAAGACAGTAAACTGTATATATGATATACAAATTTCGGCGCGGGCTACAACTATGCGTAGCATTGGTCCGCCATCGCCCGCGCTAAGATCGCGTTGGTGTTTTTCGTTAATAACTCGTTAACAAAGCCCCACCTAACATTTTCGTTAAGGAAAAAGTTGTTTAAAATCACCTCAGGAATTATCCTTTTCATGGACATGCAACATTTTTGTTACACCCTTTATATACATCATCCTGCATACATTTATCCTGCATATACTTTACATATATCTTGCATATACTCTACATATTCACTGGATATTGTTACTGCATAAACTTCCGCAGTCTATTCATAATCATTGTATCAATAGGTTATATCAATATTTTACATTTTGTAAGTCCAATTGTAAGAAAAATAATTTTAGTCGTCTTTATCGCTAGTGATGTCCCTTATCGTATTAGTTGTAGAATGAAGGTCATCGTGATTAAGTTTGTGTTAATAGTTTGGGTAGTCGAAGCTGTTCCAAAACTTAGAAAACTTTATGTAACACAATTATGTAAAATAAATATGAATCGAAGTACTATTATATTTTCGTTGGTTTCTTATTATAGTGAATACGTTTATAATTTTTTTGCATGATAGCAGGGCTTGCTACTGTGCATTCCGAATGCAAGAACAGTTTGAGTTCAACTATTGAAAGCACGAATGTACGCATCGGGATGAACCACGAAACATTAGTTTTTATCACTCTATCATTAGCAGGTCAATTTAAATATTTTTTATTAAGTATAACAGTTTAAAAATCGTTAAAATGATTACAGTAAATTTTTAGCCAACTCTTTTCTTAAGGAATTTTTAAGGTCACCTTGAATTTTTTATGAATAACCATATTTTGATACTATCGTTTAGTTGATATTAAGACGAATTTGGTAAGGATCATAACAAATTTTTTTCATCTGGACCGAGAAAACATTAAAAAAATATCTTCATTGAAAGAATTTTGTATTATGATGAATATTGTATGCTATACCGTTGTACTAGGGGTGGGCAGGTACCCGAAAATTTCGGGAACACGAACCTCGGTTCGGCTTTTGATGGGGTCGGGACCCAAATGTTTATGATACCGGGGTACTTGAAGTCAAAGTCGGGTCGGGTGGTTACTCAATCCGATTTTATACGTCTATTTATACCTGATTTTTTGTCACCGACAATAACATCACTATTGTAAATACAATTCAATACAATAAAGAATGAAGAAAGAGTAGCATCTGATTAAAGAATCATCCAACCCGCGTCCTAATATTCAGGTTTCCGATCCGACCCGAGCACTACTCGACCCGATTTCGACTTCGGATACCCGAAATTTCCGGGTACCTGAGTATCACCAATTTTCTGGTCCCGACCCGAACTCGCGGAAAATACTCGAACCCGACCCGAACCCGAAATGTCGGGTACCCACCCACCTCTACGTTGTACACGTTCCGAAATTGTTGATAGATTGAAATTATAGATCTGATCTCTCGCTTACTGTTTGTAAACATTTTGTTCTGCAGAGTGTTCGACGACAGGTGGAATTAAATTTAAGGGACGATTCTAGGCGCTGAAGTAAAACGAAAATCAAGAATAAAGAAATGGCGACCGTGGCTTTGTTTTGTAGTTTTTAACATTTAACAATTCGGATAAAAACCACCTGAAACCATCATTCTCCGCACACGTTGAACGTCACGTGACGGTAACTGTATACGCGTTTGCTGACGCGATGTTTAACGTGTTCTAGATTCTAGACAACGGTGATGTGAGAATTGCCGGGTTTCAGGCCGTTGTTATGCGCATTTTTAAATTTTAATAACTGTATGTCACTTTTCTATTCATCTTGCTCCAAATTTAAATCAAAACAAAATCATCTCATTCTCCTTCGAAACAACTCTAAAATATTTGCAACCATAAATCAAACCATGATTTTCAAATATCAATCAAACACCAAAGAACAAATAACTCTGGGAAAGGCTACCGAAGCGCCATTCTTTCTACACTTGCGCGGCAACTGTATGCATCGATACGTGGTTGCATAAGCGTACATGCTCGAAAACTGGTCGGCTGAAACAATAAATACGCGCATGATCAAACACGTCCCACGTAATAATTGCCGTGTCTGCCGAGCCTGTCCAATCGAAGTCGAGCGGCTCTTTCTGACTGCCTGGTCCTTGTTCCTCTCAAAGGCGCAGTGGTTATCAGCATTCAGATCTGTCGGAAGCATTTAGCGACTGTCCGGTCAAATTACTTACATAGCCGAACGGTGCAAGTGTTTCAAGAAGGGGGAAGGAGTGTACGTAATATAGCGCGATCGTAAGTTGTCGACGTTTGTAATTAGCTGGACCACCTCCAATTAGACGAATCCTCATTATTGGCTAAACCGATTACAACCACTTTGACGCGCGAAAGACTTGCAGATATGATCGACTTACATTAGCCAATGATGATGATTCGTGTAACCAAGAGTAGTTTACCTAATTTGATTCGTCAGGGATTCACAATCTCGGTACAATGTCTACCTGCCTCGACTTTACGTACACGGACATTTTGCAATTCTGCCAAATACATGTTGGATGTCGTGAACCTTGGACTGGACGTTTAGCGGTAAAACAGCAACACGCACACGGATGGTCAAAGAGAAAAAGCAAGAAGAAAAAGATGATACCGCTGATGCAACGTTAAGATTGTGGTCTGGGATCTTTAAATTATAACTCGTAGCGCGCGAACTGCTCGTTACTGTAACACTTTAATTAAAGTGCATGCAGGATGCCCCAAGAGGTATTCAATAAACATAGCTCACACATTCAACACATCATTTTGAATAAAAATGTCATACCTATATACTGTAAGACCAGTACATTTCGTTCGTTCTAATTCCAATTTATAATAACTAACATGCTGCACATTATACATACACACAGTAAGTCACAAAACATTTACTTTAATATATCTCCGCCATTTTTAATAACAGGAAAAAATGTTAAAAGAAAAAAGTGTATTTTACACGGACACTTAGGGTAAATGTACCAGTGGTTAATACTATAAGATTCATTTTGCATTGTAATCATTGTCACAGGTTTTCTTTCTAAGCCAGCAATTGTGCAGACAGGTCATTTGATTTGCCAGCAGCTTCTAAAGATGCGTCAGCGTTTGCAAGCTATTCCGAAACAGTACAACAGTTGAATTTCATAGAAATCATCTGTTCGCATTTTCGCGTACCCGTTCGCACATGGCTATTCAATAGTTCGGGTAGTGTAGTGTTTATAGAATGTTTACAAACTGCTTGCAAACATTGTAGGCGAACAGTGCTCGCGAACTGTTGACTGGTGTAAACGCACCTTAAAAGAATTGAGCTTAAGGATGTTGATAAAAAATCCTATAATAATGTTTTATTTTTAAAAAATTAAAAATTGCAAATTGCTCCAGTAATTAACATGTGAAATCTGTTTAAAAAACACGTGTAGTTAACAGGTTCATAAATCAGTACTTACGAGAAAGGATACCAAGAGGAAACGCGCTTTTGTTGTGTGCGGGTACCCGAAAATACGGGTATCCGAGCCTCGAGTCATGTCGGGATCCTGAAACTTTGTCAACACATAAATATATTCGGGTACCCGTCATTTCGGGACCCGATTTTCAATTCGGGACCAGTTTTTCGATTCGGGACATGATTTTTAATGCAGGACTCGGCACTTAATTCAGTACATAACTTTCCAGTTTGGTTTTTTACTTAAACTTTTATATTATAATTTTGCTTTGTCTACTATTATACATATACTGAATAAAGCGTTGAGTCCCGAATTAAAAATCGGGTTTCGAATCGAAAATCAAGTCCCGAAATGACGGGTAACCGAGTATCTTTATGTGTTGATAACCTTTCGGGATCCCGACCCGACCCGAACCCGTAATTTCGGGAACCCGTACACCCCTACAAATTATACAATTTAAGGAGCTGATTAAGAAAAACCTTCCTTTTGGGCGCAACTGGTCTTTCATTTCCGAGATATGTATGGGGCGCCACACCAAATCGGACGGTTTGAATAATTTTAATTTTTGATTTCCCCAATTTTTTGACATTTTTTTGTACCCTATGAAAAAACCTTCTAGGTAAATGTTCAGATTTTTTTGATAATCCGTTCAAAAGATTTCAATTTTTGAAAAAATCGCGCTTTTTTTGGTGTTTTGCTTATAACTTCTTGAATAATGCACCAAATTAGACCATTTTTTTTAAACCTTTGCTTTTTAATGTACTTTTTAGAAAAAAATACAAAAACATTATTCAAAATGTTTTTATCCTTGATTTTTGAGTTTGAAATCTTAAATCATTTTTTTGAAAGTGAGTGTATGCTTTGATTTTTTTGAAAATTTTTTACTTTAAACTTCTGTCCATTCAACAATTTTTAAGCTTGGCCTGATCGTGGGCAATTCATAATTACTACTTTTTTTTTCAATTTTTGAAAATTAAAAACTTTTTTTTCTCTATTAATCAAAACTAAAATTAATATTTGTTACTAAGTATTTTTTTTTAGTTATTTTGAATTAATTTTTAAACTTTTTCATCAATGACAGGCATTTAAGGTAAATAAAAAGTCTTTTAATTTATTCAAATATTATAATAATAGAGGTTTTTATTTATTTGCGTGTTTTTTTGAAAATTTTACATACTCGACTATCATTTGAAAGAGAATACTCTTTTACAAGTATGTTTCCGCCGCCAGTTGGAATGATTGAGTGCAATTTTTTTGTCCCCGTGATTGATTTAGCAGTAGTGTATCGCAAATTTAATTTTTCTTTTGCATCCAAATAATGTTGTTTGAAGTTATAAAAAAATAATTTTATGAGGGTACTATTTTTTTAATAAAACCAAAGAATACTTAATAACAAAAAATGATTTTAATTTTGATTAATAGAGAAAAAAAGGTTTTTAATTTTCAAAAATTGAAAAAAAATATTAATTATGAATTGCCCACAATCAGGTCAAGCTTAAAAATTGTTGAATGGACAGAAGTTTAAGGTAAAAAATTTTCAAAAAAATCAAAGCATACACTCACTTTCAAAAAAATTATTTAAGATTTCAAACTCAAAAATCAAGGATAAAAACATTTTGAATAATGTTTTTGTATTTTTTTTCTAAAAAGTACATTAAAAAACAAAGATTTTGAAAAAAATGGTCTACTTTGGTCCATTTTTCAAGAAGTTATAAGCAAAACACCAAAAAAGCGCGATTTTTTTCAAAAATTGAAGTCTTTTGAACGGATTATCAAAAAAATCTGAAAATTTACTTAGAAGGTTTTTTCATAGGGTACAAAAAAATGTCAAAAAATTGGGGAAATCAAAAATTAAAATTTTTCAAACCGTCCGATTTGGCGTGGAACGCCCCGTATACAGGGTGTAACAAAAATGTTGCAGTTCCTTAAAAGGAGTGATTCCTGAACTGATTTTAAACAACGTTTTCCTTAGCGAAAATGTTAGGTGGGGCTTTGTTAACGAGTTATTAACGAAAAACACCGACCAATCAGGGAGCAAGTACAGTGGATGGAATATCAGCGCGGACTCCAGCTGTGAGTAGTATTGGCTCGTCATCGTCCGCGTCTTCATTAATCCATTGTACACGCTCCCCGATTGGTCAGTGTTTTTCATTAATAACTCGTTAACAAAGCCCCACCTAACATTTTCGCTAAGGAAAAAGTTGTTCAAAATCACCTCAGGAATCACCCCTTTCAAGGAACTGCAACATTTTTGTTACACCCTGTATATGTATATAGTTCTTAATATATGCTTTATCATAATAGAACGTATATGCTATTTCTTATTCAGAACAAACTACTAAACATTGAGGGTATGAATAAATGATTCACTATCAGCTCATCAATTTTTTCGTTTACTATTAATGCAAAAGAATTCATTCAAAAAAGTATTTGACAGAATCTTGCAAGATATTCTTTAATTTTTCTAACGAATTGTAAATTCGAACTTGGTACAAAGATTGATCACTATTCCTTTTTGTTTTAGTTCCTGCGCCTGTAGTTTACTTATTTATTACTACGTCTATACGGGGATAGTTTATTGAAAAGTTCGTGGAGCACCCTGTATAATACAGCAATTGCGTCTGATCCAAGCGTTTCTTTGCTGTTCACCCCAGCATCCTCACCCGTTCGCTGCCTCATACCATACAGGGTTTAATTAATTTCAAAGGTCGCCTCCGTAATATTTAACGTGTAATGATAGTAAGCAGCTCCGTAATTGTTAATTTCCGGAATGTCTGGGAGAATGCTTCAAGCTTCCTGGATAAGATTTCTATTTTCTCTCTCTTTCTCTCGCTGGGCGGCTATCCAGGTAAGTATAATGTCCGATCTGACAGATAAAACTCAGGTGAGAAATAAGTAAGTTCCTCGCTCGCTTGCAGATTTGATTTGGATAACGGCTGGATTTATGTACGCAGCTTCAGAGACTGTCGTTCGCGATGATTTTTATTATAACCGAATGTAAAATGCTTTACGCGAGCCGATCGCGCCTGCGATATACACACTTGCAACCTTATGCAGCCTCGATCAAGGATCGTTAATGGCATATCGGTCTGTTTAATGTGTCCAGAAATGCCCGTCATCATTAATCACTGACTATAGATGCTTTTTATTAATTCAAAAGAGAAATTGTGTAAAATTTATTAACATACGTGATGTATTCTGACGAAAAAGGGTCAAGGCACGAAACAATAGATTTTGACTCCTTTATGTTTCGTCAAAGATGCAAGTTTTTTCTTTATAGTGAAACCAATGCCAATGTTTTTAAATACTTACTATTTTTATTAAGAACAATAAAATGTACCTATATGAATAATAAAAGTACACTGTTATACTTTACTTACTTTATTAAAAAGATTCCAAAAAAGCGCTTTTAAGAAAGACCCTTTACACTAGAATACCCCCCCCCCCCCCCCCTAAGTAATGCGATATTTGTAAGTAGACGCACAACATAAACCTAATGTTCATGAAGTAATGTTAAAAAAACCTCTGTTTTCCGTCGTACACCAAAAGTCAAGCTAGAGTTCTTATGTTAAATTCCCTGTTACTCCGAAAGCTGAAATGCAAAATTACCCAGTGCAAAGAATGGCTAAGAATTATCATGAAGGTCCCAGACAAGGTGTGGATTAAATTCTTCTAAGAGGCTAGCGATAGAAACTTGTTAACGTTAGCTGACAAAAAGACAGAACCGCTCGATCGACCCTCAAACCTCACGTATTCCCGCATAAGAAACGGAATGGTTTTATTAATATTACTGTTGTCTACGATTTCAGTTGCCCACGTTGTCTCTTTGACCGTGTTGCAACAAAAGACCTGCGAGTCTGGCAGGAACGCGGCAAGGGTTACGTTGAAGGAACCTGATTAGAATTCAGCTAGTGGTGGGGGGAGGGGGGGGCTGCTACTTGCTTGAATCTCGTTAATAAGCCAGTCAAGGATATTCACCCTCGTGCAAAGGAGCTGCTACCTCCGTGTGGATCTCGTTTTCACCATGGCGTCCGGCACGGCACCTTAGTTCATACGGATGCTCATTTGCTATGTGCTGACTGTCCTATCCGACCGTTTAAATCACCCTATATGTCTACTTGCTTCTTGGCAGCCTCGTCTGGAAGGAGAAGGGTGCAAGGATCCGTGATTGATTCAAGAAATGGCTCAGACACCGAGCATGCTTAATGCGATTTCTAGCCGTACCCTCCGTTCTACCTAAATCGATCTTCATTCTGCACGGATTACGCTGTTTTCGCGTCAACCGAAACGTTTCTAATTCTATTCGAATTTGCCGCTTACGTTCATTTAGAATGTTTGTCAATCCAACTAGGGTGCAATGCTAAGTAGTAGAAGAAGAGCAAAAGAAGATTATGGTATCTTATGTAAAAAGAAGCCCAATGTATGGTAAACATTTTTCTCCTCGTACACAACGTTGTTTCCTGAACTGTTAGATTTTCATTGAATACCCCCAATAATTGAATAGGTAAAGCTTAATTAACATTTTACTAGTCCTAGATGTTTATGTATGTTGTTTCACCAATTTTTGTCACACCCATCTTTTAGAAGATACTGAGACGAATTAGGCAAGCATCATAACAATGAGTGTAAAAAATTGTAGGTTTACCTATAAAAAATTGAAGATGACCTTGATAACTCTGGGGAAAAAGGGTTGACAAAAATTTGGTAAAACTTAAAACTCTCCTTGAACCATATGTTATTGTAGCTAAAAAAACCTTCCGATCAAATCGCTAACAACAGAATAACCTATCCGATGACGCTTCGTGGTCTACCCTGTATAGAAACATGGGAGAAGATAAAAACACATCTAGTTATTTCTATTCCAGGAGATGGGCAAAGTTTTTATCTAAATAAAATCGAATAAAAGATAATTTATATTTATCCGTTATTCGAGGCTTCGAATCACTGGATTTATCTTTATTCTAAACCCCACGGATAAATCAATTTATTCGAAACAAATTTATTCGACAGCAAAAGATAATTTTTTTATTCGACGGCGAAAGATAATTTTTTTATTCTAAGAGCCAACAAAGGTCATCTTTATTCGACTTTTATTCGAATAAAAGGCTTCGAATAAAAATCGAATAACTTCGGGGAGCTGGGGCAGTTCGGCGATGGCTTTTGATGTAGTTCTATCCTCGCTTGTAGAATTATACATTGTTACCCGTTGCCCGCCTCAGATTATACAGGGTAGTCCTCGCCATTTGTACTTTGCATACATTGAATAACTTCTAAAGTATGCATTATATGTCAAAATTTTTTATACAATAAATAGTTGCATGATTTGGAGGGGTACATTATGCAGTGTTTTTGCAGGTGGCAGCGTGTTGGTTATACAACGCATACTTTAAAAGTAATTCAAGGTGTACAAAGTGCAAATTGTGAGGACTACGCTGTATAATTTGAGGCGAGTAACGGGCAACAATGTACAGACGGCTAAAAAATATGTGACGCTCTAATACTGACGCAGCCCTGCGCGCGGACAATTTCACCCTAGAAAAAGAAAACACGCGCACGGGTGCGTCAGTATTAGAGCGTCATATATTTTTTGGCCGATTGTATGGTTCTTGAGGCGAGGCTCGAACTACATCAAAACTAACTGGTGCAGGTCCAATCTTATGAACCTGAACTCATCTAAATGTAAAGTTATGCAATTCCATAGAAAGCATAAACCTTTTCAGTATCAATATACCATTGAGAATGTTGAACTGTGTAATATCACCTCTGTACGAGATCTTGGAATAACATATACTGCAAATCTATCCTTCACTGAACACGTTGAGCGAATTATCCTAACGGCGTCTAGAGCTCTCGGTCTTCTCATGAGGACTGCTTCTAATTTTAAAAGAGTTACCACCTTCAAAATCCTTTACTCTGCCCTAGTTCGTCCTTACCTTGAATATTGTTCACCCATTTGGAATCCCTATAATAAAAATCATATATATTCCATCGAAAAAATTCAGCACAAGTTTTTGCGCTTTGTATTCTACAAAATACATGAGCCTATACCAAAAACCTGCCATAATTATGATGCTTATCTTAATCTCCTCAAACTTCCTACCCTTGCTCAACGTAGGCTTAGATTTGACTTATCACTAATTTTTAAGACTTTAAATCATTATATTGACTGTCCCGATCTTTTACGTCTAATACAGTTTAATGCTCCGCTTAGAACTCTTAGAAACTACCCGTTATTCCATGAATCTTATTGTAGATCCAACATCTCTGCCAACGAATGTATCAGACGTTGCTGTAGACAAGCTAATATGTTTGCACATCAACTTGACTTCTTTGATTGTTCGACTAAATCTTTTTCTAATCAATGTAAATGCGTCGCTAACAGCGAATCTTAATGTTATTTTTTATTTTAAGTATATCAAAGGGGGCCACCCCGTTAATAAATAAATAAATAAATAAATAAATAAAAAGCCATCGCTGAACTGCCCCAGCTACCCCGAAGTTATTCGATATTTATTCGATATTTATTCGAAGCCTTATTCGAATAAAAATCTTTCACCTTCGAATAAATTTTAGATTCGAATAAGAAAATTATCTTTCACCGTCGAATAAATTCGCTTCGAATAAAAAAATTATCTTTCACCGTCGAATAAATTTGCTTCGAATAAAAAAAATTATGTTTCGTCGTCGAATAAATTCGCTTCGAATAAATTGATTTATCCATGGTGCTTCGAATAAAGATAAATCCAGTTATTCGAAGGTTCGAATAACGGATAAAGATCTTTTAGAGATCTTTTAGAGATAGAAAGAAATTATCTTTTACTGGAACCGTTATTTAAATAATTTTTTATCTAGATAATGCACAACTCTGCTATTCCATTTTGGGCACATTCGATCGTTGAGATCGCGGCACCACGATCCATGATGAAAGACAGTAACGAAATCGGTATAATAACGGTGCTCCAACCAATCGCAAACGATCTAATTAACCAGTTCTCGATAATAGTACATAGCAAGATATACACCGACGAAGTATATGCGTGGTTGAGCCAGTCGGATCTAGCACGAGTTACAATAAATAACAACTTCGAGGGCTCCGATTAATTGCCCGACGAAGTGGCAGTACACGATCTCGCGCTGACTCGTTGCAACAGAGCTCCACTCGACGAAGCAGAGTGCTAATGACAAAGCGAGCCGCAATCTTAAACCGCGCCGAGAGTATACGTCTCGTAACGAAAACGACTGATTATTAATTTGACGATTATCAACCGATCGGCAAACGTACCACGAATCCCACGAGGTGTTAGGCAGTCGACGATCTCGCTGATCGCGCATACGATAATTTTCTGACTTGAGATACATTTCCGCCGTGACGAAGGAACGCCCACAAAATCTACGATTAACGATCTCTCGACGTATACAGTTCCAAACGGTACTGTTAACGTTTGAAATCGTATCTCATGCCATCCACAAAGCCGACCCGATAACATGACTGCTAGAATAGGATTTTTCAGAGCGTTCTCATCGTGTAGTACGCGGTACTACACCCATACCCATACCCACACCCATACATGAAGATACGTAGAATAAAATACGTAAATTATAAATTCCGTACTCTTTTGGAACGACAAGCTTCGATTCTCGTAAATTTCAGCGAAACGTGGACCCGTTTCAGAAAAGTTGTCGAATCGTTCTGTGTGTAAATCGTTCAATCGGGGACAGCTTCATGAATAACAGTACGGCGTGTAACAAGACAGACACGTGGCTGATCAGTCAGTTATTACTTGCAGTGGATAATGTAATAAATACGTATAGCCAACAGTCAATTCGGTGACATTATAATTACGCGCCATTTCGATGATATATTGTGGATACAGACGACAACGAGCCGTTCGCGAAATTGCATCAACATTGATTTACATCTGTCCAGATACATAAGATCTACCGCTTTCGTTCGTGCCTTCGAAATTGCAGTGCATCGAGGTTAAATCGGTAGATTACATTACCATGCTCACTAATACTAGAGGGGAGATGAAAATACTAGAGCAACGTATACCGATTTACTGTGTCCTTTCGCTGGTAGGCAGATCGGACTTCAATGCTGGAGAGATCATCAAGATTTCACAGATGTACTATGTACTGTGACGTGCTCGCCGTACATGTAAAACACGATTTAGGAATGAGATTGAAATGCATTTGCGATTGTAACACGGAACGACACATCACGTTTCTAAAAAAACTTGAAAACTAGAACTGCAGACGAATAACACAGACTGTGAATATGAGACTTTAAACAATACAGAAATGGAGAAAAAATTTTTTTTTATATTTATATTTTCATTGTTCCATTCAACAACAACTCGAAGTAATAGTATAATGTTTATTATAAATAAATTGCGCCACCGCGATAGCTTCAATATGAAAGTCTAAAAAAGATGATATTTGACTTTCTGGAAGAATGGAAGTAAATTCGTAGAATTTCTTCTAGAAACAAAAGAATAGTGGAACGCAATATCGTTTATACACAAAAGAAGCACGAATACAGTCACGGCCCTCTCTAGTACGGTCAGTTCAAATGATTCGTGACGGTTACTAGAAAATCACCAGGCGGACAAATGCCCATTCTCACTATTATACAGGGTGGTCCAGACAACTTGTGCACCTCCATAACTTCCAAAATATGCGTTGCACGTAAAACTTTTGTATACAAAAGTAGCATGGTTTAAAGGGGTACATTATGTAGTGCATTTATTTTTTTCATAGGTGGAGGCGTTTCAGAGATTTGAAGGTCAACTTTGTTTTTTTAAAAAGAATACTATATTTAACTTCCCGATTTATAGGAAAGTTATTGTATTTGCCCCGAAAATGGAAATCGATTTTTTAGCAGATCTCCATGTTTCAAGGTCATTGGAGTAATTTCAGGCTATTTTGAACACATTGTTCGTCTGTGTGTGTGCGTATGTACGTATGTACGTGTGTGATCAAATTTTTCGTTAACGTTTTCTAAAAAACTAACAGTGAGATCAAAATGATTGATGATGCAATCGATGTGTATCAATGAAACTTAGAGCTGATGAGATTTTGTTCTAATTCGGTCCAGTAGTTTTTTAGTTTTTTTAAGAAAACCTAACAAAATAACGCAATCTAAATGGGAGAATATAAATTTATGAGCGAATAACTAAACGGAAATAATATATATACATATATTACTATTATTACATTTGTATGTGTATGTATAACACATGTATATATATACAGGGTGCTCCAAAAGTATGGAAACAGTCAAATATTTCCAAAATGGAACATTTGTGAGAAAAACTGTTTAGACCAATGTTTCATATATATATATCATATACATCTATACAGGGTGTTTGGGATAGTATAGGCAAGCTTTGGAGGGGTGATAGATCATGTAAAAACAAGCAAAAAACTTCTATATGACTTGGGTCCAAAACTCAACCATTTTTGAAAAAAACTGTCATAAACATTTAAGCTATAAACCGCTATAATTCAAAATAGGAACGTTTTTCGTAAGCAATTTCTTCGCTAAAATAAAGGTTACGATCTTGTTAATCCAATAAGTACAGTAACTGTGATATTGTTACCTCGTATTGCAAAAAAATAGTATTTTTCTAACCCCCTAAATTACCCTTTAAAATCGCGATAATTTAAGGGGTTAGAAAAATATTATTTTTTCGCGGTACAAGGTAACAATATCACAGTTACTGTACTTATTGGATTAACAAGATCGTAATCTTTATTTTAGCGAAGAAATTGCTTACGAAAAACGTTCGTATTTTAAATTATAGCGCTTTATAACTTAAATGTTTATGACAGTTTTTTTTAAAAATGGTTGAGTTTTGGACCCAAGTCATATAGAAGTTTTTTGTTTGTTTTTACGTGATCTATCACCCCTCCAAAGCTTGCCTATACTATCCCAAACACCCTGTATATATAGAGATAGATAGATGTTCGTTTACTGCGACGTCATATGGCAACAATGTTGATAAGTAGAAAACTTTTTCCCCGAATACGAATAATTTTCTAATTAATGACAATTAATAATGGTAATAATAAATTACAACTCGCAAATCGGGAAGTTCCTTGCGTGGCCCGTAAAGGGTCACTCACAAAATAAACATGAATAGCTATAGGCATCACTACTCGCGAGCGAGCGAGCAACAATAACCAGCTAGTTTTATATCATGTTACGAGCCGGGGCCGAGTGCAACGCTTGAGGCCGGCGAGTGTGTGTGTATATTTTCCACAGGAATACGGAGTCAGCTTGTTAATAAGGTACGCAGACGAACCTGACGCGAAGTCAAGGGGCTGCTAGGATTATTGACGGCGAGGACGAACCTGATGCGAAATCAGGGAGTCTCTAGGAAATGGAGTCAGATGCGGACGAACCTGATGCGAAATCAGGGAGCCGCAGGAAGGTGAAACTTCGTGGACGAACCCGATGCGAAATCGGGGAGCCACTAGGATTGAAAATCGCAGACGAACTCAACGCGAAGTTGAGGAGCTGCTAGGAAGTTGGTAAAAGCACAGGCGAACCTGACGCGAAGTCAGGGAGCTGTTAGGAGGTTGGAAAACGTACAAACCAACCTGATGCGAAATCAGGGAGCCACTAGGTTGGATAAGATTTGTCTTTGGAATGTTTGGTAATGCGGACGAACCTAATGCGAAATTAGGGAGCTGCAAGATTGTTAGTTTAGCCTCGTAACTTTGAAATAATAAAATTAGAAATATAACTCGAGCGGTAAAGTTATACTTCGTGTGGGTACGTTTGATTACTATTAAGGATTGTGGAGTTAGATCGTAGGTTCAAACTTATACTCAGAATTTAAAAGTTAACTCTAAATATATTGTAAATCAGTCTTTAAATACAAATGTGTCGTGTAATGTTTGTCAGGAATGTGTATAATAAGAATGTTTAGAATTTATCAAATAGTTGTTGGTGCTCGGTTTTCACGCACTGGCAATGCGGGGATAAAGTGAATTTAGAAAGAATTGCCAAATAGAAATTTATGCCAACTCGCGGATTCTATAAGGTTAGTTTAGTTTCGAAGGAAAACTTTAGCCCGATCTCCCAATATTCGACTCTAGAGAATGTGACGCGACGTTGTCTCTAAACGTGACGGTACGATTCTGAACCCATGAGATTCGTATCACGGAGTTCTTTTGGAATTAGTGGCAAACAGATGGAAGTCGGGTTACGCGACAATGCGTCTGCATTTTTGTTCGTTTTACCAGATTTATGGACAACCTGATACTCGTATTCAAGAAGTCGGAGTTTCCATTTCATAAGTCTGGAGGTAGGATCCTTGACAGAATGCAGCCAAACTAACGGTCGGTGGTCCGTTACAAGCATAAATTTGGTTCCATAGATGTACGATCGAAAGTGTTTGACAGTATAGACCATTGCCAGGCATTCCTTCTCTGTAGCCGAATAATTCTTTTCTGCCTTATTCAGATGCGTAGGCAATTGGAAGATGCGTAGGCAATTGGAAGGTCCCTTCCTATCTCTCCTTGACTAAGTACAGCTCCAACAGCGTATTCCGATGCATCCGTTGTTACGATGAAAGGTTTACTGAAGTCCGGATATTGCCATATAGGTTGTTGACAAAGTTCCTTACGCAGTTGCTTGAAACTTTGATCTTGTTCTTCTGTCCATTTGAATTTAATCTCTTTCCCCAATAAATTAAGTAAAGGTTTGGTTTTTGTGGTAAAGTCAGGTATGAATCTGCGGTAATATCCTACAAGTCCTAAGAATTGTTGGATATGCCTTTGTTTAGTGGGTGTTGGAAAATTCTTAACTGCTTTCAATTTCCTAGGGTCTGGCCGTACTCTTTCTGCAGAAATAATGTGTCCAAGATATGCAACTTCTTTCTGTAGAAATTCGCATTTACTGATTTGAAGGGTTAATCTGTGTTCTCGAAGTCGTTCTAATAACTTCTTCACCTTAATTTACTGTTCTCGAAGTGATGATGCGTATACAACTATGTCATCCAAATATACGAAAAGATCTGTTCCCTGAAGTCCAGTGAGTACTTGATCCATAAGACGTTGAAAAGTCGGCGGTGCGTTTTTTAGATCAAAAGGCATTCTGGAAAATTCGTAGTGTCTATATGGAGTAGAAAAAGCTGTTTTCTGTCTGTCCTTCGGATTCATTTCTATCTGATGAAAGCCACTAGCCAGATTAAAGATCGAAAAATATTTTGCTCCTCCTAAACGATCCAAAATTTCAGTAATTTGTGGTAATGGATATCTATCAGAGATTATTTTTTCGTTAAGAGCACGAAAATCTATTACCATATGCCAACGTTTGTTTCCTTGAGCGTCCGGTTTCTTCGGTACAATTCACAAAGGTGAATTATACGGGGATGTGGAAGGGGTGATTATACCCCCATCTAATAATGTGCTGATTTGATTTTGAATTTCCTCTTGATGTACAGGTGGATAACGGTACTGTCTAGTATTTATTGGGATTTCAGTAGTGTGAATCCAATGATAAAAGTTAGAAACTTTTCCTAGTTTATCTCCAGGAAGATAAAAACGATCAGGAAATTCTATACTAAATCCATAACGGAATCTAATTCTTCTTTGTTCAAGTGTTTTGAATTTAATGTTTGTAAAATTCCTTGAATCCTATCCTTAGGAGACAGAAATCTTGATAGCTGTTTCGCGTCGGTGTAATAATCTTCATCCGATGAATTAAAAATATCGCACGGTTCTAAAACTTGTGGTTCAATTTCAACATCGATGTCGTCGTCGCTGGTATTTGTAGCCATTACGTGACATTTTCCTTCCTGATTTAATACTGCTGCTCCTCCAATATACAGTTGCTTGTGTGTTTTAATTCGCGGTAAATATCCTTCTTTGATTTTTGGATTTGCTATTCTTATGGCTATTTGTTGCGATGTCCTTGCCTCAATACGATGCTTTGTTGGAAATTGAGGTTTCTAAGATTCAATAACCTCTTGGTAATTTGAAAAACGTAAAGGTCTAACAGGTTTGCTTTTTAAAACGAATATACCATGATAATATGAAATTTCGGCTTCTTCTTGCATTAGAAATGGACTTCCAATAAGACCATCTGCTTCTATTGCAAGATTTTGAACTACGTAGAAAAATGCAGGAATTTCGTGAATGTGTAAAATAGTAGTTCCTAAGGTTTTAATTGGTGTTGAGGTCAGACCAATTATTTCGATCTCTTCACGCGAAACGATTGCTGCCTTTTCCCCAAGTACATCACGTACTACTATATTTATTGAAGCTCCACTATCGATAAAAAATTCTCCCATGCCTGAATCTAATTCTGGGACTTCGACTTTAAGTCGCGGTGCAGGTGTTTGTTTGATGAGTTCCCTTTCTCGAAGCGAACCATCTTTTGGCGATCGTCTTTGTTTTCGCTCATCGTGTCGTCTGTACGGTGAGCGCGATCGAAGTTTAAAGACCCGTTTGATTCTACAGATGAATCTTGCGAATCTTGTCGATATTTTGAATTGTTTGACTGTCTCCTGCAAGATTGTCCATCATGACCCTTTATACCACAATTCCAACAATATAAATTTGTCTTGCAGTTTTTGTCAGGGTTTTTTAAAATAGAATAATGCTTATCGGAGTCGTCTATGTTAGGAGAATCGGAGCGGCTAGAAGGGGATCTGGAGTGGCTCCGGTGACGCAAGGTCCAAGCCGTAGTAGGTGATCGTCTCCCTCGGTGATCCTCTTCTGAGCCAGATGTTTCTGCATGTCGATTCTTTTGTCGGTCATATCTGTTTGAGGACTGCGCATACGATACTTTACGATCGTGATAACTTGACCCTTCGGTGTAGCGATCCCTTCTTGACCGCCTAGGTGGCGATTCGTTACGCGACATTAGCTGGCGCCTGTTTCTCAGTTTTCGGTCTATCTGCAGCACAGCGTCGTATGCCTCCTCGAGTGTTTCCATGTCTCGAGCGTGTGCAGACACTCTCCAGGAAATCCTATCCGGTAATCCATCGATGAACGCCTCCAAAACATCCTTTTCCATCTCTCTGATGAATTTTTCAGCGTTGTCTTGATATTTCTTCCTAATAGCTCCACGTGTGCAATAAACAAGATGACTAGTTCTATCCACGTATTGTCGTAAACCTTCCTCTTCGCGAATACGCAGATGGGCAATTTCCACTTGGAAACACGATAAATTCTTTCCCAGTGCAAATCTCTTTTTTGAATGACTTATTAATTCTTTTATAGTTTTGAATTTGTGTTCTATAGTGCACCTACGTGCAGGACCAGTAAGTTTAGTTAATATTATTGCTAGATACTCGGCTTCCGTACCCTCACGAATCAAAGTTAATCCGTCCTCGAGATTTTGTGCAAAACGAGTTAAAGATGGTTTTTCTCCGTCAAAGGTCGGAATTGAAGAAGTAACGTTTTGTATACATGTCCGTTTCGTCAGTAACGTCATAGAATTTGCAATTGACACAGTCAAATTCATGATGTCGTTGGAAGAAACGTTTGCGTCAGTATTATTCATTTTTTTTTTTTCTTTACTAATAACTAAAGCGACTTAACTAGCGAAAACTAGTATATTGTCAATAAATAAATTGAGAATATGTTGAACCCAAAATTAAACGACAATCCCAAAATAATCATCATCCCACCGCTGTCACTAGTTCTGTTACGAGCCGGGGCCGAATGCAACGCTTAAGGCCGGCGAGTGTGTGTGTATATTTTCCACAGGAATACGGAGTCAGCTTGTTAATAAGGTACGCAGACGAACCTGACGCGAAGTCAAGGGGCTGCTAGGATTATTGACGGCGAGGACGAACCTGATGCGAAATCAGGGAGTCTCTAGGAAATGGAGTCAGATGCGGACGAACCTGATGCGAAATCAGGGAGCCGCAGGAAGGTGAAACTTCGTGGACGAACCCGATGCGAAATCGGGGAGCCACTAGGATTGAAAATCGCAGACGAACTCAACGCGAAGTTGAGGAGCTGCTAGGAAGTTGGTAAAAGCACAGGCGAACCTGACGCGAAGTCAGGGAGTTGTTAGGAGGTTGGAAAACGTACAGACGAACCTGATGCGAAATCAGGGAGCTGTAGGATGTGGACGAACCTAATTCGAAATTAGGGAGCCGCAGGATGGGTGAGTTTTCGTGGACGAACCTGATGCAAAATTAGGGAGCCACTAGGTTGGATAAGATTTGTCTTTGGAATGTTTGATAATGCGGACGAACCTAATGCGAAATTAGGGAGCCGCAGGATTGTTAATTTAGCCTCGTAACTTTGAAATAATAAAATTAGAAATATAACTCGAGCGGTAAAGTTATGCTTCGTGTGGGTACGTTTGATTACTATTAAGGATTGTGGAGTTAGATCGTAGGTTCAAACTTATACTCAGAATTTAAAAGGTTAACTCTAAATATATTGTAAATCCGTCTTTAAATACAAATGTGTCCTGTAGTGTTTGTCACGAATGTGTATAATAAGAGTGTTTAGAATTTATCAAATAGTTGTTGGTGCTCGGTTTTCACGCACTGGCAATGCGGGGGTAGAGTGAATTTAGAAAGAATTGCCAAATATAAATTTTTACCGACTCGCGGATCCTATAAGGTTAGTTTAGATTCGAAGGGGAACTTTAGCCCGATCTCACAATATTCGACTCTAGAGAATGTGATGCGACGTTGTCTCTAAACGTGACGGTACGATTCTGAACCCCCGAGGGATGAAATCAACGGGTTTATATAGGCCAAAAATGAGTGGGGATGCCTCTAATTTTCCAAATAAGGAAAGTTCTACAAGGTTCGAAAGTTGCGTCAGCTTCTTCAAAATTTTGGTTAGGATGCAGCTGCATCCAGAGATGATAAGCGGTAAGGGGAGGTTAAGAGGGTTTTTCCTTGCCAGACTCGAGCTCGAAGAATCGTGGAAGCGAGAAAATAATCATGCATATGATGCATACGTAACAATCAAAATATGGAAGAATATCGATATTTATATAATAAACCTAATATTTATATAATAAACCTAATAGCTAACGAGTAATTTCACTTTATTTCTTGAAAATTTTCTTCACGTAATATCAAGTTATCCAACTTGACGTTCAAAAATCCGAAACGCCTCCACCTATAAAAAAAATAAATGCACTACATAATGCACCCCTTTAAACCATGCAACTTTTCTATACAAAATTTTTTCGTACAACGCATATTTTGGAAGTTATAGAGGTGCACAAGTTGTCTGGACTATCCTGTATATAAAAATATATATAAAAAGTATATATGTACATATAATACATACATATACATATTTATTTTATACAGGGTGTAAACAATATACGTTTAAATATTTTCAGGGGCGGTTGGGTAGCTCAAATGAAACACAAAATGTTCTATGACATAGTGTCCGATCTGCCTTCGTTTTGCAGTAATAATACCTTAAAGTTCATTACCCTATACGCTAAACTAATAGTCCGAAGATTCTGAAACTTTACAAGCACATTGGCAAGCAACAATAGAGTAAAAGAGTCTTAATGCATTTTGTTGTATCTCTTATAGTTTAACTGTTATAAAGTTTCAAAAATTAAAAATATTTAAACGTATATTGTTTACACCCTGTATATAATAATGGGAATTTTTGGGTATTTTTCCGCCTGGTGATTTTCTAGTAACCGTCACGAATCATTTGGACTGTGTGTATGTACAGGCCGTTATATAGAAAATTTGGCAACGCTGTCATCAGTCCTATCAATGTAAAATTATGACAGGTTGACGATCAGGAATCAGGACTGATGACTGACCAGATCCACGTGATCACGACTAATGGAGTATCTCTAAGCGCTGTTGCCATATCGTATATTACGACCTGTACTAGACAGGGCCGTGAAACAATACAGTAGATGAATTTCAGCGCGGACTCTAGCTCTGATTGGCCCAACATCGTCCGCGCCATCATTAATCCGCTGTACTCGCACTCCAATTGGTCGGTGTTTTTTGTTAATAACTCGTTGACAAAGCTCCACCTAACATTTTCGCTAAGGAAAAAGTTGCTTTAACTCACCTCAGAAATCGCCCCTTTCAAGGAATTGCAACATATTTGTATACCTAAATGCGAGCTTAAACTTATAATGTTTTGTACACACAGTGTTCTCTCTCTCGTTACAGGCACGTGAGTTAGCAACGCATTTTACATTGTAGAACACGTAAGGCATATGTTCGTGAAGGTAATGGAATAATGGAATCGATAGCATTTTGTACGTCGTCAATGATTACAGTGAAATTGAAAAGTGACTCGATGAAGCGACGAAAACAGCGAGCTTATAGCGAGAGAAGACTGTATTTCAGCTTGTACATATTTCCGAACGGTACAATGCTCGGTGCAATTAGTACAACACTGTACAATAGAGAAAAACAATTTTCTTAAAAAAGAGAATCTACCTTTAAAATTTTTGTATACAGGGTTTTTCATTTAACTTAAGACTGCCAAATATCTGAAAAAATATCCTCAATAAATCCTCTAAGAAATCCTCAATACTTTCGGAGCGGCTATTCACCTGTACTGAAAATAGCTCGCCCCTAGGAATATACATATATGTATATACAGGGTGCGCCAAAAGTATGGAAACGGTCAAATATTTCGAAAACGAAATATTTTTGAGAAAAATGTTTTGGAACAATGTTTTAGGGTTTAAGAATTCTATTGAACGGTCGTATCCGTTTGGCCTTCAAAGGAACGGTCAAGGTCACGTCAAGGTCAACATGATTTTTTTAAATGCAACACCCCTTTTTTAATCATGCAGTGTTGAAGCTGACGATGAGACCTTTTCAAAACACTAGCTGATGATCTATTTCTCTAGAGAATTGCCCAAGTGCTGAGCTTTAAATGCTTTGATGCTGTCAGCCTTATTGTTAGTATTATACACCTTGAAGAAGTTTCTTGATTGGACTTCGCACAATCATGGTCCTCGCGTATGGGCTTATGAAGGGCGATTTTAGCATTGATACGCATTGAGCATTTTGAGATTTAGCATTAATGTGCTTTAACTCGTTAAATGTTCGAATTGTCTTCTGCCTATTTCTTGACAATTCTTGGCAATTTTCAACAGAAATAGGTCACCAGCTAGTGTTTTGAAAAGGTCTCGCCGTCAGCTTTAATATTGTCTGATAAAAAATGGGGTATTCCATTTTGAAAAATCATGTTGACCTTGACGTGACCTTGATCGCTCCATTAAAAGTTTAACGGATACGACCATTCAATAGAATTTCTAAAGTCTTGGAACATTGCTCTAAAACAGTTTCTTCAAAAATGGTCCGTTTTCAAAATATTTGACCGTTTCCAGACTATTTGGTACAGTAGACTTTCTTCATTCTCAACGCTCAGAACTGAGGCAATTCTCGAGAGAAATATGTCATCAGCTAGTGTTTTGAAAAGGTATCATCGTCAGCTTTAACACTGCATGATCAGAAATGGCATGTTCCGTTTAAAAAAAAAAACATGTTGACCTTGATATGACCTTGACCGTTCCTCTGAAGGTCAAACGGATTCGACCGTTCAATAGAATTCTTAAAACCCTAAAACGTTGTTCTAAAACATTTTTCTCAAAAATATTCCGTTTTCGAAATATTTGACCGTTTCCATACTTTTGGCGCACCCTGTATATATATATATCTATTTATAAAATAAAAATAGTCATCAATTTTATTAGAATGATATTTAAAACATTCTTCCGAAGATCAAACTAACAACGTAAATAAATAATATAACCATCAATTAAACATAAGTTTCAAAATTCGAATTCCTGATCAACGAACTCAAGTCACACTCACATTCATAAAAGCATCACTAGAATTATTCACCACTAATTCCTTCGATATTGTTCGTTGCAGAAGAACGCTGACAGCTACAAGGAGGGTAACAATACAAATACTATTGAACGTGATGCTAAGAGAGTCTACCAGTCCAGTTTCGGGCGTCGCGGCGTGCAAAGGGATCAGCAAAAGCTAAGGGTGATTTGGGCCTTAGTGGTCCTGTGGTGGCTGCATATAAATCCTACTGGCCTGCTAAGTCCCAAGTGATCCTGAGCGTTCGCAACAATCCCGACCAGAGTGCATAAGTGTGCAGTTCCGACTGTGCGTCGCCATCCTGTGTCTGCCAACTGCCATTTTTGTGTTGTGTCGAACGAAGAATCGCCAGATCGTTAAACTAATTGCACGTGAATTCGCACCACGGATGGTTTTTACAGCCTGGTCAAAGACCAACATCTCGTGGTGAGTAATCTGGTAAACTTTCATCCGCCTATTTGTATGCATCAAAGATGAAAAAGAGTAAAAACATCTACAACCGTTACAAGACGATTTATCGGACTGAATTACAATTTCAACGCAGTTTTCGAGATCGTTTACTGAAAATCGACTCAAACCAGTAGTGTAATTACAAGCGAAGTGGGGGATGTACGTCGGCCTCATTCATCAAAGTGAAGCCATGAAAATCGATGAAATGTGGAACTGGAAAAAGATAATCGATTCAATCTACGTTAGATCTAATCAAGGTGGCCAATCGAGGGGACGCCTGGCATAGCAAACGCGTCGATGCGTGCTACGGAAGCTTGGAATCTTGAACGAACGCCAGAGGCGCGTCACGACGCCACGGACGCGTAAGTATGCACGTTAATGTTTGTTTTGTCCGTTTCGTCGGACATTTATCGGCATTCGAATAACATTAATAGTGCGCGAGTGCAATACGGTAGATTAATCTGGTTCGCCATCTGTTCGCAATAATTTGCCGATAACCTTGACAGCGACGTTCCCGGTAAATGGCACTGCGGTTCGAACGGGAAACCTTTGAAATTATTATCGTGGGGCTGTGTTAACGTTTATTAAACGGAAACTCTGGGCGGCACAGAACAGAGGAGCATCGAGATTAGCGGTATCCGAGTATTAAAGACTTCTTGACGCGTCGATGATCGTTTATCATCGGAGTACACGTCTCTCGAATAGGCAAGGACGTATGTAGCGGACCAGAGGCTCGGGTTCCCCGAGAATCGACTTTGCAACGCAGCACCTCCCTCGGGGCAGCAAAGGATCAACTGCCTCGAAGGATTCTAAAGTGCTCCAGTTACTCGGTAACCACCCGCTATGCGAGCGATGTTCGAGCATATGCTGCATCGTTCGAGCACGCTGCTCTCCGCGACCGGAAACCATTCTTGTTGCTGATGCGAACAACGGTATGCGGGAGACTTAGGTCGCGGTAACGACCGTGCAACAAGTATTCTGTTTTAACGGACATACAAATTTAATTCCCTTTCGTACCCTCGTCCCCCTTACAAAGATACCAGGCCACAACACCAAGTTTCACTGCTCGCCATGCAAAACCAGGCGATTCCCGGTGTTCGACAAATCGTTACCGAAAGCTGTTCAAACACAATGATCGTAAAGTACTGAACGCCTGTAGTAAAGATTGGAGACATTGCATTTAATTTACGATGGTGCTGGGTGGAACTTTATTTCAGATAACGAATGGAAATTTACTTGAAAGAAAATTGATCAAAGTACAAGATAGTTTAGATAATGCAAATGTGATTAAAATAGTTTGAATTATTGAACGAAGATATAGCACGTCATTAGATGTAACATGTTATAGGTAATTAGCTAAATTAGATAGTCACAAAAACAAAAACAATTTATGTGAAAGTACAGTTTTTTAAAATATTAACTATAGGAGGATATTTAAAAAATACCAAATTTTTACCCCTTTAGAGACTTAAAATACCGAAGTATTATTCTATAATTTCTGAGTAATTATAAACACCCAATTATTTATTGCAAATGTAACGGGAAAGTTTCCAAAAATAGAGATGAAGTCGTCGGTACTCCAAAAGATCCATCTTGGCTTTAAATAATCGTAATTTCGAAATCAATACGTAGAATGAAAAAATTCAAACACTATAGGGTCCGGCAACTGAAGTGTCCCATAAAAAAAAGGTTATCATTTTTAAATGAACAACATTTTTATTGAAAAATGGTTTTGAAATATTTGATTATATGAAAATATTATGCTTGGAACTCGACTACCTTTGTATAAAATTATTTTATTTAAATGTTCACAAAAGTTATTGTAAGCAATCCGTAAGTACTCTTGTGGTATTCAAATTGATGTTGCTGTTGCTTATCGACCACCACCATACCTCTTTTCGGTTGATCCTGTCTCCAAATACCTTTTTATGGTACGATACACGAATTTCCGATTCACATTTATGTTCATATGTTCATATTGAACAACACTGAACAACAAATCGAACTGACAGTTTACTATTCTGAGAGGTTATGATTGATTAACAAAAATCCAATATGGCGTCAAAAATAAACTACTTTAAGTTTGTGCTTTTTAGCAGTATGAAGTTGGGGACAGTTCAATTGCCGGACTCTGTATTTTGTAAAGGAAATTTAATACTTAAATACATAAAATTCAACACATAAAAACATGCCACTATGAACATTTCACGCCGCGCCGCGCCGGTCCGTGCTTCACTCCATGTAGCGATTGTATCGTATAGATTGCATTCCTTTTTTACCAACACTAATTGCATTGGAAAACTATCATCTCAACAAGAGGAGGATGAAAATATAATAAAAATTCCAGTGGCGGATCCACAAGTCTTTCTTGGGGGGGGAGGGGCGAAATGTATCGAAGTAAAAAAGTACATTTTTTAACCATCTTTTTAACCTTGACAAGCAATTAGAATAATTACGTGTTATACAGGGTGTAAATAATATACGTTTAAATATTTTCAGGGGTGGTTAGGGAGCTCAAATGCAACACAAAGTGTCTTATGACATAGTGTCCGATCTGTCTCTATTTTGCAGTAACAATGCTTTAAAGCTAGCGGTATGGTTTTCAGATGGATACTAACTCCGGCACATCGACGAGGCAAACACATGGAACCAAGTAGCCGTTTAGGCTTGTCTTCCTCTGTGTGCGTAGCCGATGCTCACTCCTACAAACATTCCCAATTTTTAAAGCTTTATAACAGTTAAACTAGATACAACAAAATGCATTAAGACTCTTTTACTCCATTGTTGCTTGCCAATGTGCTTGTAAAGTTTCAGAATCTTCGGACTATTAATTTAGCGTATAGGGTAATGAACTTTAAGGTATTATTACTGCAAAACGAAGGCAGATCGGACACTATGTCATACAACATTTTGTGTTCCATTTGAGCTCCCCAACCACCCCTAAAAATATTTAAACGTATATTGTTGACACCCTGTAGAATTGTGATTAAAGACTTTATTTTATAAGGAAAACAGGTATAACAGATATTACAATAATGAGATTACGATACTACAAAAATTTTATTTCTTTCTTAGTCTTCATTTACCTCTATATTGTAATATATATTTACTTCCGCCATAGTGGATTTAAATACGTAACAAGTTTTTCAGAATGTGAGGTAATATTTTTATATTTTATTACTCTTGGTGGGGAGGGCGATGGGGGCGATCTGGATCCGCCACTGAAAAATTCTTTATAATAAATGAATGAGATCTTGTTTTAGAACTATGCTACACTACATATAATAGCAAACATATTTTGTGGAGTATTTACATCATATTACTGTATGTTAATTTTTCACGTTATATGGCTATTAATTATAAATTTTTCAGCGATATGTTTTTATTTATCATATAATTATGAACTTCCATTTATAAAATAGTGTTTCAATTTTCTCATTCCGCGCATTCGTTTCGAAATTACGGACATTTGAAGGCAAAAAGCGTCATTTGGTCTTTTGGAGCACCGATAACTTCATTTGTATTTTCGATAACTTTCTCATCACATTTTCAATAAATGATTGCGTTTTTATTTATGCGTTTAATTCTGCAAGTGACATTTTTCTAGTATTTTAGGTATCTAAAAGGGTACAAAATCAGCATTTTTTTTAACATCCTCCTTTGTTATAGTTACCAACCTTGTGTAATACATATTTATGTAAAATTATTAATACTATATGTATGTGAATTTAATCTACATATTCTCTCTATCATTAAAAATGAACATAGAGGGTTAATACTAAACAAGGTACTTGAACTAAACGGAAGTTTTTACTTACAAGGGAACATCCCGAACCCGGAAATTCAAAAAATTATGCAACTTCGGGTATATGTAGAGCATGTGTAGGTATGTATTACGCAATTTTTTTTTGCTGCCCAAATTCACTCTGAGGGGTTGAAACTACCCTTCGAAAATTGAAAATATATGAAATACCTGAAGTCAAAGTCGGGTCGGGTGGTTCCTCAATCTGATTTTATACGTCTATTACACCTGAGTTTTTGTCACCGGCAATAACAGCAGTATTGTAAATACAATTAAATTCAATAAAAATAGACGAAAGAGTAAAGGGTAAATCTGATTAAATAATTATCCAACTCGCGTCATAATATTCAGGTTCTCGGTCCAACCCGAGCATTACCCGACCCGATTTCGACTTCGGGTACCCGAGTATCACCCATTTTCGGGTCCCGACCTGAATGCGCGGATAATACCCGACCCGTCCCGAACCCGAAATGTCGGGTATCCGCCTACTCCTAAGAGTAATACAGTTTAATATGATACAATGACTTTTATACAATTATACAATGGTATCCAGAATTTGTCGAGGAACAATGCTACACAGGTTATATATGTACGTATGAAAAAAAAATTGATTATGCTTCTTCATAATTATTTGTGCCACCGATTAAGTTTTCACGTGAAAAACTAATTTTATTAAAAGTCATTAATATTTTTGTTTATAACTTTTTTCTAATTGTTTAAACAATTGATCAATCTTTTACCATTTGTTAGATATAATCGAAAGAAATAACTTTTGTCTCAAAAGCTTTTTCCTATCTCGCATAGTTCACGATTTATAAAATAAAATCGAAAAATAGCCAAATTTTCGAAGGGTAGTTTCTTAGAGTGCATTTGGGCAGCCCCTTAGAGTGCATTTGGGCAGTACAAAAAATTGCGTAATACATACCTACACATGCTTTAGATATACCTGAAGTTGCATAATTCTTTGAATTTCCGGGTTCGGAATATTCCCTTGTTAGAAGAATAATTCCATAAATCTTTCGTATCCAATTTAAATATTAATGACGTTTGAAATTGAGTTCTGGCAATTATAATTGCAATGCTGTCCAAAGCATTCCTCTGATGGCGCAGCCCTGCGTTATATCGCCTGAATCGAGAATTTATTTACATCTCGCAAAAATACGTCCTTATCTAAATGTGTCCACATATTTCTACGCGCTGAGTAGAAATATGTATACGAGGCGAAGAAGGCCTATTCTCGCACCTTTTTATTCTCCTTCCTCTTTCGTCCTCGGTCTACTTTCGATGCATACCGGCAAATGTTACTCAAACTACTTGGCTATTGCACATAAAATTTGAAATTGATCACCTAAATAACATGACTGGAACTGTATAACATATTTTTTGTCTTTCGTATTTTTCTTTATACGTTTTCCAATTTTAACGAAGCGCGCTTCTCATGGAAAATAAGTGAATATAATGCTGTGCAACAATATATAGTTTGATTTAAGATGTCCACGTTTCGATTAAGATTTACGAGAACGAGAACTTCATTAACACTATGAAATACAAAAATAATGCTATGAAACAACTTGGTGTTAAGACTGGTTCAGACACGTTTAGTAATTTAGTCGAGTGGCGAGTAGTTTAGTAACTTACTATGTATGAACGCGAAAATTTAGTCGAGTAATTTAGTAAAACGATTTAGTCGAGTAGATCCATTTATTTGGATTTTTCTGGTCGAGTAGTCTTCCCCCACCACTCACTAGTAACTAGTAAACCTACAGAAACCTATCCGGACGCTTTTCAGTCGAGTCAAATCGAGTACGAGTATCATAACTGATCATAATCATAACCAATAACCAAAATGTCACGGTGGAACGAGGAAATAACTTTAAAATTTGTTTCCGAATATGTTAAATATAAATCATTGTGGAACATAAAATGTGATTCGTACAAAAATAAAGCGGCTAGGCAAGCTGCATATAAAGTCAAAAGTATATAAAGTCAAAGTCTTGAAGAAACGATAAACTTACCGGACTTTACAGAAAAAGAAATAAAAACAAAAATTAAAAATATTCGTTCAACATATTCTCAGGAAGTTAGAAAAATAAGAGATTCTAAAAAATCCGGATGTGGAACAGATAGCGTGTATACAGGGTGCGGCACAAATTAGTCCCCACGATTTTTCAACCCCTTCGGATGGTCTGACAGAAAAGTTTTAAATTTTAAAAAAAATTGATTTTTAACAAAAAAATCGTGATTGCCGTCATATCTTTAAATGGAACTGGGTATTTTTAGCTTCATAATATTGTAGGCGACGTCGAAACGAATTCAACGACCTGCTATACGATGACCTTCAGATAACCTTGAAAGAAATTATCGCCATAAATAGGTTGCCAGAATATTTGTTAATTACTAATAAAAAGTATAAATCAAAGTATAAATTTGTTTTTTTTTGTGAGTCAGGTTCTGAAGCAATGTTTACATTTATTTGTTTACCTCAAAATGCGAGGCGTTGCTATTTGCTATTACGTATTGTCGAATTATTTCAAATATTCTGGCAACCGATTTATGGCGATATTTTCTTTCAAGGTTATCTGAAGGTCATCGTATAGCAGGTCGTTGAATCCGTTTCGACGTCGCCTACAATATTATGAAGCTAAAAATACCCAGTTCCATTTAAAGATATGACGGCAATCACGATTTTTTGTTAAAAATCAATTTTTTTTAAATTTAAAAAACTGCAATTTCTTATCAGTTAAATACTGATTAACTTTGGTAGGAAAAACTTTTCTGTCAGACCATCCGAAGGGGTTGAAAAATCGTGGGGACTAATTTGTGCCGCACCCTGTATACCGAGCATAAAATGATTTAGCGTATTAGATGAAACATTGCGAGACATTAATGCAGAAGTAAAAAGTACAGAAAGTAATTTGGTAAAAACACACATTTTTATTATATTATAAATTATAATATAATCGCATTCATTACTTGAAATTATGTTTTGTATTTTGTACTAATCATTAAAATGTTAATATATCATTCTTAATTGCCATGGGACTGATCCCTCTGCTACAAAATAATTAGCTAATCTTTCTCGAAGATTTTGAGATTGTCGATTTGGGTAATTCGCTAATGTTCTGGAGAGCGGAAGTAATCCAAGGGGTTCTTGGGAACTCCGCCAGGTACCTCCAATTACTTCTCCGGAATCATAATTTTCTACATCTACAGAATGTATGAATCGTTGATCATGCGTTTGACATTTTCGCAACTAATTATGCAATGCACAGCATGTTTTAACTATTAAAGTTACTTTATCCAGAGAATAAGCCATTGGTTTTTCAAATATTCGGAATTTGCTTGCCATTATCTCAAAAGCATTTTCAATTATTCGTCTGGCACGAGATAGTCGATAATTGAACACCTTTTGCTTGAGGGTCAATTGAGTTCCAGGAAAAGGCTTTAATAAATATTCTTTTAATGGAAATGCATTGTCCCTGACTAAAAAATGACCTTCTGGTAGCATGCCATTTTCCAATGCTTCATATAAATTGCAATGGCTGAACACTCCCCCATCATAAATCCTACCATTACATCCTACATCTATATATTTAAAACAGTAGTTGTGATCTACCACAGCCATCAGTACAATACTGTTGGTTTGTTTATAATTAAAATAAAAACTTCCACAGTCTGCGGGTGCTTTTATAACAACATGTTTGCCGTCAATGGCTCCACAGCACCCAGGAAAGTTCCATTCATTTCTGAATCCATGTTCAATATTTTTCCATTCAGTTTCGTCTGGGATCTGCAAAATAAACTATGTAAACCAGGCTTGCAATTTAACTGAACTTCGCGGCCTATTCTCGCAGGCGACGCCTTCCTTCCTCCGGCCGCGCGCCTCACTCCCCGCGGCAGCCAAAGTGCTCGGTAGGCCTCAGGCGCGATTGGCACGTGTGTCGAGCACTACGGCTGCCGCGGGGAGTGAGGCGCGCGGCCGGAGGAAGGAAGCGTCGCCTGCGAGAATCGGCCGCGAAGTTCAGTTAAATTGCAAGCCTGATGTAAACTATATAACAATGTTTCTGTTCTTATGAACAATTTCTGTACAAATATCCTACTTCAAATTGTCCTATATCATCTTAGATTGTCCTATATCCTATTTCACATTTCATCCCTAAACTTTTCAGGTTCCAAGTACCAATAATAACGAAAATTTAACACCACAATTTTCAATGAATATAACACTAAAGGAAGAAACTAAAAGAATATCTAATAAAAAAATGAAATTAACACACATGGTGCAAGAATTAAAGGACATTATGGATACAGTTAATGCACCTGTAGTAGAAGAAGATGAATTTGACACATTTGGGAGGAATATTACACTGCAGTTAAAATCCATGCCAATAGACATAGCTTTACAAGCCCAAAACACTATTCATAATTATATAACTCAAATAAGACTAAAACAAATTAGTCAGCAAAACATTGTAGAAGAGGCTCATGTTAACACTACAAACAATGATATTATCAGCAAAGCATTACTATATACACTTTGCACAGATAAAATCAATTAATTGTGATATGTATTTAGTACAGGGTAGTATTAATATTTTATTAGCATTCTATGTATATTAACAAGATACAGTGCAAAAAAATTACATAAAAAAAATAAAAAATTAGATAATAAATAAGATACGCTTTATTAATTTTATATTTATTATTTAGTTATATATTATTTAATTATACATAATTAATCAATTTATTAAATTTATTTCTTTACCTTTATGAAATCTTTTAGTGATGCATAAATAGCTTCACAAACTTCCGGAATAAATTCCGAAATTGTGGATTTTCCGTCTAAAAAAATGTTGCAGCGTTCTTAAACTGCATCCTGTTGCAAGAAAATATAGAACTGTTTGTAGTTTCGTCTTTACTGGAATTGCACTTCGGATGGGTGTATCTGTTCGTTGAATTTGATTTTCAATTTTGCTCAATAGTAAATAGAAAGAATTTTTTGACATTCTTAGCGTATTAAAGTATTCGGTATCATCTTCTAATTCTAGTTCTCTCAATAGATTATTTGAAGCTCCTAACAAATCTCTTCTATTAATCCATTTTCTAACCCATACACGCTTTGCAGTTTTGTTTAATTCTTCTTCAATATTTTCTAATAAAATTTGAACTATTTTTTTGACAGCACTATTTAGTGCCGCACGGTGGCGCTGTTTATTCATCTTTCGTGACTTCCGACGCTCGACTGTACTAATCCGGACACTTTTCTATGCCCTAAACCGTTTAGTAGTAAGTAGCTTCTCATTTGTTCTCACCACTCGACTAAATTACTAAACGTATGTAAATCAGTCTTTAAACGGAGTTTCTTAAAATAAAGTCTACTTCAGTGAAATTAAAAAATTTAAGTGCTTAAAATATTTCTCTTATTTATTACTACACATCGCTCACATTTAATTTATTTTTATCTAAAAACTCGCGTTCTACCACATGGAATTCCTGAAATATAGCTTCGTTGACAGCGAATAGTTTCGTTGAATTAAAGCGATAACAAACGCATCATTCACTGAATTTGCTGTGTCCATAAAATTCTCTGTCGACGATTTAAACGAACTCCAATCCTGTCATGTCTGATAATAAATTAACAGATAATCCGGTAGCTACTTCATTTTACTAATAACAGGTCGATAAAGCATCGTCGCGTATTGTACGTGTACGTAACGCAATAAAAGTCGGTCGCTACTGACAGCCCATAAAAAAAGCTTGTATAACATGGCTATTATAGGGAGGATCTTAACTGCCCATGGAAATCCGTTCGTAATTCCATCGAGGTGCCGGCCTCGTAAAACCGCGAAAAATTCTCGGTCGTTAAAGCGACATCATTGTCGAGGTCTATAACGCGTAACGTGGTAGTCACAGTACAAGCAGAATTCCAAACAGAGTTCACGAGAACTTCGTTCATCCAAAAAGGTATTGACTTAGCTCCAACCTCCACGGTACACACTATATTTCGGTTCAACTCAACAGGCCGTTCAAAGTCAGATTTTCCTCTTCTAGTTTTCTAACAGCGAAACCTTCACGGCGGTATCTTCTGTGAACACGAAGACTTCTAACCACATAATACTTCACAGTGGCACAGAAACCTTCGTAGGGTCATTTCCTTCCGAAAAAAGTGACAGAAAATGGTGACCTTGAACGACCTATTGAATTGGCCCGGAGTATAGTGTTACATAAGGTTTGAGTCTTCAAAGCTTCAAGGCTCAATCTTGAAGGTTGAGTCTTTAAGACTTAATGATACATAAAGTTCAAGCTCTTAAGACTTCCAGACTGAACCTTAAAAATAGAGTCGAAACTTAAGTGTTGTTATTCAAATTTGAACATAATCTGGGCTTCAATCTTTAAAGGTGTATAGAATCAAGAAGTAAAGTGCTAGAGGCTTCAAAATACTGAAAGACTTTAGAAAATATATTTTAAACAGAAAACAAAATCATAAACATCGTAACAAGTTTGTAAGCTATAGTTCATTTTAGTAGTAAAAACTCCTTCAATTATTCACTATACTAGAAAACCAGACAATTCAAACGGAGATTTGATAAAAATCTTTGATTTGTTATATGCGTCTGTCATTCAACAACTGTTTCAAGAATTCAAGAAATCAACCTAACACAGGAAACTTGCTCCAAGGAACTAGTCAATTACAGATCCATGAATTTTATTACCACAGCTATATCCTGCAACCATAACCGATCTGAATGTGCTATTACAGAACTCCGTGTCCTTTCAACAATCGTATGATCAAGATTTTCCTAACAGGAGCTAAGAGATCGAAATGTCAAGTTATCTTTCCACAGGCGATTGATTGCTTGTCAGACTGATCGACGGACCAGAAAGAGTCAGGACTGCGAAACACGATGACGGTCTGCCTAAGCTGTCCCATGCCACGTTCAATTTCTCTCCCTTGATCGAAAAAAAAAAAACGTTTGCTCGGATGGGAGTGGTGTTACGCGAGGGGGCCTTGTGGAATCATTGTGCAGTGCTGCCGGGCACTATAAATCTCGCAGGCCATAGAACTTGAAGAAATCATTACTGTTATCTGTTAATATAGCACAGCGCACCCTTTTAAGCTTCGCTTCGTACGCACATGCAGAGTGTCCCTTGGATTAGTGGATGACGATCTCAGGATCAGCTTAGGCTTCGCGGATCAAGATTGAAGGGCTTCAGCACGGAAACCCCTAGATGAGCGCAATTAACCATGATTGGTTGGAAGCGTTACTTTTAATGCACTGCACTCAATGTTATGATAGTACAGGGTGCGATACAAAGAAAGGGGCGAGATTATGTAAGTTCAATAATTCGTTGACATTCTTTATTTAAGAAATTACACTGAAAGAAAAAATTTTTTAATTTATCAGAGATTTGAGGCTTTCACGGCCCGGCGTGAATTTTTAATTTATAGTATACATTGTGCGAAATTTTACTACATTTTGTAGTGTAGTAATATTTGATTCTGAAGACTTAGTAAAAATTATCGTGTGCTGATTTTTACTACACGAATGTAGCAAAATTGGATCTTCGCTCAAACTAAAAAGAGTTTTTTTTATGGAAATACTGAGGTATGCTCGGCGACGGGGAAGGCGGGGTATAGGATAGATAAGATAATTATTTTGGTTATATAAAGTGTTGACGCGACTGGTGGAGGAAAACTTCGGGGTGGAAGAAGAGAAGGAGGAGCCACGGTGATTTTCGTTTTGGACCATCGGATTCAACCAACACTTGCTTTATTATCGGTAGACTTATGCTGACGGACCCGCGCTTGAGTTGTGGAAGATTATTTCGGAACTCGTCTTATATATAAACAGGGCTAGGATCAAACACTAGCGAGAAAGACAATTATTACGAGAACACTCTAGCGGAAGCCCTATGAAACTAGGCCTATGCTCATAATCAGTAACTGCTAACGGCCCGTAACAAATACCTATGTCAGGAAATAAGTTTTTCCAATATTAACTATACCATTTGTAGGACGTTTATGCGATATTCATTGAAAGGCATTAAAAAAAACAACGTTAAAAGCCAAGCAAATTGAGGTTATGTCACGAGACGCCACTTCTTTCCGAAGCGTAGATGTTGCTCTGTATCACAGTCTTCTGTAAACTTTACTACCCTGGTCTATTAAATTTTGAAACACATGTGCTATTTTTTCCTTTTGTGGTAGAAAGGAACGCTATTTCACTCTATCCTGCTTCTTTACTGCGCAAAGTAGTAATTTTTCCCCACGATTTTTCTCAGTGTACAAATATAGTCTTAAAGTATAAAAAGAGCATTTTATTTTTTGAAAACAACATCGTAAAGGTGGCCTCCGTCTCTGCGCAGACTCTCCTTCAATCTTGAGCGTATATTACTCATTAGACGGCACAACATATCCACTGGGATTTTGTTCATTTCTTTTTGAATTCTGAGTTTACGCTCGACAATATTGTATGCGGGGTTAATGTAAACTTTGCTCTTTATTCAATAGCCCCACAAATAAAAATCACATGCCGTCAAATCGGATAATCTTACTTTCCAAGAAATATCCCCCATTTATGGACATGACATGATTGGGAAGCAGCGTTCATTGATATTCTTAGACGCCTAGATCACCTCCTTCGAAGGCGTACAATTTTGATTTGTGGGGTTATTTAAAAAGCAGAGTATACATTGACACACCACACAATATTGCCAAGCTTAAACTCGGAATTCAAGAAGAAATCAACAAAATCCGCGCCGTGTAATGAGTAACACCTATACGCTCAAGATTGGACGAGTGTCTGCGCAGAGACGGAAAACACCGAAAATATTTAAAATGTTTACAAAAAATAAAGTGCTTTTTTATACGCTAAGGCAGTATATTTGTAATTTCTTGAATAAAGAATGTCAACGAATTATTCAATTTTTATAATCGCCTGTTTCTTTGCTGCACCCTGTTGAATATTTTTATGATTTTGTAGATTTTATGCTTTAACAATGACTCTGTATTAAATAATATGCTCCGTAAGAGATTGGTGATATTCCTCAAAAGTATTAAGGGTAACAAATAAAAGCCTATAGATCGAGGTTCTATTGTATTGTATTGTATTGTATTTGATATTTATACAGGGTCCGGCAATTGAAGTGCCCCGTGAAAAAAGGTCATAATTTTTAAATGAACAACATTTTTATTAACTTCCCGATTTATAGGGAAGTTATTGTATTTGCCCCTAAAATGAAAAATCGATTTTTTAACAGATCTCCATGTTTCAAGGTCATTGGAGTAATTTTAGACTATTTTTAACAAATTGTTCGTGTGTGTGTGTGTGTGTGTGTGTGCGTACGTACGTACGTACGTATGTGATCAAATTTTTCGTTAACGTTTTCTAAAAAACTAATAGTCAGATCAAAATGGTTGATGATGCAATCGATGTGTATCAATGTAACTTAGAGCTGAATAGATTTTTTTCTAATTCGGTCCAGTAGTTTTTTAGTTTTTTTAAGAAAACTTAACAGAATAACGCAATCTAAATGGGAGAATATAAATTTATGAGAGAATAACTAAACTGAAATAATATATATACATATATTATTACTATTATTATATTTATATAACACACACACACAAACACATATATATATATATATGTATATATACAGGGTGTCCCATTTTAATCCGCCACCACGGCTAACTTAAGAAATATGCATCGGATCAAAAAACATCCCGAACAAAAGTTTGATGGTTTGGAGGGGGACATCTGATCCTGTCAAAAAAATTTCACCCCTACCCCCCTGGGGGGAGGGGGGGATACTTTAAAATTTTAAATAGGACCACCTACTTTTTATTGCAGATTCGGATTCCAGGCCACAAAATATGTAGGTTTTATTTCAAACATTTTTTTTCATTCGCGATAGGTGGCGCTGTAATCGCGAAATTTCGATTTTTCGCCTATCTCGATTTTTCGCCTATATATATATTACAATATATAATTATAATGATATAATTGTGATAAATACATATATATGAGTATATTTATACACGTATAAATATATATATACTTAATAACTACATATTGAAAACAAATGAATATACATAATATCCATATACACAGCACACACATACATACATATATACCCCAGGGGGTAGGGATGAAATTTTTTAACAGGGTCAGATGTCCCCCTCCAAACCATCAAACTTTTATTCAGGATGTTTTTTGATCCAATGCATATTTCTTAAGTTGTCCGTAGTGGTGGATTAAAATGGGACACTCTCCCTATATATATAGATGTTCGTTTAATGCGACGTCATATAGCAACAATGTTGATAAGTAGAAAACTATTAAATTTCTCCGAATACGAATAATTTTCTAATTAGTGACAATTAATAATGGTAATAATAAATTACAACTCGCAAATCGGGAAGTTCTTTGCGTGGCCCGTAAAGGGTCACACACAAAATAAACATGAATAGCTACAGGCATCACTACTCGTGAGCGAGTGTAGCGAGCGAGCTACAATAACTCCACTCGCGAGCTCGCGAAGCGAGCGAGCAACACGGACTCCACCCGCGAGCTCGCGAAGCGAGCGAGCAACACGGACTAGCTAGTTTAAAAATTGCTTTGAAATATTTGTTTATATTTACATGTTAAAAATATTATGCTTGGAAGTCGAATTCAAAAAAGTTATTGTAAGAAGTCCGTAAGTACTCTTGTGGTATTCAAATTGATGTTGCTGTTGCTTGCCGACCACCACCATACCTCTTTTCGGTTGATCCTGTCTCCAAATACCTTTTTATGGTACGATACACGAATTTCTAATTCACATTTATGTATCTTAAATTATTCACAATTTCTTTGTTTGTCTTTTTGGCTTCAAAAAGAACAATTACCGCATTACGTTTGTTTTCAATGTTCATATTGAACAACACTGAACAACAAATAGAACTGACAGTTTACTATTCTGAGAGGTTATGATTGATTAACAAAAATCCAATATGGCGTCAAAAATTTAAGTTTGTGCTTTTTAGCAGTATGAAGTTGGGGACAGTTCAATTGCCGGACCTTGTACTAGGGTGAAACGAAGTATACGGAAAAATTTTTTTTGCCGCTCATGATTTCTAATAGTGAACAAAAATTATCCTGTGTAATGTTATTTAAGTAAATATGAAGAAAATATAAGCATCGTTATGGAGTTCGTTGAGGCAGGGTTGGGGTTTCTATGCGGCATGTGCCTTGCTTTTATAATGCAATGCCCTTCGAAATCCCAAAAATGTCCAACGCTTATCAACATTAACAAGTACATAATAGATGGATAAATTGATTTCTTCTAAACGATTAGAATAAAAATTAAACATAGAATTCAAGGATTCTGTCAGTTTTCCTATTGTTATATGTGTGGATAACATTTATAATATTTTTTCTCTAGGTATACAACAAAATAATTTTCTAGGGAAGAACGGGGTAATTTCGGCTACATAAACAAGAAAATAAAATTTGAACAAGTTAACCATTTGTAAGTTTCTAAAGAAATACTAATTGTTACTTCGAAGTAGTAGATATAACAAGAGGCGACACTCGAAAAGAAAACCACTTTCAGAGAAAGACAAAATGACACAGCCAATTTAAAGGGACACTTGGAGTGTCGCCTCTTATTATACATACCTACTGTTTGATTTCAAGTGTCTAGTTTGTATTGTATATGGTCATGAAAGCGTAAACACACATTGTAACAAAGTTGGGAACTTAAAAGAGAAAGAGGTCATTTGGCTGGAATTACCTTACTAGCAAATTAATTATACGAAATTTCGTAGGCATAACCAGTGGCGTACCTAGGGGGCGGTCCGCCCTGGGCGGCACTTTTCACATAAAACAATTTTGTTTTTTAACATTGAACAAAAACATCTATCTCAAGTCTTGAAGACTCAGTTCCAAATATTGTCATATTACTTCGAATCTTTCTCACGGTTGTTGTAAGTGGCGCTACTTGTAAGAGAAGCTTTTCTAAATTGAAATTAATTAAAAATTATCTAAAATCCACAATGCGTAATTTACATTTCAGAAATCTCGCCATACTAACCATAGAACATGAACTCAGTAATGAAATAGATTTCGACAATGTCATTGATGATTTTGCAAATAGGAAAGCAAGAAAAATAAGATTATTGTAATACATAAGGATTAAAGTTTTATTTTTTAGAATAAAAATGTTTTTATTTTCAGAATAAATGTGTTTTAATTTTTTTCCCGTATACGCTATTTTGATTTTTTCGTAATTTTTAATACGTTTGCGTAATTAAGGGGGACGCAGTGGTCCCGTTTGCGGAAAAAACAACTTCTTCATATTAATATCTATTGAATTTATATTGATTTTTGAATGTCTATTGACTTCAAAAATGAATAAAGTAATAACAAAAACTATAAAAGAAACTAGCGTTTTAAGTGGGAATTTTTTCGTTTCGCATTTTTCATGCAAAAAATTGCTCTTTTTCTTTAACATGTCGTGACGATCCCGTTTCATATTTTTTTACCGCAATTTTTTTTAAATAAAGAGCATTCTTTAACGTTAAAAATAAGCACTGCTAATTATAAGTTAGTGTTTATAATGTGTTAAAAAAATAATGTTGAATGAAATAAAGCAAAGCGTCAAAGTTCTTGATTATTAACAAGGAATATCTTTTGAGTCCCAAGTGGTCCCGCTTTTTTACAAAGTAGAAAATTTTCAGCACACTCTCCTCTAAATAATTATGCAAGAATCATTTCTTACTTCGTCCTACTTTAGAATTGATTGTGGTTCAAAGCTGTCAGGGTCCCTTCGCGTATACTTATACGTTCGCTTCGCATCCATCGTTAAGACTTCGTAAAGTCGATAAATAACTGATAAATAAATTATTAATTCATGGCAAAGAAATTATAAAACATGCACTGCTGCCAATTGGGCAACTGTTGGAAGAGGCGCAAGAAAGTAAACACAAGGACTTCAAAAAATTCAGGAATAAAAATACTCGAAAATGCAGAATTGCCACCAATGAAGATATTTTTCATCGCCTACTTTTGACTTCTGACCCACATATATCAAAATTAAGAATGAAATCAAACAATAAGAAACCTAAAGCTCTGGACCCAGAAGCTGCAGAACTGCTGGTGATTCAATAAAATTATGATATTATACAGGGTGTCCCATGTAAAACTTTTCACGATTTTTTAAGTACTTGGATAATCTGACAAAAAAATATTTTAAACAAAAGTTGATCAGTTTTCGATTGGCTATACATTGCAATAAAAAAAGTTCGAAAAATTTTTTTTTATTGTTAAGGCCACCTTAATTTTTTCAAATGGCACTTTGTATTTTTGACTTAACAGTATTGTAGCACGTATCAAGACGAATTTAACAACCTAGTATACCATGACCTTCGGATGACCTTGAAGGCAAAAAAATGAAAATTTCAACAACAAAAAGTAACAATCTGCTTGAATGGGTGATAATAACTTATGTTTGTTATTAAGACTCGAGATTACACATCATACACGATAGTCACATCAAATGTTCGAATTGAAGTCCATGTTCTTGTAGGCAAAAAACGATATAGTAAGATTCATTAATTAAATTTGTATACACAATAGCCCCTACTCGATATAATTTTAATAGTATGTTTTATTTGCTGTATATGTTCACTGAAACTTGGAGATTTTGACATGGTTTCTAATAGTATTGCTCAAATTATTGATATAATCTGGAAACAGCGAATTTTCTCTACTGAAAGTTCACATTATTCTGAGAACATTGAATAAAATATCAAATAAATAATTTTCAATATTTTTTGAAGGTATAGCATGCAAACAATTAAGAAAAAAGTATTAAACAAAAATACAATATATACCATTAAGTGATTATTTTTTATATTTTTCAGTCCAAATTTGACTTCGATATCTTTTGTGGTTCAACAGTTATACCAAAATATCGCGAAATTTTGCGATCGGGACCATGTGGGGCGGCAAAATGAGGAAGCGCCCCGCGCGGCAAAAACTCGAACCACGCCACTGGGCATAACGGAAGAACACAATCTACCATTATTTCGATCTTTTCGTTATTTGATCGTGTCAGACTATTTTACATAGTAAACATTACTAGATGGAGCAGATTTCACAAATGTTATATAGCGTTTATGAATCCATAATTATATAACATTTTTTTCTTATTTTTACTCTTTGAACATATTGGTGAAGTTTGATCGTTTAATCCGAAGACACGCTGTATACATAATATACGCCAGATATTATAAAAATTACTCACTTTATTGAAATCGTTGTCCAGCAATCTCAAACGCGGGAACCTGATAAAACTCCTACGCAATGGCGTAGTATATATATTTTCATTGTTTTGATCCTCTTGATTTACAGAACGCAACAAAGTCGTTCGCATCTTGTATACTCGTAATTCTTGATTTCGACGCTCCGTAATACAATCAAATGATTAGAAATTCGAACCATGAAAATCAATAGATAAAAGTCTAACGACGAAAGCGATCAACGAACAATACTATCTTTGCGTAATCTCCAAAAACAAAATGTCAAACTAATAACGAACCGCTTTGTGTCTATGATTGAACTCATAACAAGTGTGTACTCATAATAGATTAAATTTCACTGTTCATTAAATTTCAACTTGCTTGAAAAAATACGTATGCGACATATCTCCAAACAGATTGAACACAAACTTTGTATCACTTTAACAATGTTTCAAAAACTTGGCAAATAACACACGAACCGATATTCACGTTAGCTGACGATCGACTAGGTAAATTTAACTGATGTGCATTGATATGACCTCAAACACGCGGCCATTCAAAATCGTAAACAAAGCGTTATACGTAATTTCATAGAACACGCTTGTCTGCAATTCGACCAAATTTCAGGTAATTTTGTTTTTCTTTTACCGAGGTAAAATATATAATTAAGGGATGGTTTTTTGTTTTCATTGTAACATTTAATTTAATTATAATTGATTTGACGGTAGAAATATACTATAGAACTAGAAAATTATCTAGCCGAGGAATATAACGGTACTTTTGGCACACATTAGTATTCGTATACAAATATTCATTAATCTTGTTAAAACATTAATGTGGTTACAATTAGGGATTAATTAACAGTGAAAAATACCTTAGAATTTTTATCGGTTTTGCCACTTTTTTTTATTGGTAATTTGGTAAATTACATGTAACAACATAGGGTAAAGGACCTATTTACTGCCATGTACCTAATTACTGTCACTTGACGCTGTTTTACTTAAAATAACAAATAAATACTATGAAGTCACGATTTCTGACACAGTGTTAGTGTTACAACCGATGAAAGTTGCTGTTGAACAATTTTGAAAATGAAAATGGTAATTTATGTAATTGCTGATGTTACGCTAAAATTCATGCTTGATGAATTAAAAAATCAAATCTCTCTCTCTCTATCTCCATCTCTTTGGTTGTGCTATACCACACAATTAACTTCTCTTTTGTACAAAATCAAAGAATACCTAAAACTCTATTTGTGGAAAATAATTAATATCTCATATAATGTTTAAATAGGACTAAATGTAAGAAAGCAAATATGAAAGCAATAAAAATTTATATTCTAATTTAACGTGAAGTTGAGTACATTTACGAAACTCTATTTCTAACCACTTTACGGCTCAACGAAACACACCTCGCGATTGTAAGTACAGGGTCATCCACGTATCTCGGAACTCGTACACATGATTATAAATGGGCTCGGGTTCCGAGATACGTGGAAGACCCTACACTTGGAAGAGTGTCGCAGCATCACGCCTTCGGAAGAATCTGGTATTGCAAAGAGTAACAGCTCTTTTCTAAATGGTCTAATTAGCTAATACTTTTTTTTTTTTCTAGCAATAGATTCTGTAGAATGAACTATGAAAATAATATTGAAGATTTTCCACTCTAGCTAAGTGTAAAAAACAAATACGAATTAAAAATAAGAATTGTAATCCTAGTATCAAATAATTTAATAATGCAGAATTGATTTAGTATGCCATAATCGTAGAATCACCGTATAAACAGAAAGACGAGTGGATATTCTATAAATGAATGGTGTAACGAGGTTATGGTTCATTACAGCAGGTGTTTTATTGTATCAATTTGCTCATCGTTACGTTTGTAATGTTAACGTAAACTGTGAATTTACTATTATAAAAAAAAAATTTCTGTGATTCTATAATACTATAATTGATAGTGCTTAGTACAAAGTGTCCATGATACCTAATGGACTATGTATATATTTCTACTTTACAATATTCAATTACACATTTAGTTACACCATGGTACATTTGTACTTTTACATTTTCTTCGAACTGTTTGCTTTTACTTACATATACAAGTCACTTTGAACAGAAACACAATAGTGCTTGTTATCTTTAACGAAACGAAAGAAATTAATTTTGTCCAATTTTATCGCATACATATAATTTCCTAAAAATCTAAATCAAGTGAAAATATTATATAGAAATATTTCCCTTGATAATAGTGTAATTCACACTATATGCTCCAATGTTTCTATTGCTACTTTAATGATGTAAGGCGAAACAAAATATCATATAATTCCTGGCTCACTATGAAAATGATGAAAGAAGAGAATATACAATAAACTGTTGTTAATAGGTTTCAGCATTCTTCAACTTATTTGTTGACCAACCAAATGACGGTATATGAACCAAAATCATTATCTTTCGACTCCAATTACTCCCACGAGCAGGATTCGTCGAAAGTTTCCTGTTTCTCCGAATCTTGAGTAGCATCAACTTCCGCACGGTTCTTAAATTTCCGGTTCCGCTTACCTGCGTACATAAGAAGATATCGGTTTATGCGCAACCACATAACCATTCGAATTCATTATTTTGTCTTTTATTGTTTCTAATTCATTTACTATAAGCTAATTAATAGTTTACAAACAAACACATACAATTATATTTATTGAAGTAAATAAAATTGTAATAGACATTAAATAATAATTTCTTTTCTATCAATAATTACAATTATAATTTCTATATATTTTCGAACTTTAATCATGTTGTTATAATAAACTTTATTAAAGAATTATGATGACAATAACTTTTTTTCGTTCATTGTTAGCTATTTTTCTTTTATTTGATTAAAACAAGAAAAACATGAGATTATTGTTTCTCCACATGTTGTATTCATTAGTCTGCTTTTTATAGTTTTCCCACCTCTTACCCTATGTTAGATGAGCACTTCATAAAAAGTAATGTATATAACTTTACATAAGTAAAATACCTGCTGCAGTTGGAAAAAGAAAAATCTGTTTATGATTGAACAGTAAAATGAAACTATTGCATTTTGCATGTTATCTTATATAAGTTTTTACAATTTAAAACTAAAATTCTTATTTCAACTTTAATTTTACATACTTTCAACCGTCAATCCTAAAAAAAAAATAACAGAAAAATAAGAAAAGAGAGATACAAATTTCTAAAATATGTAATTTATCAATTACGAAGTCGGTACGCTGTAAATCGCAAACTACGTTTATTATACTTCGTTGGAAAAGGTAATTCGAACATCCTGTCATGAAAGTGGTGCAGTGTGGTGGATAAAGGAGTTAAGAAAAAGTCGGCACGGTGTGAAAGAATAAGAAAGAGTACAAAGAGAGAGAGAGGGGGGCGAGAGAGAGAGAGCGAGAGAGAGATTTATATTGCGTGCATATTGCATAGAAGTTGCGTTAAATTTCTGTGTGTAGTATTCAGTTTATCCTAAAATAAGTTGTTCCAATAAATACAGTATTACAACATACGGTAACTGACTATGTTTCTGTTAATTCTTTAAAAATGTACATTGACATTTATTTTTTCTTCTTCCATTACACGTCTTGTTTATAAAAGACTTATTTGAACACTATCGATGTAGCTTATAATCTACAGTCCCTAGCCATATTAATGTGACCACCTGAAAGCTGGATATCAAAGTCACGTCCAGCTGCAACCTGCGGACAATATTTGCTAACGATATATTAAAAATTCCAATTTTTGTCGAAGAAATGTTTCAGATCTACCCATTCCTCAAAATTATAAAATAGTAGAAATAGAATTTAGGACATCTGTAATTCTCATTGTTAACATGTAAAACGTAGTAGAAACTTATTTATTCGCAGAAACTCCGTTACCAAAAAATAATTAAGCATAAATTACTCATTCAGTGTAAATTACTTATTTAATATTTGTCAATAAGTTCACTTAAATACACAAAAAAGAATTCAACCCTTAGGTACACCTACTGATGATCGTTTTTTTTCAGTCTTATCAATGCACAAGAAACTGCCTTTACTTTCACAAAACATGTTGTCATAGTAATAAACATTTTGGCATAAAAAATTAACAATTGCGATTTAAAAAACTGGTGCTACTTAGGTTTTGTTTAATGTGGACAAGTAGTCACATTAATATTGTCAGGGATTGTAACATATTCCGAACTTCGATCGGTAATTATTAAAATTACCTATTTTTGTAATCTACTCAAAAAACGCAATCCTAAATGAAATACAAGTCTTCTATTATTTCGTTAACTGTACACTAAATTGTTCTTTTGTAGAATATGTTTTGTAGCACACTTATGTAAATATATGTAAAAGCAGAAACGTTCATATCACTTGTAGCTAGGAAAATTCTTAAGTTGTTGCTTGAACATATGATTAAGATTCAAATTAAAAATACAAAAATTATGGATGTAGAATTTTGTACTAATTTGGACTTTTGGTTATATTATATACACATACATATTTGCTTAGAAATATCAGTCTTAATGAATGATATGTAAATTGTAATACTGTTAAAATTAAAAAATTCTCAAAGGATAAACTTTCATTGCTGTTGATTTCCTGAGTAAAATGTATTATAATATTAATATTATATATTAATTTCAACAACAAAAATTAATACTTTTAAACATTTACTACAAAAAATAGTAATAAAATGTCAAGTTTTGTAAAAAACCTGGTACAAAAAGTAATTGTTAGAAGTATTTAACAATAATATCTGCTAATTTTTTGTGCGCCTTAATTTATACATTATACATTCAACTATTCAGGGTGTCTCAGAATAACTGTAGGAAACATTAAGATATGATCCTTGGTGTTATTTTAAACAACTATTTCCTTAACTAAAATCTTGGATGTGGCTTTGTTAACGAGGTAATAACAAAAAATACAGGCTAATCAAAGAGCCAGTGAGGTTTTGTTAATAACTCGAAATAAAGCCACACTTAATATTTTTGCTAAGGAAAAAGTTATTTACAATTATCCCATAAATCACTTCTTATTGGTTTCTACACGTATTCTGATGCACCCTATATAAGTTTCATAGTTTGTGCGCATTATGTAAATATTTTTTAGATTCGACTACCTTGCAACATACATTTTTTTAATTTCAAGAACATTCTTATACAATAGCGATTGTTTTAAGGCGTGGAAATACGTTGTAAAATTAATATATATAAAATATATTTAAATTAAGATGAATTTTTATAAAAAATATTATATTATACCAAAAATGAGCTGACAAAGTAGCATCCCCATAATAAACGCGCCTACCAACATTTCGGAAAGTTCTTTTGGGAAGTTCTGACTCTTCTCAGTATATATAGTCTCCTTTATTGTACCAGTTTTTTTAAATTGCTGATCACCACTGCTATCAAGGGGGAATTCCAAAACCTGTGGTGTAGCAAGCCAGTCTCGCGATTCCGAGTCTGACTCGCCAAGCTCGGCTTGCCGGGTCTGGTTTGCCGAGCCTGGCTTATCGAGTCTGGCTTGCAGCATCGCAGACAGTGGGATTGTCCCTTTACATTTCTTATCATCCGGGTGACATCTTGTATCGTCGGACCACGAAACGAGTTTCGAATGACCATTTTGCTTTTGCTTATCATCTATCGCATCAGGCGTTTCCTTATTTATTGTACAATCAACACTCATTGAAAGTGATGGAAGCACCTTTGTGGAACGAATACGTTGGACCAGTTTTTTGCTGCTATTACTTTTACGGGTCTCCGACGTGATTTTTGATAGTTCATGAGAATCGGGGTAAGAGGTAGTAGACGTTGACCGTAACATGGGTTTGTTACCTGTGACTACTTCCCAGCCATCGTTGTCCTGCCTCCTCTTCACGCCACTCGTTGTCACAGAGTTTTCTTCTTTTTTCACCGCATCGGACCTGCAAAGAACAAAAAGATATTATCAACTCACATACTTTATTAATTGATTTCTTTTTGTATAAACTTTTTCGTAAAAACAAAATTATTTCCAAAAATAATTGAAGTGGCTACCTTTTCTTAAATTTTTATTATACTATACTATATGTACAACTGGCTCTACACAGCCAACCAGCAAATTTGTTGGTAGTAATGTAAAAGCAAACGTCCCAAATTTAAAAAATTACATAGCTTTGGGAGGACTTGCCATTCTTTTTTAAATCGAAGTAGAGGTTCGGCAGTAACTGGGGAATCAGCAGAGAAAAATTTAAGGCAAACATATGAAATACGCTCCCCGCTCTAGCTACATTCGAAAGAGATAGCAAGTCCCCCGAAAGCACTCTAGCTTTTTCTAAAGTTGGGATGCCGGTCTTAAGCTGATGCGCAGTCTATAGTTACTATTATAGGGGAGGGCGGGTACCTGAAAATTTCGGAAACACGAACCTCGGTTCGGCTTTTGATGACTCGGGTCGAGTCGGGTCGGGACCCGAATGTTTATGATACCGGGGTACCTGAAGTCAAAGTCGGGTCGAATAGTGTTCGGGTCGGGTGGTTCCGCAATTTGAGTTTATACGCCTATTTACACCTGATTTTTTGTCACCGACAATAACATCAATATTTTAAATACAATTCAATACAATAAAGAATGAAGAAAGAGTAATATCTGATTAAAGAATCATCCAACCCGCGTCATAATTTTCGGGTCCCGACCCGAACCCGCGAAAATTACTCGAACCCGACCTGAACCCGAAATGTCGTGTACCCGCCCTCCCCTAGTTACTATGTCCATGTCGGCAAACGACTACTAATGTCATGTCACATAGATGTACATACGCTGGATCACAATAAAGAAGTGAACAAAATACTTGATATATCTCGCCCAAAGACAGCTACGCATACCTAGTGTTAAAATAATTTCTCTGTATCAACTGACTCCGGACTCCCCTACTATAAATTTGACAATTTTTCTGTCATCTTCCTAATGCTTTCACGAAATTTATCGCCACAATAACTATACCGACATACCACTAGAAACAGGATATTTGGTATGTGCGGCGAATATACGATATCGAATTCGTACGAGAAATGGACATTGCTTGTAATAAATTCCGTGTATGTATGTATCTGCGCCATTTGCGTATGACGTGGCCGAGTATAGAAACTCATTGATCTTTTCCGTCGTGAATACGAATGCGATAACGGGAACTGATCAAACACCCGTGAATATTGACCAAAGTTTACCCACCTTCCTCTGAAAAATACCATACAAGGCACAGCTACGGTTCGCATCTCAGCAATTCGCTTCTAGTCCTACACTATCGACCGTAACACTACGAGGAATTTATTCGGTGCACGTGTTGTAGCTTGCTGCGGAAATGTTGTTGTCCGTACTCACAACTTATGAATATGCAGCATCACGTGCGTGCATGCAGAATGCACGTGTGTACATCGTCGTAAGTATAGCTGATCAGCCCAAGAATGCCAAATATTAGGTTGGTTTTTTAAGATTTTTTAAGATTTCAATTGTAAACTGATAAAATGCATTAAATGCATCTGTCGTTATATATCTTACATTAGTCGAAACTAAGCGTTTCCGAGCATATTACATAAAAACTTCTCTTATTATTTTTGTGTCTACTATCTATATTTCCAAGATTTCCCACGAATTTTGTTACATCCTGTACAATTTTATCCACCTACAGAGTTCGGCAATTGAACTGTCCCCAACTTCATACTGCTAAAAAACGCAACTTAAAGTAGTTTATTTTCGACGCCATATTGGACTTTTGTTCATCAATCATAACCTCTCAGAACAGTAAACTATCAGTTCGATTTGTTGTTCAGTGTTGTTCAATAGTAATTGCTCTTTTTGAAGCACAAAAGACAAACGAAGAAATTGTGAATAATTTAAGATAGGAATTGGATGTGAATCGGAAATTCGTGTATTGTACCATAAAAAGGTATTTGGAGACATGATCAACAGAAAAGAGGTATGGTGGTGCCACAGCAACATTAATTCGATTACCACAAGAGTACTTACGGGCTTCTTACAATAACTTTTTGGAACGTTTAAATAAAATAATTTTATACAAAGGTGGTCCACTCGACTTCCAGGCATACTATTTTTAAAATGTAAATATAAATAAATATTCCAAAGCAATTTTTTAAATAAAAGTGTTGATTATTTTAAAATGACCTTTTTTTCATGGGACACTTCAATTGTCGGACCCTGGAGATAAACTATTTACCCTACTATGCGCTATACATAGTTCCGCATGGCCTGGGGACCACGGTTTATCGGTGTAGTCGGTGCAGAAGTACCGCCTACTCGCCCCGATGTTCATTGGACTAAAGACGGAAATACGTCACCGGAAGCCTTCTTCGAGCACTGGATCTGGAGGAGTCCCTGCCCGTCGTGCCAAAATTGTCACGCATGGGCGTAAAGCGGCCAATCAGGTGCGTCAGAAGAAAGCGCTAGGATTTATAAATTCGACAGGCACAAAGGCCTCGTCCTATTCCTTTAAGGATTCTTTTGAGATAAACACTTCTTTTCTACCTTTCACTAATTCTCGCGGTTTGGGAAAGTTGTCCGCTGCGTAGTAGTCTCCTGGTGATGGCCTATTTTAGCGGACAGCCTTTTCCTACCTTCGATTAACGAGAACTGGGGAGTAATTAAAACCTTGTGTTTCGCGTGGGTCTGGTTATCGAGAGAGATTAACAACTTTTGTAAGATCACGGCGAGCAACGACTCGCCATGCGGCGCGCCTTCCGCCAAGGTGTAACACTTTCGAGTCAAGAATATATTCCTCTGTTCTCTTTTATCTAATTCTGAGTCGTTTATTGCGTTCCAGCCGTGGGGAACGATCTGAAAAACCTCGCGCCTCCTCTCTTCCTTCGCGTGCACACTCCGCCCCTCTCTGCGGTTCTTTCCTGTAGCTATGTAGCTCGGACGAGATCTTCCGCGTGCTGAGCTCCTCGCGCCGATATCCTCAGATACCTAGCGCCCAACATACGAGGTTAATTTCTAAAAAAGCGTGAAGGACTCAGCTTCAGGTTTTGCAGAGACCTGTGGCTTGGTCTTACGGACCGAGCCCGTCGCGTCGGATTTCGTTGCAATACATCAGTAACTCTAGATCTGATAAAGTAATCGCTGAAAATCGTATGACATAGTGACGTCACTGATTATAGCATCCACCTAATATAAGAATGGTGACTTGATGAAATGCACCTTCAGAAGTTTATAGTTAATAGGTTTTTTCCTTGTTAGTTATTAGCTATTTATTATTTAAACTCGAAGTAATTGATTGACTATATTTTGGAATTTAATTTTTATAAGTGCAAACTTAGAGGGTTGGAATTGCCTACTTTCCTCGGAGAAGGTGTAACTACCAGCCTGAAGATTGATACTTTAATCGTGGTATCACTGTATGATTCTAGGGATACTAATTTTCACTTTTCGAGAGAATGTACTAAATGTAAGTATACGTAGGGCACTGTTCTTCATTAAGGGTGTTGGATACTAGTGACCCTTAAGGGGGCCACTATTGGATACTGGATTACCGCCGGCAAAAAATGGACTATGATATGGGGTGCGTTCCGCTACACGCTTGATGCGCATAGAGCGCATATATCACTGCAACCACCTCTTCTACCAATAAGGTCAATACTTCGTTATTTACAATTACTGGTAATTCGATTTGGACCATTTTATTGTTATTGTCTTACATATTTTATTAATAAAAAAAATTGGAAAAACAATTAATTTGAAAATTCAATGATGGCGTCTGATGAGTGTGCGGTAAGAAATAAATACACATCGCGCATTAATTGCTCCTACTTCGAGTCGTAGTAACTCATGCCTGTTTCATGTGCTACAAGTGGAAATATTCTAGGGAATTTTTTCTTTCTCTGCACCACCATGCACGTATGAAATTGATGCAAGCATCCAATATTTTTATGATTTTTATTAATAAAATATGTAAGACAATAACAATAAAATGGTCCAAATCGAATTACCAGTAATTGTAAATAATGAAGTATTGACCTTATTGGTAAAAGAAGAGGTTGCAGTGCATTAGCTGTGATCTATGTGCTCCATGCGCAACAAGCGTGTAGCGGAACGCACCCATGGTTTGTTGATACTCTATGTCAGTCACGTGGTTGAAGGATAGTACCGTAGCAAGTTTACCTAGAAGCCCGTGTAGACATAATAAAATATATATACACAAGTTTTATTGCTAAACAAGCAATTAACTGAGCAAACTGTTCTCTATGATAACTGCAATAACAATCAATGCTTTGTAAACATTTAGAACTTAATAATTACGTTTAATATAAATATAGGAATACACCCAAGGCCCACGTAATTTACGTCGGCCCTGATGCAACCTATACAGGGTGTAACAAAAATGTTGCACGTCCATGAAAATGGTAATTCCTGGGGTGATTTTGAACAACTTTTTCCTTAACGAAAATATTAGGCGGGGCTTTGTTAACGAGTTATTAACGAAAAACACCAACCTATAACAGAGCGAGAATTCGTATACTGTATTAACTATTTGATTGGTCGGTGTTTTTTTGTTAATAACTCCTTAATGAAGCCCCAGCTAACATTTTCGTTAAGGAAAAAGTTGTTTCAAATCACCTCAGGAATCACCCCTTTCAAGGACGTACAACATTTTGACTAATACAAGCACGAATACAGTATATGAATTTCAGCGCGGGCTTCAGCTGTGAGTAGTATTGGACAGCCATTGTCCGCGCCATCATTAATCTGCTGTACTGGCTCCCCGATTGGTCGGTGTTTTTCGTTAATAACTCGTTAACAAAGCTTCCAAGGACATTTTTGCAAAGGAAAAAGTTGTTTAGAATCACCCCAGGAATCTCCCTTTAATGGCTCCCGCACTTAGTTTGGGACACCCTTTATATGTACATATACTACATACATATCCACGTATGTACATATATATATATTTTTATACTGTTTATATATAATAGTGGGAATGGGCATTTTTCGGTCTGGTGATTTTCTAATAACCGTCACGAATCAATTGGACTAATTGGACAGTGACCTCAAACGGTTCTGGCGCGGACCTTGCACGATGCATGGTGACCCCCTGGCGGCGGCAGTTACAAACTGCAAATATTCACAGACGCCAGTAGGCGGCAGTTAACGTATCTGCTCGACGATGTTTATGCTCGTCATAAACAGGTCCAAACTGTCCGATGCGGTGTACGGTTTGCTTGGATTTACTCGCCAGAGGGATACGTAGCATGTAGCTGTCATTCGTGTACCCGCATCAGATCACGTCAGGTAACGCGTAATTTAAGTAATCTTGTTCCGAAATAAATCGAAATTTTGAGATAATTTAGCTACATGCAAAGTGTGTTTTTGTTTTCAATAAAAGGTTAGTGTCATCTACTACATGTCAATAACACTACATATTTTTTACTTAATATTGTATGTAGTAACTGATGTTAAGACGAGTTTAGGAAAAATTGTCAATATAAACATGACATTTGTTATATTTGAACACACAAACCTACTAAAAGTAGTCGAACTTTTGTTTGAAAATTCTTTGATCCTACTCTAAAAGACTTGTGGAACTATATCCCATAGAAAAATATGATTAACCTTATTTTGTTTACTCCCTGAATATATAATAATTATTATTAAGTTTACTGGTGAATAAAAATCTGTCTTGAAAGGGTTAAAGGAGCAGAAAATTATGAGAAAATTCTATGAACAAAAGAATTTCGATTACGAAGCAAATTCTTTCAGTTTGTATGTAGCTAAATTATCTCAAAATTTCGATTTATTTCGGAACAAGATTACTTAAATTACGCGTTATCTGACGTGATCTGACGCGGGTACACGAATGACAGCTACATGCTACGTATCCCTCTGGCGAGTAAATCCAAGCAAACCGTACACCGCATCGGACAGTTTGGACCTGTCTATGACGAGCATAAATATCGTCGAGCAGATACATTAACTGCCGCCTACTGGCGTCTATGAATATCTGCAGTTCGTAACTGCCGCCGCTAGGGGGTCACCATGTACCGTGCAAGGCCCGCGCCAGAACCGTTTGAGGTCACTGTAGATGGGTCCCGTTTAGTTCACTTTTCTGCCACTACGCGCCGCTTATCCAGTATCCAACACCCTTAAAGGGGGAATCCTATTTTATCGGTCGAAAACATATCAAAGTTTGAGAAAGTTTAAGAAACTAGTGATTCGATTCATTTGAAATTTATACCACAGTTTGTTTCGTCTTTAAAGACGTTACAGTTCCTTTCTTAATTACTTTTCAATAATAATCGCAAAGCGCGGCGATACGTTTGCCATCCACTGGTGTTCCGAATATTTCTGTTACCACTAAACCGAATGCCTTCAAATTTAACCTGTATGTCCAGCAAACACTGTTTTATCGTTTGATGAATCAAAATTTTGGTAAATGATATGTCGTTACCATTTTACATAGGAAAAACTGGCGAATTATTCTAGCAAAAATTAAATTTTTACTTTGATACCTCATAACTTTCTTAAAAAAATTATTTTTTTACTAACATAAGTAACACATAACAAAACTTAACACATAGCAAACGATAACATGAGCATAGCAAAAGGAATTTTCGATTTTATATGAACTAAAGGGCACATATGTCAATCGCAATTTCGCAATGCATTTAATCCGCCGTTGACTCCAACAACTATATTTTCTAGTAAATTCAACCGAAAAAATTGTGTAGTATAGTAAAAGTATATTAAAAACATGGACAATCTTTGAGATTGATTAAGTTTGCGGTTTCCCGCTTAACGTCGATGATTGTTATGTCCAGTTTAATAATTGAATTTTGACGGGATCACATCTGGAATGACAAAATGTACCAGAATGTAAGATAATACGAAGTACGCAACATGAGGAAGCTATCACTACCGAAATAATGTACGCTCCAGGCGAAAATGATCCCGTAACAACGTGGCTATGGTGCACAGAACGATATACAGCGCTATTACATGATTTTTCTGCAATAAGCCATCCCGATTTATCGCGAGCGCGTTCGAATCTTAATCTTTTTCCAATTTGCTGGCGCTATGGAAGACGATTGCCTCGATCCACCGTTTCAAGGTGGGTAATTACGCGAATGGTTAAGTACGATAACCTGTTTCACGGCAATTAATATACACGCACAGACTTGACATTTTTCCTGGCGGAAGGCCAAGCAACGGCACCGACGGTGCAGATATCGAAATTTATTGCTGTTAGAGGCGGGAATATACGATTCGTAATTAATATCAGTTTCGTTCCGGAATCATACGGGGTGTGGATGGAACAATAAACGTCATGGACATAACTGTTATCTGTTCCAGAAATTTTTAACGCGTCATTTTCACTGTCCATAATTTTACCCACTGCTGTACAACAAATAGAAATTCGTATTGCATCTCTATAAATACAACCCATGGCTCGATCTGCACTTAAGGGTAGATCTAATAAAAATATTCGTTCAATTGCCACCATATAACTCATTATTCTCGCTCCTACACGGCTTTTGATAAACAGAAATTTATTATCGATCGACTTGTCAGCCGATTGCAATGCAGGTGAAGTAGATATCTAATAATCTGCTTCATAGATGAATCAGAATCCTAATAAATAACGTTTAATAAGTACGCTACGCGTGATTTCGTTGAGTGCGCACGCAGCGGCAAAGTAAGCCAGGCAGTCGGGGGTTAATGAACTTCTGACTGATATTAATAGTTTAATGCGTAGCCACAGTGATTCGCATCGTAAATCGTCATTACTTGCTGCGAATTATTTCGATTCGCGGCCTGCGCGTTAGAATCACCAAAGCCGTTTACTCGGTCAGATATGCAAAGTGGTCAACTTCTTCGTCCACGGTGTTCGTTATTCAGCGGCAGATAACAAATCCCGAGTTGAAAAGTTTTAATTACGTATAGAGACTCACGCATAGCGCGTACCGAGATATTTCTATCATGCTTCGCATACTAAATCTTCCACCCTGTTGCATATGTTTGTCATGCAAGTTTTAAGTTGAATCAATGATAAGGGAGCCATATGAAATTATTATTGGTTCGGAATAACTGTAAGCACACTTTTATGCTATGTATAATGTGCTGAATATTCTATATGTACTAGGGGGGACGGGTACCCAACATTTTGGGTTCAGGTCAGGTCGGGTATTTTCCGTGGGTTCGGGTCGGGTCCCAAAAATTGATGATACTCGGATACCCGGAAATTTCGGGTACCCGAAGTCGAAATCGGGTCGGGTCGGGATCCTGAATATTATAACGCGGGTTGGATGATTCTTTAATCAGCTTTTACTCCTTCTTGAATGTTTATTGGATTGAATTGTATTTACAATATTGCTGTATCGTCGGTGACAAAAAATCCGACCCGACATTGATTTCAGGTACCCGAAAATTTCGGGTACTCGGGTATCATACACATTCGGGTCCCGACCCGACCCGAGTCATCAAAAGCCGAACCAAGGCTCGGGTTCCCGAAATTTTCGGGTACCCGCCCACCCCTAATATGTACTGCACCGTTCGTTTTCATGTCGTAAAACACTCTTTACCTTCTCTTCTTTTCTACGCCAAATCAACAAGTCGCTAGGTATATTCACACAATACGTAAATCACGATCCATTCTCATTCGTCCACCCAAGAAGACCATCTATCAAGAGAAAACGTAGTAGAAATACCACCTTCGTTAGCACTCGAGCTCGCGAATTCGTTACCTATGCACGGAAAATTGAATGAAAAGAAACGATGCAAATACAATAACGAACCTAAGGCGTTCAAAATGAATAACCGCGCAGTGGGGAAGACGGTCGGCATCCCTATGCCTGTATCCCCTCACTCGCAATCCCGTGACCGCGACGCGACGCGGCACGCGAACGCCTATCCCCAGTATAAATTACTCGAGCGTCGCAGCATTTCCGCGTGACACGAAAGCTTTCGTTCCTCGGAGGAAAGTAGCCTCGCAACGCGGGGTCCGCTCCGGATAAAAGTTACATGCGACACAGAAGCAATCCGCGATGGTGTTGGCGCGCGTTCAGAGAGTGATGCATTGGTACTACCGGGTGATATATGCTTATGGGGCAAGCGGCGTACTGGACACACGCGCGAAACCACGTAAAAAGATACACGTGTGTCTGGCTACAGCGTGTCCATTATATACCCCAGCGTATCATAAAGCAACCATGGAGGAGGAGGAGGAGGAGGAGGAGGGGAGGGCGATTAAAATCACGGTGAATTTTTCAAAATGCGTTTATGAAGACTGAACGAAGCCCACGCGCGCAAAATTTTCCAACCGATATGATTTAAATGACGTTTTAAGAAGGCTCGATCCAACTAGGAAAAGTCACACGAGGAAGTGTGTTCGCCTCAAATTGAAATTTATACGACCATTACCGCGACCGAGGTTTATCATTATAAATTGCCGCTGTATCTGCCGTCATTCTTATTTATAGTTTGCAAATAAATACCGAAATAACGTATCGCAGACGCCAAAGCACACCGGACACTAAGAGGCACGTATATATTTAGTTCCGAGTTGTGAGTATTAGGGTAAACAGGAATGATGCATGGAGAGTGTAATTAAGCAATTACGGTGTACAACGGTCTTGTTCCTGCGAGAAAAGTAATAACTCGTGGCACGGTCAAGCAATGCAATGGTCATGTCACTGTAACTAGACGCAGATTTTGTCCTGTCACGTGTGTAGAAATTATGATCATAGGAGTGAACAGAAATAAGATGATTCCGTTTATTCATTAATTTCTGAACTTTTTTTTACCATAAACTAGTCTCTAAATCTACGATCCATTCAATTACTTTCTAAATTTATAACATATACCTTTTTATACACAGAACCTATTCTAATTCTTTAACAATGACAACAAAGGCCAAGTTAAATTAATATTACTCCATAGAAAACTTGTAACAAAATAATTTACAGAAAAACAATCATATCAAAAATATTTTTTTTGATTCACCATAAATTTCATGTTGTATTAATTTAAAATATTAATATTGCAAAGTACAGGATGTCTCACCTAACTGCCATCCTTAATAATTTTGTTATTTCTACAGATACAAAAAAGTGTATTGAGCAAAAAGTTATTGTATCTCTAAAAATATACAGCAAACTCTCGTATAACACGTAGGTTCCTAAAAAATGTGTCATAGGAATGAGAGTTATTGATTAGGGGTGGACGGGTACCCGACATTTCGGGTTCGGGTTGGGTCAGGAAATTTCGGGTAACCGAAGTCGAAATTGGGTCGGATCGGGAACCTGAATATTATAACGCGGGTGGGATGATTCTTTAATCAGATTTTACTCTGTCTTCATTCCTTATTCGCTTGAATTGTATTTACAATATTGCTGTTATTGTCGGTGACAAACAATCAGGTATAAATAGGCATATAAAATCAGAATGAGGAACCACCCGACCCGACTTTGACTTCAGGTACCCGAAAATTCCGAGAACCCGGGTATTATAAAAATTCGGGTCCCGACTCGACCTGACCAGAGTCATCAAAAGCCAAACTGAGGCTCGGGTTCCCGAAATTTTCAGGTACCCGCCCACCGCTACTACTGATTATGAGATACTCGTCAAATCAAAATTACTCGTGCTACCCGAGTATCTCATGAATACCCGGGTACTCGGGTATCTCACTCGGTTCACTTGAGATCACGAGGTCTAATATGAATTAGCGTTATATGAAAAGAGACAAAAAACCAGATCAGGTACCAAAAAATAAAAAAAGCTATGCGGATTTTATTTTCTATTTAAGAGAAATATGTTTATTAAAACAATCATTGAATCAAAAGTATTACATGTTAATATTACTAAAATCCTAATTCTCAACTATCCAAATTATTTATTATTTTATTTTATTTATTTATGGATCGCGTCGTATCAATTATGGAATCGTGTTGGAGCAATACCGTGTTGTACGATGGTTGCCTTATAAATGTATTGTATTATTGTATTTCAAAAACTGACCCACGTTTTTCTTTAGCCCTTAAAAAGGTAAGATCGAAACGCATCTAACCATCTCCTACAACATGACTTTGAAATGATCTTGAGCGATAATTTATTTCTAACTATTTGTATTATAATATTTTTGATCATTACCACAGCTACCAATTTCTGAATGTGTTTGGCTGGGGTAATGGTGCCTATTAATAAGTCCGTACCTATTAATGTGCCTCTAGGCTTAGATTAGATATTTTGGAGGACCGAAAATCTGCGTTAGATTGGTAATTGAGGGGTTTGGGGGGTGCAGTTATTGAAAATTCTAAAGCTCGTGAGACTTCGCAATTGACACACCTATGTATACACGGGCCGCTAGTATACTGTAATCAGTTTATACGTACGAATGTACATGAGTCACATTCTGATACTCGAGTTCCTATTATGTTTATTTGTCTAAGGTATTAAGGCTTCGCCAAAGCCCCCAAAGCCCCAAATATCAATCTAACTCAGACCTAACTCGGACCTCCAAAATATCTAATCCAAGCCTAACTTAAGGCCTAACGAGTGTTGCATTCAGGGGACTAGGCAGTCAAAAAATCGATTTTTGTGTGCATTTTCTGAAAGTGCTATCCTTCCCGAATAAAATGCCGTTTAGTTTTCGTGGAAATTCCCAAAATTAAGCATTTGGCAGCCAAAAAGGTCGAGCGCGCCATAAAACGTCCCTGCGCGCACGCAAGTAAATGAGAGCGGGATAAAGATTCCCCCTATTGAAAAAGAGAGCTGAATAAACAGAAAAATTACCGAACAGCAACAGGTTGACATCGAGAAAGCCTTAGAGAGATCTTATTACTCAGAAGCAAATTTTTAAGCGAGGTATGCAGTAATTATGCCCAAACGTCTTTAAAAACTTTAAATGCGTTTTTCTCGAAATTATATTTTCGTTTCGTTTTGCAGTCATTGCAAAAAAACGGGGTTCAGACCGATTTGAAAAAAATTAAGCACATGTAAAATATGTCTAGTTAATGCCTGAACCTAAACATAAGTCCACACAAACTTCTACTTTAACAAAAAAAAACAAAAAAAATCTTTTTTCATCAATGAAAAATCGCATTCTTTCTTTAAATTTACAGTTTTACGGCCACCAATTCTATAATTTTAAAATTTTTTGTTTTTCAATAGCTTCAGTGCAGAATGGGGACCCTTTTCGAGCCAATACTCGCAGGATTTTGCATAAATTTATGTTTTACGGCCTGGACCACTGCAAAACCGCAGCTGTTAAAAAAAAACGGGTACATTTAAACCACTGTTGCGTTGTTATGTAACATGTAAATATATCCAAAAAAATTTTTTTTCATAGTTTATAGTATTATTAAACCTCACTCAAAAACGCTTTTCACAATTGGCATTCATTTCGTCATAATTAATTCGCAAAAAAAAGTTACATTTTAACCCAATCTGACTGCTTAGTCCCCTTAAGCCTCTGAAACCTCCAATGAGGTTTATTTTGGCTATCATAAGTAGTATATTTATGAAAATTATTTTGTTAATAACTTTTTTTTGTTTTTTAAAACTAAAAACAAGCGATGGCTGAAACCTTCTGAAGGAGACTCAGGAGGATAAGCTTGACAATATAAAGTCAAGGTCAAGGTCATTGAAGCTGGCTTCGCCTAAACGTAACTTTTACCCATTTACCTTATATTTGCATTGCAAACACGTCCCCATCGAATAATAAGAATGCGTTATTCGAAGTGCGTTGCATTATGCTAAACCAGGGGTGGCGAAATGTGACTCCCGACCTTGAAGTCACTTGTTCCCCTCACGGCTTTCTCCACCGAGCCGGCAAACAGCGGTCCCCCACCATACCTGCTCCTTCACTTCGCCGACTCCCCTGAACGCAGCGTCGACCCCGCCGTCGCCTGCCTAGCCACACTGAACTATAAACTACCTGGAATGAGCAGTACGTGTATAAACAGCCGTGCTGACACAGAGGGCTATACGGGGTATCTCTGTCTCTTTCTTAAGCCGGGGTCCCATTAGGGGAAAGCGCAGCGCGCGCGGCCCTGGAAATCACCTGAAAAAGTCGATTTTTAAGAGCAGACTCATCCTGAAGTACCAAGCGCGCCTTGACAGAGTACTTTAGGTACTTCAAGACGAGTCCGCTCGTGAAAATCGACTTTTTCAGCTGGTTTTCAGGACCGTGCGCGCCGCGCTTTTCTCTAGTGGGACCCTGGCTTTATACATATCGCGCGGTCATTTAATTACGCGCAGTTAGTCATCAACAGTGTATTAGAAAAGGACAAAGATACCCCGTATAGCCCTCTCTGTCGGCACGGTTTCTCCTATCCCGATCCACTGAACTGCTCATTCCAGGTAGTTTATAGTTCAGTGCCTAGCCACTAGGGCTCAAGATTTCAAGTAAACCGAGTGAGATACCCGAGTACCCGGGTACTCGTGAGATACCCGGGTATACCAAAATTACCCGTACTACCCAGGTATCTCACGGGTACCCGAACGCATGAGACAGACAAGAATCTCATGCCGAATTAAGCCGAATTGAACCGAATTCAGCCGATAGGTTTTCGGTACGTATTTGTGGCTTTAAAAATAAAAAAAAATTTCAGAATGAAATGAATTCTGTATACATGATGAAAATTGAATTTAATGGACCGTGGTTATGTTGACAATTAGTTCTCTCTCTCTCTCTCTCTCTCTCTCTCTCTCTCTCTCTCTCTCTCTCATTCTCTCACGCTCTATTTTAAAATCCAAAAACACATACCGAAAAACTATCTGCTCAATTCGGTTCAATTCGGCTTAATTCGGCATGAGATTCTTGTCTATCTCATGTGTTCGGGTACCCGTGAGATACCCGGGTAGTACGGGTAATTTTGGTATACCCGAGTATCTCATAATCAATAGTCCTACTAGCCACCACACATATATGCGTGAGCAGGTATGGTGGGGGACTGCTCTCTGCCAGCTCGGCGGAGAAAGCCGTGAGGGGAACAAGGGACTTCAAGGTCGGGAGCCACAGTTCGCCACCCCTGTGCTAAACAATATCCTAATACCAATACGCTTTTGTTCTTATTCGCACACGGCTGACAACGTTAACACACGTCGCAGTTTAATTCTACCAACAATTCTGAACTATATTTTCATTTAGACCAAAGTTTTTCCTTCTTTTTCTAATTTCATCATTTAACGGCTATTAACATTTCTACAACAAATCACCTACGATGCATCATAAATATAAACAGTATAAATCATCGAGATTTCTTCTTTCATAAAATGAAAGTAAAAGACAATGAGCATGACAAATGATACTCGAAACTCAATTAATTTATGATTATAGAAAAAAAAGTTGCAATTACGGAAGTAAAGTTCGTCGCTCGTTAAACTGCTTCCGCCCGACATCATATGAAACCAACAGATTGTGCCTACTGGTCTAGTTTGAGGATGGCTGTGATTTCATAAATCAATAGTCGGCAATCATTTCTCAATATCTGTCGATCGATTAATTGATATCCGCCGGAGCGATTCAGGATCATACGTGTTCGATATGTTTTCCAGACAGCGGCGAGTAATTCTGATTTACTGGCGACCGTACTACGGTGGATGTCGGTGAATCGAGAAGACGAAGGAAAAAAGAAAGTGGCAGAGAAGTCGACGAAGAGAGCAGGAGGAGAATCGAACGATAAAGAGGAGGAATGGGAAGAGGTAAGGAAAACACGCGTGTAACAAGCGTCGCAGGCATTAATTTAGAATGAGCTCTACGACCCTATGCAAATCTCTCGTGTACAGGAAATCCCAAGAAACCGCCTCGAGTAAGAAACGTCGCCCTCCTTGCTCATCTACTACACTGCTCTTTTCTTCTTTGCCGCGCTGCACAGAAATTATTATCACACCTAGCTTATGCCGCAGCCGCCGATAACGCATTACTCTTCCTACTTTTCATGGGGTCCTTGCTACCTACTTCGCAGCATTTAATGTCCGTACCATGAACTAGTACCGGCAGTAGTGGTGGAGAAACATCGATAGTCTCCTTCCCTTAACTGCAACCGCCTCCAGGGTTGTCGAAAATATATTTGTCATATTACGGCCACTTCTGTAGAGTCGGAAAGAATATTTAGCGAAACACAACAAATAATTTCGGAAAGGAGACCCAGAATAAAGGGGAAAACACGTCGATTTGATTGTTTTTTTTTTAGATGAAATTCAATGGTTATTTTCGTACACTGTCCTGGTTTTTTTTTTAAATATTTCCTATATTTGTCAATTACTATATTCTTCATTTTTTCAACATTTCCTGTATTCTTTCATTCGTATTCAACTGTTGCTTTTTTTCTACGAAGATGATTATAGCATATTTTTATAATATCTACTTACATAGATAAGTAGGTAACGCATACTATACAGGGTGTTTAGCAATTCGTGGGAAATCTCCGAGATACAGGTACTAGACACGAAAATAATAAGAAAAGTTCTTATGCGATATTCTCGGAAATGGTTAGTTTATTAGTTACACGTGGTTTTACATTTCGTAAAATGCCGACGTAACACTGCTTCATCCCCTTTAAAGCCAGTGACCGTGCTTAAAGGCCCAGGCCTCTCTGGGCCTAAGTGGGCCTCGGTGACTCGCAACGTGTATTAGAATGAGATGTTTCTTCGAATGAAAAATCACATATTTTGTAAGTAAAAATTGAAATTATGACGAATGTAACACACCTGATACTTTTCCACGATGTAGGGGCCCAAATCGCGGTCATTGAACATACATGGGATGAGCCTTTGTTATGTGCCTTTAGGAAACATAAAACCGCGTGTAACTGATAAACTAACCATTTCCAAGTATATTGCATAGGAACTTTTCTTATTATTTTCATGACTAGTACCTGTATCTCGGAGATTTCCCAGGAATTGCGAAACACCCTGTATAGTGAATTTCAAGTTTCGGAAGCAATCGATGGTTATGCTAAAAATATCGATTATTATCGACTACCATCGGTAGGGATATTATCGACCATGGGCGTAGCCAGGATTTTACCTAGGGGGGGGGGCGAATCATTTCCATTTAAAAGCTTATTTTTTTGTTTACAAAGTAAATGTTTCTTTCAGAAAATTGGGGGGGGGGGCCATGGCCCCCCTGCCCCCCTTGGCTACGCCCATGTTATCGACTATCTATATTTCTCCACCTCTACCTGGCACCCCGTAGCACCAATTAATTTCTTAGTAGACGAATCTAGTGAGGCGGTGAGCGGCGAGGATAGCGGCGCGGACAAAAGAAAACAAAGGACACAAAGACTCACCGCCTCACTATATTTGCAACCTTAGCCGCATCCGAAGTTGGGATAAGTTAGTTATTGCCACGAAATGAACCACGCGATTCGCCGCCCTTGTTATTTCTTCGTAACCGCGTCGAGTAATCAGCGCGACGATTCCGCTGCGGGAGTTCTTGATAAATGCGAAAATTTATCCGTGGAAATTATAGTAATTGAGTAGAAGTTGACGTAAATCGTCATCTTTAAAAAATAACGGAGGAAAATTGGCGGTTTCAAATGATTTTATTCCTACATAGCAGAGTTGGGCAAACTGTAATCATTAATATGATTACTGACTAACGACTAATGATTAAATAAATATTTGAGTATGACTAATGACTAATGACTAAATTTTTATTAAACATGAATAATAAACATTGACTAGTGAGTAACTTTAATCGTAACTAATGACTAAATGAGTAATCAAAATTTAAATATGACTAATAACTAAAAATGATAAACTAAAAAAGCCACGGAATGATAACAAAAAATATATTTCAATACTGTATAATCTTTTGATATAAAATAGTAAATATCTAAACTCCGATTTTGATGATCCTGAAATATGTTGTCATATTTATAATATGTAGAAAAACACACTAGCAACTAATGATTAATCAAATGTAATAACTAATGATTAGTCATAACTAATAACGAATGATTAATGATTAAATAGAGTTGTAAGTAATTTATGCTATATAGTCATGACTAACTAATGAAAAATGTTTAACTAATGATTATTAATTATGATTAATGATTAATCAGATAATTAGTCAATTTTAATTATCAGTTGATTTATGCCCTACTCTGCTACATAGCTTGTTGATAAAGTAAGAGATTGTATAACCTACTGCGGGTTTCAGAATTAACTGAACTCCTCGGTCAATTTTCGAAGGCGACGCCTTCTTTCTCCCGCCGCGCGTTTCACTCCCCGCGGTAGCCGTATTGCTCGGTAGGCCTCAGGCGCGTGCCCCATCAATCGCGCGTGGCGCATTGGGGCGACGCTTGTATCAATAGATTTCCACATCACCCATGTGATACTATCGATATATCATCGATACGTTTTCTTTTGTCACTGGTATCTCCTGTAGGCCTATTTTTTTATTTATTTACTTCACTGTCTCGCATTAATAATTTTGAAAATTGTGTACAAAAAAATAAGTGCTCGACAAACTTAAAATATCAATGGGGAGGTTGGACGTCGCTGTTCGCATTAAAGACGAGAGGCGAAGAATCGTTCAGAAATATGCACTTTTCGAGAACGAATATTCGCACAAATAAATCGATCCGAATATTGAAAAAAGTCGAAGCGCGAAATTTCTAAGA